>CM023481.1:192636433-193020465 GCA_013339685.2 Hyalomma asiaticum
GGTTCCACGCGTGCGCTGCTTTGAAGTTCGAAGCAAGCGGCGAACCTGGCCGTCGCGGCAGCATCCAACACAATGCGATTGTCCGAGACCACGGTGCAGCGATGTCCATCCGTGGGAAAGCAGGCAGCACGCGTTCCCCACGGTTTTTTCACCGAAAAGTGAATCCGCCGGTTAGTTCCGGTAGCCTCCCTCCACCACATTTATGGGGGGGCCTACGCCGATCAAGGGATACTAATTTTCGTATACATCCCATTAACGAAACGTCCAGGAGAGCACAGTCTTACACGGATAGATAGATAGATAGATAGATAGATAGATAGATAGATAGATAGATAGATAGATAGATAGATAGATCAAAGACGCCGAAGTTCGCTAAGATATAATTCGCATTTTAAAGAAGTTCTTCCCTTCCTTCATTCCTTTTTTTCTTCTTCGTAGCTGAACAAGCAGTGTTGTCTTACATACCCCGCGTTCTTTTTTATGTTTATGTCTGCGCAGAATACTTCACTTTTTTATTGTAACAGACAGACAGATAGACAGACAGACAGACAGACAACGAGCTTTATTACAGATTTTCTTATTTTTATCTGTGCCAGATAATCATAGTCATACTCCTTGTGCGGATTACCCACTGAGGCTCACATTATTTGTATTAGATATCCGAATGCATAATCGAATAAGGAACTTACCGAACGACACTTGTTTGCATTAAAACTAAAGGGCTTACGTCATATATTAAAGTTTACAAAATTTACAGTCACTTCTTTAAGTGCACGCGGCACATCTTAATGTGCATCCCATTACGTCTGATATATTGCAATGACATGTATTGTTCTTACGCACATAAAACCGATGCTCGTAGCCGCCTGCGCCTTGGTGCCACCCTGGTAGTTTTGTTCACTTCATGTGCGTCATAAGTGGCAGAGCATGACGTTGGTATACGGCGAACATGATAGGCCATGACATGAATACAATGACATACATATTGCGTACACACGAAATGCATGACAAGGTACCGGCGACGCCGTGGTGAGTTCTTCCCCATGGTACATCAAGGGCAATGGGGTAATGTATGAAATGAAACATACGGTAATGAATGAAATGTCGTGACATGTAGGTGGTGTACCTCATGATATCTCATGAATGTAATAACGCACGTGACACATATACAGTGACATGAATGGCAAATGGGATGTCATTGCAGTCACTTGCTTCACTAGGGGCATATCAACATGTTTGACATAAACGCAAATGACAAATATTTCGTGCACACTGGTTGATGTGGCCTGGTGACACATCCCTGATCAACCGCTAGGAGGCTCGGGCGGAAAAATTGCCGGCTTTGCATGCCAGTCTAAAACCGCCTGATGTAACACCACAGCCACCACCGCCATCACCCACCGCATGTACCGTATTCACTTATATAAATCCAACGCTGGTTAGCCATCTTTCGGCTATAGTGTTCTGTAATGGGGCGCAGCAATATTGGCAGAATGTTTACCAACGCGTTCTCGTGGTGGCTATGTGCTGGCTAGTGTTGGCTAGTACTTGCTCATGTTGCCTAGTGTTGGCAAACTGCTGGTATCAGATAGTGTCTGGCGATTCTGGCCAGGGGTGGCATATTTGTGGCTTTAGGCTAGCACTGCATGTTAGCTGCCAACTAGTGGTGGCCAGTGGTCACTAACGCTGGCTAGTGCTGACTGCTATTGGATCATGTTGGCGAAGCGCTAGTTGAGGTTGCTAATTTTGGCAAACATATGCCTAAGCTTTTACTTTCTTTGACTCACTGTCGACTATTCTTGGCTAATATACGTTAATCTTCACTTGTGCTGGCTAATGTTCCTAAAGGCCGGATGATGTAGCCCAGTGCTTGCTGGATGTTGCTAAATGTCCCTTCCATTTGGGTTGCACTGGCTATACCAGTTCTGAAAAGTGCTTAAGCGGCGTCGTAAGCGTGCAAAACCGGTTGAGCTAATGCAGCTGCAGCCTCGACACTAGCTGACACTAGCGTGAGGCGGTTACCAGCAAAACGAAGATGTAAGTGCCAGGTGGCCCAGCAGTGGCGTCCGTATCGTTCTTCAAAACACGGCCGTAATGGGACTCCTCGTAGCTTAACTGCTCCACTCTGACAGCAGCGACAGTTTAGACAACGATGACTTACAGTGACTCCATCTGACGAGGAAGAGGTCCTAGATATCCGGCGGGGAGTTTGACGATGTGTGTGAAATATCTCGGTCACCTGTGCGTTCGCGCGTGAAGACGGGTATGAGCACGTTAGCAGAAGGTACCACTCGCGCAGAAACTATAGCACCCCTTGATGCCATGGCTCGATCATATTACCACTCAGGGGCAATATGAGAAAGAAATTCAAAGTAGCCGCGGCGTCGCCGGTTACTCCGGAGGAAGAACATTTTCACGATTATTCTTATATAAACCAAAGCGCAGTACGCGTTGGCCCAAACCCATGCGATGAGGTCGTATTCATCGACTGTGGTATCCTGCTGCATGTTTCCACGACCAAGATTAGAAACAAAAACCCATCTGGCCGCTAACCCGAAGTCGTTCGTACGCCATGAACAACAATATGTAACGTCGTCTGTTCTAGGCTGGGGGCGCGGCTCGAAAACGAAAAAGAAAGGAGGGGGTGCACGCACGCCGCTCAACTTCTCTGCACCTGCTTTTCAGTGAGTGCGAGCAGTGCGCGAACTTGTCCTGATCTGGTGCTGCACTTTTACAAAAAAGAGAACAATGCAGAGGGCCCGAGCTACACGAGCAAAACGAGGACGAAAGTAGCTGCACCCATTTGAACTAGTTAGCCGTTGATGCAATACAGCAGTGCTTGATAGCCCTGAACCACGTTGGCTAACTGTTAATAAGTGTTCACTATATTTTGGCTAGAGCTGACTACGCTTGGATAGCACTGGCTTGTGTTTGCTAACCGTCGGCCATTGCTAACTGATGTAGGATGGAGCTCGCTAAAATTGCACAGTGACGACTAAATGTCCGCTGACGTTGCCTAACTAGCTAGTGCATGATAATTTTCTCTAGTGGCGGCTTGTGTTCGCTAGAACAGGATGATCTTCCCCAAATCTCGGCACAAGGTGACCTAGCTTTGAACAACATTATCCCACTGTCACACAGTTTTTGTTTAAGTTGGCTACCAGCACTGGCAGTAGTTGATAAATTGTTGGCTAGTAATCTTGACTGCAGTAGTGCAGTGTTAGTTGGCTATCTGCTCTTCTAACGATGAAATAAACAGTACATGTGTACCAGTCATGTCTAGAATTGCCGACGCACGAATGTGCCAATAAATGCCGCTCATGACTTGCTCATCATCGCTCCTAATTAGCGTGCATTTCTCTTCGATGGAACAAGCGTCTGCGCTCGGATGTGAGTGCCGACATTACGATGAACTAAAAGCTGTTTTTTAGGAGTCACAGTGTGAGGCGATGTTCCTGATGAACCTACGTTATGCATGCAACTACTAAATTTACACAGTCGCGTCGATCCACCTGTGACTTCGGCAGCTCCTTTCTGACAGCTTTGCATAACGTCGATTCCCGCAGGGCGTGGGATCTGCAGGATCTTTTTGTTGAAAGCCCTCTCAGCATACGCAGCAGAACTGCTTTCTTTGGTTTCTCTTTGTGCCTGGCTTACTCATTACGCTACATCAGGTAGTTTTACTAACCTTGGCTCAGGCAAAACAGTGTAAAAAAGAGAGCGCGCGCGCACGCGTCTGTGAGTGTGTGGGAGGGAGGGGTGGGGGTACATCTTCGCTGTTCAGTACCGACGAAGACAAAAAAAAAGCCTTTTTTTTTTATTCACACGCCTTGTTTCATCAAACTGTAACCCCTCAGCTAGTAATTACACAATACAGTTTAACCTGAGTTTGAACTGTCTTCTGACGGGTTACTTGTAACGTAAGCGTCCCCGTTCCCAGATCAGGCAGCTTATTTTGAATTCCCAAACAGATGCAAGTTTCTTTTGAGAGATCCGGGCTCACTATTCATACAAACATTGTTGATTTTGAGCACAAAAGCTGCATTTCTGCGTCCTCTGCGACCAGTTGAACAAATACATAACTTTGACCTTTCAAAAACATTGGGACAACGTTCATTCATTCATTAGCTTCATGCCATCTACACCCCTCTGCATTACATCGAACATGTCAGAAGGAAATAAGAAGAAAAAAACGCAAAATATGCAGGGTGGGATGTGCTAATCATAAATTAGAGGTTGAAGCATAAAAGTCACAAAAATTGCGTTAACTTGAAGAAACTCGTAAACGTGAAGTACAAGAACACATAAATATATTCCAAGAACTCCACGTAAATATGTATGATGTAAACAGTACAACAGACAAAACCGCGCACCTCTTAAGTGAGTTATAGTATTAAGAGGAAAGTGTACCCGCATAAAGCGTCCTCTATCTTTACAAGACACATTCCTGCTGGGATTTCGTTATCCATTCACCTGTCCGCAAAAAAAAAAAAAAAACTGTTCTCTACCCACGTATTCATACTATTAACGATCAGTCATTGCCTTAATCCTAAATTTGTGCTCGACCTGACTATTCCAGTTATGTGTACACCTGTCTTGAAAACATTCTAACCTAACCTTCTCGTACACGCTAAACAATACTGCGCTATCACAAGTGATACCGACATTGAAGTGACAAGTAATCGAAGCGTGTCAATGCATACCACGTCGCTTTCTGAAAACGTTTCTATACCACCACGTTCCGCCAGACGATCGCCCACGGTTGCTTCACCGACGGTAGACTAAGAGCATACGAAACATTAATGGTTATAAACTTGAATACACGTTACCTATCTGGAACCCTTATCGAAAGTACTTAATTCTGTCTTTGGAGGCAACACGAAATCGAGCTGTTCATTTTATAACATCCAAATTTGATTTTCGGCGGAGCGTCACTAACATCGAAGCGTCGATTAGTCTAACCACTTCTGGCATCCTGTTGTAAAACTCGTAACACAGCCAGCCCTTGCTTTTCCCAAAGCTCTATTATAATTTTGCTCAGTTACGTGAGTGATTTCACGAGTTACGTGATACGATTTCACGAAAGGAAAAAAAAAAAGGAGGTCCTTACAACATATATATGCGGCACAATGGCTTCATCAATTCGATTCCCTCATTTTGTTTTTGTTTTGACATGCACTGTTGTGGGACATAATACACGCAGAGTTAATCTTCTTCGCAAGAAAATCATAATGCATGTAGCCAGTTCTCTGCGAATGGTAAGCAAGTTCCTCAATATAATTGTGCCTTTCTATGCTAACCTAATTTTACTAACGCACTTTTTCGAAGAGCTTTTATACCAAAAAAAAATATTGCAATATTTATACAGTCATAGCACAGTTGCGTCTTCTGAATTGATGAGTTCGCTTAAACACAGTTGCGTCTTCTGAATTCATGAGGACGCTTAAACGAGCAGCCGTCCGTGAAATCAGGCGCCACCCAGCGTCCGTAACCTTCTCTCTATTCTTCTTCAATATCTAATTGCGAAATTTTACTACAGAGTAAAACATCATACCGTACCTGAATATCCCAAATGTGATAAACATGCGTAACATGCAGCACAACCCTTTGAGAGATTTCAAGGCTTTGGCATCTCGAGGCTCGTAGTTTGGTGTATGTGGTTGGTCGGTCTCTAAAGTACGCTTTAGTATTGCACTATTTCAAAGACAGGCCCACCTTTGCGGCCAGCTCGGATAACAGCTCTATGGCTCCATAAAGTCAGTCCTCATGTGCACCCACGCTTACATCATACCCGAGCGGTAACGACATAACTACCACTCTGTATATGCCTCACTTAACTGTTTCGTAACAATCGCATTCACGCCATGAGCTATAAGTACGCGTCATTGTCTTGAGCCACGACTTCATACCAAGATTCGCGCGAATATCGATCGCTCTTTTTATAGCGACATTGTATACTGTTAGGATATTTGTTTATATGGCAGTGTACAGAACAAAAAAAAACGCTTTGTGGGTCAATTCCGAAGTATAGTGGTGAGAGAGTCAGGGACGTGTAGCACTGTCACTGTTGTGCTGTGTTCAAGTACGCACACGCGTGGAGCTTACTTTCTCAGCACCAGCGATGTCGCGGCTACGGACGCCGGCGACAGCTGTGGTGGAGGACACCATCGCCACCAATATCAGTCATTGTAAGAAGTCCATAACAGGTTACGCTATAATAATAATAATAATAATAATAATAATAATAATAATAATAATAATAATAATAATAATAATAATAATAATAATATAGCACGAAGAAGAAGAGGAACAATGAAAACAAGAATTATTTCCCTCAGTCTAATAAAATAGTTGGTTTTGAAGTTCTTCACCATCCAAGTTATGACATCACTCACGTAAACTGTGACGTTGTCACGTAACATTACATTGTGATGTGGCGCTGCCATCATGGCGACATCAATATGATGACATCTTCACTGGGTCACATGACTCGGTGTTAACTTGGTCATCGTAAGCTGGCTCTCCAGCTCGAAGGAGCAGAAAACAATGAGATAATACAGAAAGGTCCTAGGACCGCCCTATTTCGATGTCGACGGCTTACATGGCCTCTAATGATGCTTTTCAGCAATGAGGTTTTGTTTGCAGGTCAAGCCGACTTTGAAGAAATTAGCTCGGACGTTGTAGTAAGCTGGCTTTAACACTTTGGAAAACAGCAGCCAAGTAATCATAGGGTCGCAGGGCCGCCATTTACTGATGTAAAACAGCTTATATTTCCCCTGTAAAAATGTCTTCCCAGCAATACATTCGTATTTAGAGGTGAAGCTGACTTCAAGCGAATCAGTGTCATAACCTTCGTGCTTCCGCAGATTGTGAGTTGCAGTGAAGTACACTCATAAAGAAAGAAAACGCATGTCGAGAATCAGAGAGAGAAAAAATAAACATTTCATTATAAACTACACAGAAAGTGTGCGCGAGGTAATCCTAGTCTGGGGTCCCTGAGAATCTGAGATGAATGCGGCGACCACACGGGCCCATTGAACTCGCGAACCGGAGAATGCGGTCTTGGCAAGCAACGTAGCTTAATGAAGGGGCTTGGCGAGCAACGCAGCTTTAATGTGCGCCTCGATCGCAGTGTCATCATCGACGTGTTGTGGTAGACTCGACGTGCTCACAACCTCACCTTTGATGCCAAACAAGC
Source organism: Hyalomma asiaticum (assembly GCA_013339685.2). Classification (NCBI taxonomy): domain Eukaryota; kingdom Metazoa; phylum Arthropoda; class Arachnida; order Ixodida; family Ixodidae; genus Hyalomma; species Hyalomma asiaticum. Next base: position 192,643,632 of record CM023481.1, read on the forward strand.
TTCCGCCCATGTCAACTTGTGTGCTTCAGAGTTTAGATGGTCACCCAGCTTCACAGAATGGAGGGAGGCATTCTTTTTTCTCCTTTAGTGTTGATGTAACGAGGTCTACAAAATTGGCAATTGAAGGAAAAGAAAGTTGCCCTTTAAAGGGGTCCTGAACCACCCTCCGGGTTTGGTGAAAAAACATATTCTACGGCTTGCCTACGCTGTAACGAACATCTCAGCCAAATGCTGTAGTCATCCGCGAAGCGTAGCGTTCACAAGCGGAGCACAAAGCTTCCACTTCTTCAGGAGCCCTCAACTCAAAAAGCGGCTTCTCCTCACGCTCCTTGTATATGCTCTGTTTCGTCATAGAGCATTTACAAGGAGCGTCGCTGCTATTGGTCGATGGCAGACACGCCCGCCGCGCCTGTGTGCGGGATCTTTGCAGGGCGCGTTTTTTAAAACCGTAAGCGCGTGCGTGCCGTGCATGCCGTGCGCTCGTTTTTCCTTGCGTTGTGAGCACCTATATAGGCAAAATAGTTGCTGGAAATATGTAAAAATATATTTGTTAATGCGCAAGCCTCATAGATGACATTGGAAGGCGTCCGTAAGCTACCTCGGCGTGGACGCGAACGGTGCGGTGCAAAAGTCACCATAAATATAGTTTTCCAAGAAGCCAACAAATGCATGCCTGCAGCCTGTAATAAATCACAAATTAAACCCCAACATTAATTCATCAGTGACTGTAGATGGGTTTATTCCCTATGGTACTCCAATGCGCCACCTTCTAGTACTCGTACTCAATAACATGGCTGGAATCGAACCCAAAATATTTCTTCTATAAGGTAGATTAAAGGACTATAGGTCTGATTAGGGTGTACTTGGGTGGATTAGAGCTCATTAAGGCGCATTAGGGTGGATTAAGACAGACTAAGGTGCATTGAGGTGGACTATGGCATATTATAGAGCGGATTACGCTAGACTTAGATTAGGGTGAATTAAGGATTACAGCAGATTAGGGTTGACTAAGGTAAATTAGTTTCGAATGAAATCATTACATCTGTAATGTTTGGCTTAATTTGGCGTAACTTAATAATCTGAGCTTATTGAGACTTGACTTAGTCTTAACTTAATTAGTCAGGGCCTAATTAGCTGTACACTAATTAGACGCGGTCTAATTAACTTATACCTAATGATACATTGTTTAATGCGCTGATATTTATTAGTCATGATATAATTATGCTTGGGGTAATTAGCATATCTTAATTATACATGGCCTAATTAGTACAGGCCTAGTTACGCTGTTCTTTGACATATTATCTTAATTAGGTATCGCTTGATGAATACTACCTGAAATAGGCCTGATTTAATCAGTGTTAGCCTAATTAGTCCTGAAATGTTTAGTCTCAACTTAATGAGGCTTGAACTTGAAGTCTTAGCATAATTTTCCTTCGATTAATAAGTGCTAGCTTAGGTCTGACTTAACTAGTAATAACCTAGCTATGCGTGATTTAATTAGTACTATTTAAATAAACACGGTCTAATTAGAAGCTTGCTTACACTAGATTTGATCAGATCAGCTAAATTAGGCTTCGCATAATTAGATTTACCTTAATTAGATATGATTAATTAGTATCATGGCTTAATTAATTAAAAATCATTAGTATCCGCTTAATTAGGTGTGACTTACTTGTAATAGCTCAATTCAGGTTGAATTAGTTCAGTTTGGCTTGGTTTGGCTTAGTTGGATTAGTCCGGTCTGAACTAGGCTTCAATTAATTATTCCTAATTCGGCTCCTATGAATTAGACTTAGCCTTACCTAACTATAGTCCTAGGAATCTTAATTAGGCTCCATTGAATGAGACTTAGCCTTACCTAACTAGTCCTAGGGAGCTTTGTCTTTACTACAGCGTGGTAGTGTTATGCTAGCATTACATAGCTTAGCGGAGTTTTCGGCAGATTTCCCAGTTTCACCAATAGCTTAAACAGCTTCACTGTTAAAATTGAACTAGTGTATTCACACATTAAATTAATCCATCCATCTTACCGCATGTCAACGCACCTTATTCCACATTAACCTGTCGGCAAGGGTCCGAGTTGTGAAGGTCTTCCTTTCGAGTCATAGTAGTCACGTTCGAGCCCGACAGCATGATTATCCCGTCTACAATCACTAATCAACAATTAACTAACTTGGGGTTATGCAGGACAAGGTGGAACAGCGTTGGTAGTTGCGCTGTTTGTCCTGACGCCGCGTTATGCGCAATATCGACGACAAGCAGCGCACTGACAAAGTAAACGCTCACACCTGCGAGCCTAAACGTATGTGACGAACGAAAACAAAGCTTTGGAGGATCGACAAAAAAGAATGCGGTGATCGCGAGGGCACGCGACCGAGCCCAGGCGCGAAGCGAGCAGGCGGCCACACGCGCGCTGCGAAGAAACAGTCCCCGGTAGTCGCGCGCTTTTCGTCAGCCACTCTGACACGTCGCTGAAGTCTGGTGACGTAAAGCGGTGGGCGGGGCACCTCCTTGGACACCGCCCTAAGGAGCTCTGTACCCTCTATTCCGCAGAGTTGAGACAGGACTGGAAAGGGAAGTTTTCCGGTCGCAATATCTTCGCTCCTAACAAACCGTTTTGAAAAATTCTTTCGGCTGTGAATTTCTGAGAGGCATTCAATACGCACCCAGCCGTTTTCAAAACCAAGCCCGAGCGGTGGTTCAGGACCGCTTTAAAGGCAAAAGCGCAAGTGTTCGACCGGAGTAATGATTAATTTATGGGGTTTTACTTGCCGAAACCATGATGTGGTTGTGAAGCACACCGTATAGTGGACGGCTCCGAATAATTTTGGCCGCCTGGGGTTTGACCATCTGGGATCTAAGCACACGGGTGTTTTTCCAGTGCGGAGCACTTTAGGGGTCCCGGCTGTCGGCGCCTACTGATGCCATGCTAATGCTCAGAAAACAGCAGTTAAAAACGGGGCCAAAGCATCATAGCAACTTACTGAAACCAGTTAAAGTGTATACAGATGACGAATGGTTAAAGATAAACCACACTAGTAAAATAAAATAAAAGATACACATTAAGAGTAATTCATCGCATAACGAGGTAAAATTAAGCGAAAATAATGCGAAAACGTGGACGATAACCACAAGAGAAACATAGGCGAATTACTGACCTACGGCAGCTTAAGCACGTATACACCGATGAATTCCTATGAATCCGATCAATAACCGTTAACAGAAAAAGAATGGTTAAGATACCAGATTATTTATTTTATGTTATTTTATTTTATTTATTTATTTATTTATTTATTTATTTAGTACATATCGCAGTCCCAAAACCAAGCAGGAAGGGCAAAGGGTAATATGATAAAAAATATACACATTAACAATAACTAGTCACATAAGATGATCGAATTAAGCGAAGGTAATTCGAAAAGGTCGACGATGAAAACTACTGAAAGACAAGAGAAAGCCAGGTAAATCATACTCCGCGCTTCGTACAGCTTTCACTGCGATATAGCTGCCTTAGATTTGTTGTTGTTGTTGTTGTTGTTGTTGTTGTTGTTGTTGTTGTTGTTGTTGTTGTTGTTGTTGTTGTTGTTGTTGTTGTTGTTGTTGTTGTTGTTGTTCCGCTTCCATCGAAACGCGACCATCACGGCGGGGAGTTGAACCCGTGACATTGGGCACAGCCACCCAAAACTCTAGCCGCTACGCTACCACCGCCGGTTCTAGATTAATTTTTGACCACCCGGCGCATAAATCCACGAGTGTTCTCGCATTCCGGCCATTCGATATGCCGCAACCGAGGTCTGGAATCGAAGCCGCGTTCTCTACCTTAGCGGCGTAACACTTTGGTCTTTAATCTACGATGACCGGTATTATATCAGGCATCTCTCGCACCCGTATTCTACTGTTCACGCTTTCAGTGCTCCAACATATCAAAGCATTCACTCACACTTGTGAGTGAATTTTCTTTTGAAACACCCTTTCAAATGTGCAGCTTTCTTAGCAACTTTCCATGATCTTAGACGCATATTCATTCTTACCTATATCGACTGCGTAAACCTACAATGGCGTCATTTGACCGCACATTCTGCACCGTTCCTGAATCCTTAACTCTCAAGAATATCTAACCGTCCCTGCTTGACTGTGGCGTTCGACTAAAGAATGTCCGCCTATCCGTGTTCTTGGCATATTCAAGTGGTCTAATAGACTCGCGTGTAGCAGTAAGTTATTTAAACGCAAAGGAAATCGTGAACACGGAGCTTTTCCGCAGTAGTTAGGGCACGTATAGTGAAGTTTTCCGAATAACTAGGGGAAGTAACTAGAGAAACTGGCGCCATTAAACAATCATGAGGCGGAATTTGACGCCATCATTCATGTATTAGAGAAGCTGCCAGAGACCGTTACTCCGAGTTGAAAACAGATATCCTTTGGAGGATCCAGACAAATGCGGAGCAAGAAGGGGAGAAAGGGCGACATCGGAAACCACGGACACGTCGTAATCTTTAAAGAGACTTGCACACTGCACATACTATGCCTTGTATTTCCATTCACCGTTTTGAGAAAAACAAACAAGAAAACTGAGCAGGCATCGCTTATACTTTGAACAGACATCAAGGCTGCGTTATGCTTTTCTTCAATTCTTCGCACGAACACTGCTGACTATAATTCTGGAAGTAGTATTTATCACTTTGAAGTCTTCCTCAAACAAGTTTATTGTTGTGTCTAAAATAGTTACTTGCGGAGACACATCGTAGATTAGAAGTCAGCAATTAACTCGCGAGAGGTCGACGAGAACATTTGGTACCAATGACACAAATTTACACTCAATCTGTTATTACTCACAATGTTCATTTAGGACTCAAAAATGTCAAGAAAAATCTAAAGAAAAAACCTGGATTAATGTTTTGTACCTATATAGCTCAACCTTTTTTGGCTTTATTAATGCAGCATAGAATTGTTACGAAGCTGACGCTATTGCTAAGTTGCACAGATCACCACACATTTTGCGAGCTTTGAAACAACAGGCATACGAGAGCCGAATATTATGCGTTGTTTTCTTTCTTTCAGAAAAAAATTCAAAAATATTCTTGCTATCCTTTTCATAAACAAACCGAGATGCTTCGTCCCAATAAATGCATCCAAGGAAAGTACAAACCTAATTACACGGAATATACAATCTCGCGAGCAAACCGTAACGAAACAAGCCTGCACGGTACTCAGCGGTACGCGCACACGGCGTGGCCGGATCACTTTCCTTCAGGCGCTCGGAGCGTTATCAATCTAATGACCCATAAACTCCTTCACGCATCCTTGGAGAAACACAAGTCGTTTCAAAATTTAAGATAAAAAGAAAGAAACTAAAACGAAAAAGCGGTCTCCGTTGCGACTCCTAAGTTTTATGACTTCACGGTCGCGAGAGCTCTCTGGCCAGAAACACCAGAAAGTCAGAAAAGCAGATTTAAATATATTCGAGCCTTACCGTTCTGGCCTCATGCATGGTGCAGCACTAATAAAAAAAAAAAGAGCGCCAGCGACGTCGGGGATGCGCTAGATGTCCTTTGTATTAATAAAGCATGCCATGGCGCATTGCAGCAATCATGTGTGACCCGCTTCTGACTGGAGTAAAAAAATGAGGGTGCTTGTCCAATCCGTAGAGTGCCTTCCTGAAATGCGGTGAACCAGCAAACAGTTGGGCACTTGTCGGCCGTCGCATTTATTGAGGGTTCTTTAGAATTCTTCTCTGCGATATAGTCGGGGGTATGGCTCGGTTTTTCGCCGCAACTATAGGGTGGGGGTGTAAGACTTGAGCCATATGATTTCTGTATGAGATAAACAAAAACGTAATACAGCTCTGACCAATAAATCAAAACTCCTGTAACAATCGCGCAATCACTAATAAGCTAGATTAATATAAAACGAACTGTTACTTTTCTTTCTCATTTAACGGAAACACAGGAATTCTGATCTTAGAGCTGAACATGAAGACGTAGAGATCGCACATTACGGTGGAAAAGACGCCCCCACCCCCCACCCTCATTCCCCCTTCCACTCACACTTTACTGCACTGACGTCACACAGTAATTAGGAGCACACGCCCAATTACTGTGTAACATTTTCGAACGGTCGTCTACGGCAACTTCATCGCGCAGCTTTTTGCATGAGGTTCCATTTATCTTTACTCCCTTCGTGATGCAGATATCAATCAGAGACATTGTCTTCCTCCATTGCCGGAAATCACAATCAACCATCCTTTGCGCGTTGTTTCGGTGACAGTTTCCTGCACAAATGCAGCACTGTAGCGGAGCCCAGTTGGAAGGAGATGGGTTCCGTTTGTATGCAGACTGCTCAAGCGTATATCAAGCACGCAGCACGCTTGCGCTTCTCTCACTGGAAGGGAACACTTTGGACACATTTCGTCCAGCGAAAAATGTGGCCAGTTGGAAGTACAGCTGACAGACGGCCTCTCTGTCGACATTCCTGGCACGAGATATACTGCGCCGTCCAAAGCCACTTGCGTCTTTCGGGCTGCGCCATATTTGTTGAAATTTGAACCATGCAAATTACTGAAAGGTAGGCGCTGTTCTTCAGCAGCCACGGCACACGTATAGATGTCCACGAAGACGAGAAGTGTTTCATCACCATCATTATCAGCCTGTCTACGCCCACAGCAGGGCAAAGGCCTCTCCCATGGATCTCCAATTATCCCTGTCCTGTGCTAATTGGGCCCAATTTATCCCCGCAGACTTCCTGATCTCATCTGCCCACCTAACTTGCTGCCGCCCCCTGCCACGCTTGCCTTCTCTAGGAATCCACTCTGTTGCCCTTAATGACCAACGGTTGTCTTGTCTTCGCATTACATGGCCCGCCCACGCCCATTTCTTCTTCTTAATTTCTATTAATATGCCCCTAACACGCGTTTGTTCCCTAACCCGCGTTTAGTCTCTATAAATAAATAAATAAATAAATAAATAAATAAATAAATTCATATGCTGCCGCTCTGGTGCAATAATTTCCTTTCGGGTGCGGCTGCCACAGGGCTGACCAGACCATTGTGGTTATCAGAGAATCATTGAGTATAACAGGTTTTTAACCGGAGGATCCCCATCAAATCTTTCGTTTCATTGCTAAGATTGGGAATGAATACTGAAGATAGTGGTAGTGATAGTGATGTTGTGGCTACAGGCGGTGTTAGCCTCGCAGACTTGGCCGGCAATTGCTCCGCCCGAGCGTCTCTGTCCATGTCGCACGAGTCACCACGTGTCACTCAATCCTATCTCTTGCAGAAATGTTACAAGCGGGGCTGACACCTTCTTGCGAGCCGTCCGTGTACCTTCCGGATATATAATTTGTTCAGTGCTCGTGTGTGGGAACCCTCTTTTTTTTGCATGTTGTCCATGAGTGGTTATCTCTCGGTGCAAAAGCGCTTGCAGGACCAGATGTAGTGGTCAGTTTCTCCCACTTCTGCACCCCGTGCACAACGGCTAAGTAGCGCCCCTAACTTTAAATGACCACGCGAGAGTGCATGCTGCTGACCCCGTTCTGACTCTGTACAGCAGAGTTGACTAGCTGCGATTAAGTCATTTTGTCACACAAGGCTGGTGTGGTGGCTTCCGGCCACAAAGAACGGAAGTGATCACGAACTGACTGTTTTGCTAATATCTGATTAACAGGAGCTCTTATCGTCGGTTGTCTTGAAAGCGCTGCGTTGGTCAGGGCCTCTGCTTTTTCGTTGCCGTTGATACCAACATGCGAAGGCATCCTCTGGAAAGTTATCCTAATTGCTTTTTGGGCCGCTTTTTTCAATAATACCAATAAATGTCGGCAGAATTTTTTGGAGGAGTTCTACGAGAGAGCTGTTGAATCACGGACTTGGAATCTGGGGGAATGACGGCTTGTCTTGTGGGTCATTCTTCAGTTTACGTAGTGCAGCACCAATAGCAGCACTCTCTGCAACCGTTGAAGAGACTACGCTGTCCAAACGGGCAGACCATGCATAACCATCAGATGGAATCCAGTATGCCGCAGAGCAGCTGTTTGTGTCCATACTAACGGATCCATCCTTATACATGTAGAAAGTCGTTGTATTTAGCATACAAATACTCAAGTACCCTGTAGCATGCTTCAGAAGGAGGGGTTGATCGCTTGGATTTCAGCCCAGGAATGCGTAGTTCGTAAGCGACGTCTTCGAACAACCATTTGCCTTGGTTTGGGACTCTTGGCTCCAAGCATCTCTAGAGTACTGAGAGCGGCATAGAAGTGAGACCTGTGCCTATTTCTGTCTTCTGCTTAAGGTTTTCCCAGGTAACGACTCAATCAGTCTTAGGAGTTGGGTCAAAAGGGGTTGAGAGTCCAAAAGGCGTAATGGTAGAGATTGGCTCTCGAATAAGACTTTCTTGTTTGAGGCCGCCTGTGGAACTCCTAAGGCCACGTGAATACCTTTCCGGTTTAAGACTTCTAGGCGTTCATATTGCGTCTCTGATGGACGTATCATTGGAAGGCGGTAAGGTATCCGACTGGTCACAAGGGCGGAGTCGAATGCAGATCGAGAATAGACCTTGGGTGACTATCCCAGTTTATGCCGGCGACTCGCATGAGGGCATGAAGTCGCTGCATTGATGTGTCGAAGACATAGTCTACAGCCTTCCTCCATGACAGCTTACTGTGTAATATCACACCCATGAAACGAACACTTGTAGTCTGTCCTATTGGGTGGCTTCCCATGTTCAGATGCAACCGCGTGGCTTTTCGTTGTCGTCCCGGAAAAAGAGTAAAGCATGACTTGTCCGTTGAAATTGACAGGGCAAGCGTTGACAGGTGGGTCTGTATGGAAGACTTCGCTCCTTGCGCTATACGTGCAAGTCCTTTGTGGCTGTATCCCGACACCCAAATGCAGATGTCGTCCGCATATATTGACAGACTGACGGAAGCGCGCACATAGCCAACTGAGTTTGGGAGATCTCCCTGAGCAATGCTGAACTCTGATATATCTCATCAGATTTGTAAGACGCGATTCGTGGAGAAACTTTGTAATATTACTCATTTTCTTATAATGCTTCCTGAAAGGCATCATAGATTCTACGTGCTGACACGTGCAGTTGTTTTCGTTTCAGAATGCACGCTGCCATTGCGGTGCATTCTGAGTGGCTTTGTTTTGCTGGGCACAAGTTCGCCCAATAAACAGTTCGCCTGACACCGTCTTGAGTCCTGCGGGCTTCGTCTTGAGTGCTGCGTGCGTCACGACCACGTGACAATATGATAGCCAAATTCACGATAAGGCTACGGCAGATATTGCTTATTTGACTTCTTCTTAAATATACATCACTTACCAATTTTAGGAACAGGAGATGATTCAAACCCAACGCGTCGGCTCTCTACCATTCGACTGGTGTGTCTGCTATACCGTGGTGGTGTTAACAACTTTATCTGGCGAGTCCGGCAAATTCGTGGCCGGGGCTTAGGCCGCCCCTGAGGAGGTCCGGAGACGCTGTCTTCGCTCCGCCTCACGGGTTTGCTGGATGACCCATAATTGGTCTTGTAGTTTTGAGCTAGCTGTGCAGCGCGGCCGTCCACTGCGCCGCAGCTTCATCTGAGGAGACTGCATTTTCCCTACCAATAACTTCGCATTCCCACAGAATGTGCTTAAGGGATGCGTGAGCCGTGCTGCATAGTTTACAGTTGTCGTCAGAATATAAATACGGATATATCCTCCTGAAATGGAAGCTGATCCTTTCACGCATTACAGCGCCTGGCTAATGGCTTCTGAAATGCGCCCTGAAATGTAGGGTACCACTCTCACTTGCTTTGCATCTTTCTTTCCGAGCACGTATTCTTGCTCTACATCGTTCACTGATCCCTATCGTTTCTGCTGTATCCCCTTAACACCTCTAACAACTCTAGAGACATTCAAGCTGTTCTTCGTGTATTTGTGACATATTCGTTCCACTCATACCTTCCGCAGCCTTCCTCTGCGAGTCTCAATATCCGTGTTCGATGCCCCTCGGTACTGTTCAACTGCCTTCCTAATTTTCTCGCTCAACAAGCTAGATGTTCCTTCCTAATACGTCCTCTTACAAAGGCCGCTTCCTCCCAACGTTTATTTCTATTTTCACTAAGGAGGCCATCATGTTGCCTTTACAGTCTCAGCAACTTGATGTTCTACACATTACATTATAGAAAAGAATACTGAGATCCTCATGAGCCATTTGCTTTATAACTTTTCCGTACCGCATGCTTTCAACTTTGTGCTGCTTAAGCAAGACCTAAAGCATAATTTATAGCACAAACTGAGCTCCTGATTTGCTCGTTGTCTGTTGAATTTATATACATCCTAAGTTGCTTCCGCAGGTATCCCTTGTTCATATTTTGATCCTCTACACGGAATCAAAAGCTTTCTAGGAACATCCGTAGACTCAACATAAATGACCAAATAGCGCTACAGCCGTCCCCCAGAGTCTTAATCCCATTAGTTTTAGTATCGTTTTGTGCCAGCTAGCAGTTTCCAGAATATTGGTGCGTGTACATACTGGAAGTGAGGCCCGTGTGCGTGGATTTACTGTGCGACTTTGCCGTGCTGTCACGTGCTAGTTACTGTGTAAGCTGCTCTTCTCCCCAGGTTTAAAATAAAATTAACCGGCACTCTGCGACCGTCTTCTCCTCTTCAGCCTATTCTATATCCACTGCAGGACGAACGCCTCTCCTCATGATTGCGAATTCAGCCCATTTTGACCGAGCTGGTCCCATTTCAGCCCTGCTAGCATCTTAATTCCAATGCACCACCTAACACACTGCCATCCTTGACTGCGTTTCCCATCCAATCGCGTCCATTCCGTCGCTCTAACCGATCACACGTTGCCTGTCCTATTAGTTCCGTGAGCACCCCGCGCCCACATTATTTTTTCTTAGTGTTAACTAGAACGTCACCTACTTATTTCCGCGTGTTGTGATCTAATCTGCTGTATTTTTATTTATTAATGTCAGCCTTCTCGATTTACGCTCCGTCGTATATCAATTTAGCCCCGCCACGGTAGTCTAGTGGTTATGGCACTCGGCTGCTGATCCGAACGTCGCGGGATCGAATCCCGGCCGCGGAGGCTGCATTTCGATGGAGGTGAAACCTTGAGGCCCGTGTACTGTGCGATGTGAGTGCACGTCAAAGAACCTCGGGGGATCGAAATTTCTGGAGCTCTCCACAGAAGCGTCTCTCATAATCATATCGCAGTTTTGGGACGGAGGCGAAACGTTAAGGCCCGTACACTGTGCGATGTCAGTGCCCGTTAAAGCGCCCACGGTGGTCGAAATTTCCGGAGACCTCCACTACGGCGTCTCTCATAATCAAATCGTGGTTTAAGAACGTAAGAAGCCAAAAATCAGTCATGATTTTGGGATGTAAAAGCCAATAAATCATCACGCCAGTTCAAAGAAGATAAAGTAAGAAGAAAGAAACTTAGCTCCTTGCAGGCAAGTGCCATAGCTCAATGAAATTTCGCGGATTTGAAGCGTGAAGCACGTGCAATGCAAAGACGTGTAATAAACAAATATGACGACTGTGAAGTTTAGAGGCTGCGCTTTCTGTCCCACCTTTGTGCTTGTAGCGCAAAGCAGGCTTTATCTGTCGCGATAAGTACGACCCTCCACCAAAGCAATCACGAGGAATGAATCAGTCCACCCAGAGAAGAAGTCCGCCGAATATTCTAAGCGGCTTAGATGACTGCATTTAGTGTGGGCATTGACATCAAGACTTGAGCAGAACAGCCACGGCAGGGGTGGGTTTATGCGCTTACATAATTGACTGAATAAACGTTGCTTGAGCGTGGGTAGCGCAGCTCCTATTAAGTAAGGCACGTGAGGCGATTGAGTTAATCTTGCTGTTGGAAGGTAGACCAAGTGCAAACTGGCGGTGATTGCTTATAGCTTCTCTATTCCTATTTAGGTAATGAGGTTTGGTTGAGCCATCTGACAACGCCCGGTGATATCACGAAGGTTTAGGTTTTTCGGAAGCGTGATGCTGCTAAATGAAACGCCAGAACGGAAGCAAATAGGTTGAGGAGACGTCAGTTCAGCGCCTGTATACAGGATGCCCATTGCTGCCAGAAAAACTAAATTAAATGCGGTGAATATCTTTCACGGAGGTATCACGAACGCTGCTTTTCACTAAGCTAATCATTGCAGAGACGGTAATATCAGTGCATCGCATAATCACGTGCAGCACGATGGTTTGCTTTTGTTTCACCGTATTATCGCTTTCAGCGATTTGTCGCCCATCAGCTTAGGGCAACTCCGGCGGTTTTTTCACCATATTCTGATATCAGTGTTTTCCAATGGTACTGATAATCCTGCAACAGCCAGGTTGGTTCTGTTTGCTCAGAAACGCACCAATATTTTTAAATTACCCTACTGAAAGTCGTGTTAAGACTAAAACCGAAACGGGTACAGATGCTTCGTGCAGCGTATGCGATGACGTCACAACCTTACCGGCATCAGACAGATAGAGCTGGCGCCAGAAAAATGTTCGTGGCGAGGCCATCCGACAGTATACTGATTTCTGCGAACTTTTCTGAACCTGATGGCGACGATTTTAGCGCTCAAGTATCGGTTTTGCTTTTGATGGCCCGCCGGCTCAGGTAGGCAGCGTTGAAGGTGATGACGTCAAAAACACAGGGTGGCCCGCGTGGGAATCCACTGAATATTTCTAAAGTTCATTTACAGGAAATCTAAATGACCTACAACCGCCTGACTTGGCATATGTTATTACAGTAATGAGGAGAATATATACTGAAAATTTCATTGAGATCAGTGGACATTGAAAAATCGCCAGAGTTGCCCTTTAAGATGGCTTTGTCGTGCTCTGACGTTTAAAACGCGTGCTCATTGCTGTGCTGATTCTTCGAGAAACGGCAAGCGATGGCTTTCCAGCCTACGATCCCACGTCCCTAACCTCCCTCTTGCCCAGCGGGCTTTACATCCACATTTGCAAAAGGTGTGGTATGGATCATTTTCTGTGAAGGCTGTGCTTCTGTAGGTGCGGCACGGAGCATTAGTCAATGCACGTTAAAGAACCCCAGGTAGTCGAAATTTCCGGAGCTCTCTACTACGGCGTCTCTCATAATCACAACTGGTTTTGGGACGCTAAACCCCACAAATCAAATCAAAATTAAGAGGGGCGCACACTACCGGCAAACTCGCCGTAACGGTACACCGGCCTCCGTACATGCCTGAGACGGCAGCCGAGCGAGCGCTGTCTACACTGCACACCAAGTTTCACCGGCGCGGCAGTCACGTGACACGAACAGACTGCGAGGTTTTGCGCGCTTCGAGTCTCGCACAATCGCTGCATGATCGTGTGAAGGCGACGTTTCGCTTGCATTGCGTTGTCTACGTGTCCACACCGCGAATTTCGACAGGGCTGCTTTTTTGTGTGACAAATTGTGAAACTGCGTATAGGGCGCTGGGCAGTGACGCCTGATGACGGCCCAAACATGGATATATCGCAACGACGGTGGTTGTAATCATAGAGTTTCCTACTAAAATACTAGAGGGAAAACTGGCGCTGCGATCGTGAAGATGCCACGGGAATGATGGGTATGACATCGATTTGTCTAGTCTTCTTGCCTGCGGCTCCAAACGTTCTGGTGGATTTGTTTATTTCCGTATTTAGTGTCAGTGACGCGAGTGACATTACTACACTTTTTCATTATGTGACGAAGGCAGCGGCTGCAGTGCATTCTTTACCGCTACAGATTATCAGATTGTCGCATGTACCAAAGTCGTTTGCAGTGATGAGGTGCCGCGCACTCTGTTTCGTAGTTGTGTTTGTTGATGGATGGCTACACATATTATTTGCAGAGGTATTTCACCCAACTTTAGCACTGTTTGCGCAGCGTCTCGCGAACCTTATCGATGTAATTTTGCTGTCTTTTTTTTTTGTATCAGGTGCGACAGAATCTGTAAGCGTAGGGTCGCTTTCACGGATGCCACACATCCCTTGTGACAAGGCTGTCCGTATACCTTGTACTAGAGCATTTCAATTCCGCTGTCTGATTAATTCAACGCTGACCGAATGCGCCAAGCAGACGCACAGTTATCGTGAGTAGTAGACGCTCAGTTGGCTATAGGCAGACGCGCATGAGTTCGGCGCTCAAAAAGCTCAAATCGAAGCTCAGGTGGAGTTTCCGACGGAGTTTTACGGCACGGTTGCTTATTTAACATCACGTTTTTGCACGAAACTAATCACCAAACGATGGGTGATACAGCGCTTCTGCTACAGCCTCGCGCAGCGGCTTGACCAATACAATTTTCAAAAAACAGTGGAGCACTTGCACTGCGCTTAAAGAAGCGAGCGAAAGCACGTTTGTTAGATATAGAAGACGCGCCTGCGTTTTCCATACTTTAAAACGTTATCACGTCACTTACACGAGCAAAAATCTTTATTTTAAGTTCGAATACAACTATATCTGCAACTTACACATTCGTGAACGCTGCTAAATCGGGGCACAAGTAGGGGAGGCCACACTGACATATGGAACAATATTGCTAAATTTCTCAGCATTCAGTATTTTTCTAACCGCGAAAAAGCAATAGTACATGCGCACGCACATAGTTATTGCAAAGTATTCCGTTTTAGTGCACTATTTTATCGTAAACGACCTATTTTTTTGAAGTGGCAAAGCCATATGAACCCAGAAGAACGAATACTAGGCAAATCCATGTCATACCCATCATGCCCATGCTGGCTCAACCGCCTTGTTTGAAACTTCCACAGACGCTAGCGCCACATTTCCCTCTTGTATTTTAGTAGGAAACTCTATGGATGTAATCACCCGGTGTGCTGCCTCATACTGCGGCATCGGCGTACTCTTTAGGCACGACGCCGAATGGTTGAAATGCAACCAAGCCGGATATATCGAAACATCGAGGACCGTTCAAGTTAGTGCTGTTGCTCTACTTGATTGAAAAACAGCGCTGTGCGTGCAATAAGTGGCGATGTCAAGCGGTGTGTTCCATACATGCAGAAAAGTGCTGATCGCAAAAATAAAACCGCATGCGTCTGTGTGTCCATGTCGTATTGTAGGTCCGTGTGAGCCACGACTGGGCACTGAAGGGTACGTGCCACACGAGCTAGTGCGCTGTCTCCTAGCATGCTGTCTCTTGTGGGCTAGAGCGACCAGTTTGCTTTCTTTTTGCCGGCGCTACACCGCTGGCCACTTCTTGTGGTCCGATCGTCTTCAAATCTAATTTGATGGTACCGATCACTTGCTCTTCTGAATTTCGTAATAGCTTGGTGACGTGCAGCAAATACTGTTTCCAGCACCCCGAGCACAATATCGCGGCGCGGGCAATTACAATGTTACAATGTGCATACCTGTAAATAAATTCTTGATCAACTTTATTTATTCGCTTTCATGTCTATCTGTTTGTAATCTGGGCTTCTTTTATCCTAATAAAACGGGTACTAACGTCTCTAAAACACTCGTCGTGTGAAACTCATTTCGCGAAGTCGAGGACCGGGTGGATCGGGTGCGAGAGGAAAAAAATGCGAAGCGCTGCCAGGCTGATGACGCCGTCTCGGCGGCTCGAGAGTGTGGCTATAGCAACCAATCCTCCGTCGCTGATTGGTCACATCGCCGCCGGCGGTCGGCATCGGCCGCCGGCTGCCGGACAATTTGGGTCTCGGCACCAAATTCTCCTGCAAGCTCTACGGCGAGGAAATCTTGCCGTTTTTGAGGAGGATCGCCGTCGGCCGGCGAGTTCAGAACGGCAAACGGAGAACGGGAAGCTGCTTTGCCGGTAATGTGGGCGCCCCTTTATACACAAGACTATTCCAACACTCATCATCATCAGTCTGTCTATACCCACTGCAGGGAAAAGGCCTCTCCCATAGGTCTCCAATTATCCCTGTCCTATGCTAACTGCGCCCAATTTATCCCCGCAAGCTTCCTCATCTCCTCTGCCCACCTAACTTTCTGCTGCCCCTTGCCACGCTTGCCTTCGTTAGGAATCCACTCTGTTACCCTTACTGACCAACAGTTGTCTTATCCTCGCATTACGTGGCATGCCCACGCCCATTTCCTCTTCTTAATTTCTATTAATATGTCCCTAACACGCTTTTGTTCCCTAACCCACTCCGCCCTCTTCTTGTCCCTTAAGGTTACACCCATTATTTCCCGTTCCATAGCTCTCTGCGTCGTCCTCAACTTAAGCTGAGCCCTCTTAGTTAGCCTCCAAGTTACTGCCCCGTAGGTGAGTACCGGTAAGATGCAGCTGTTATGCACTTTACTCTTCGGAGACAATGGTAAGCTACCATTCATTATCTGACAATGCTTGCCGAATGCACTCCACCCCATTCTAATCCTCCTAATTACCCCAACCTCATGATTCGGATCACGGGTCACTACCTGGCCTAAGTAGACATATTCACTTGCTACTTCCAATGCCTCGCCAGCTATCTCAAATCGCTGTGCTCGCCCAAGGCTATTGAACATTACTTTAGTTTTCTGCATATTAATTTTCAGGCCCACTCTTCTACTTTGCCTGTTTAGGTCAGTAATCATTCTTTGTAATTCATCTCCCGAGGTACTTAGCAAGGCAATGTCATCAGCAAACCTGAGGTTACTGAGGTATTTCCCATTAACCCTCACACCCACCTTTTCCTAATTCAGTGTTCTAAATACTTCTTGTAAACATGCTGTGAATAACACTGGGGAGATTGTGTCCCCTTGTCCTACGCCCTTCCTTACAGGTATTTTGCTGCTCTTCTTATGAGCTCAGTCCACTGACCAGAGGGCGCTACGTAGCTCTCGTCGGACGGGCTCAGTGTCGCTGGCATTGGCCGCTTGGGGTGCACTTATGAGACGCGCGCGCGTTCGCCCATAGCGAGCCCATGGTGGAAGCCGAGGCGACAGCGACGCGCGCGTTTCTTCGCTGTTTTTCAGGCGTGCTACGAAGAAAACCACACGCACGCTCGCGTCGCCCTCTGGAACAGTTTGCTGCATGTTTGTAGCGCGCGTCTCAAAGGAAACAAAACAAAAGAAAGTGGGACGCGCGGTGTAGACCTGCTGCTATTGAGTTGGAGACGCGCGCGTCGCGTTTGCGTATTGGCCGGCCACAGCCTGCCCAATTTTGCTTCTTCTCTCCGCCAGGCTATGTGTTCTGGCGCTGATGTCGCACATGGAAAACTCGACTGCGACTGTACGGAGCCTATAGAGGACTATGGTTGCTGTGGAGCCGTTGTACATGTTTTCCAGTAGTCTTACGTAGTGCTCATCTACGCCCTGTTTCCGCAATGCCTGCCCGACAGCTGAGGTGTCGACCGACTCAAATGCGTTCTCGTAATCTATGAAGGCTACATATAGGCGTTGGTTATACTCCGCGCATTTCTCTATCACCTGATTGGTAGTGCGAATATATTCTACTGTTGAGTAGCCTTTACGAAACCCTGCAGCGCATGCTTGTTCGTTAGGTTGACTGAAATCTAAGGTGGCACAAATTCTGTTAGCGATTACCTTGTCAAATACCTTGTAGACGACTAACAGTTAGCTAATCGGCCTGTAATTTTTCAAGTCCTCTGTGTCGCCTTTCTTATGGATTAGGATGATGTTCGCATTCTTCCAAGATTCCACTATGCTCGCAGTCATTGGGCATTACGTAAACAGGCTTGCTTTTTCCCGTATAATCTGCCCACCATCCTTTAAGAGATCAGCTGTTATGTGATCCTTATCTGATTCCAACACTGCGAACATTTCATTCCCAATACGTCATGTACCAGATGCGTTTCGCTGGCTGCGAGTTGCGCGCGTCGTTGGGCCGTTCGGATGCTGACAAATGATACACAAGAACATGAAAAACGCAGTCGCGACGCCGCCTGACGCGAAGTTCTGATTCCTGTATATTTATTGCTGAATTAAAGCGCCATAGCACCATGCCTCATTTAAATTATCCGTTTAACGATTTATGTGAAACTTATGCCAGTGATAAAAAAGAAGGCGATCCTACCGCTTGCAGTCAGTAGATTCCAGGTCTTTCTTTTGAATAAGGTAAAGGTCATTAAGTTACAAGCGGCATTGTATATGCCTAGCGAAACGGTTTCCGCGTTTTCATGGGCTTAGATAAGAGCTCCCAATGTAGGACGGCACCCTAAACGCACTAATGGTGCCATTACGAAGAAGAATTCCCAGACGGTGCATTCACAGGTTCTCAGTTATGGGTGCACTTACAAAACCCATAACATTGCTTTAATTATTCGAGAACAGAGATAATATTCATCGTCACTAAGCTAGACTACCGTCGGCCGTGCTATTTATTGGCAACTATAAAACAATAGCGCTAGACTTGCGCCTAGTTAACGCTGATGCAGGACTTCATGGAACCCCCATCGATAAAAGAACCTTTGATTCTTGCTTACATACCATTTATACAGGTATCGTCTTAGAAAAAGCCGTATTAGTCAAAACAGATACAGGCAACTTCTCTCTTTCTCTTTCTTTCTTTCTTTGCTCGCCATGGTCGCCTAGCAACTAGGTCTTGGAATGCGAAGTTCGAGGTGGCAAGATCGAATGTAGGCCACGGCGGCCTCGTTTCGATGGGGTCGAAATGCAGAAAAACGCTCATGTACTTAGCTTTAGGTGAATGTTAGGGAACCCCAGATGGTCGAAATTAATTCGGAGCCCTCCACTACAGGTCGTGCCATGTAATGATGGCTGGTTTGGCTCGTAAAGCCCCATCACTTTTTACTTCTTTCTCTCTTTCTTTCTTGCCCCGCCACGGTTTTCTAGTGGGTATGGCGATCGGCTGTTGACCCGAAGGTCGCGGGATCGAGTCCCGGCCGCGGCGGCTGTATTTCGAAGGAGGCGAAATGTTGAAGCCCGTGTAGTGTGAGATGTCAGTGCACCATAAGAACC
This sequence comes from Hyalomma asiaticum, assembly GCA_013339685.2. Lineage (NCBI taxonomy): Eukaryota > Metazoa > Arthropoda > Arachnida > Ixodida > Ixodidae > Hyalomma > Hyalomma asiaticum. Next base: position 192,662,516 of record CM023481.1, read on the forward strand.
CCGCTCGTCGAAATTTCCGAAGCTCTTCACTAGGGCATTTCCCATAATCATACCGTGGTTTTGAGACGTAAAACCGCAGATATCATCTCATTATTTTTTTGTGCAAACTATTTCAAAAATTACCGGCCTCTATCATAATCACTTCCTACGATTATACACCGGGACATAACACACGACCAGAAAGAAAATGTCCTCTCAGCCAGAACAACGTCAATTAACATGGTCATTCACAAGCTTGGGACGAAAAGCGGTCCATAACAACGTGGGAGCAAGTAGAGTTGAGATTGAAACGCTATAGCATGTTGAGGAGGGGACAAACCCTATTATAGGAGAAAATTCCTTTTGTAAGGAGTAACACGACTAGATTTATATTGTTGATGCAGAGTATCCTTTGTAGGCAGAGAATATCAAAATTATACTGCAGCAAACGCTTTATTTAAGGTCCCGACGTTTCGAAGCCGATTTGGCTTCTTCAGGGGTCGCTATTTTTGGGAGGCGCCGGAAACAGCGCTTGCTATTATTTGCTATTATTTTGCCCAGCCAGACATATCTCTGTCGAAGATGCCTACCTTATAAATCTTGTACTTAGTTCTAAATAGATGTCATGCACGAATAACGACTAGTTTTTTTTTGTTTTTTTTTCGTGTTAGTAGGACATGTCCATTTTCAGAGAGAAGTACGAGGGCGTTCATGACGCTGTAGGAAAGCACGCTTGGGATGTTGGTCTGACACGACCGCCCCCCCCCCCCCCCCCGCCTCCTTCGGATGTTATCCTACTCTGTGTTATCTACATTTCTGAGATCGGAACTTCACGCCTGCTGAGCGCGCTATTACAAGAAGCCGTTACACTGTGCAGCGAGGTGAAACATCGCATAAGCGCCGGTTACAGCGGTCTCCGTGCGGCAGCAGTGACGGAAAAGGAGTGAACACTTTTTCTATTCCCGCAGACATAATGTTCTACGAAAGAATGCAAGGGTTTCTGTAGGGAGCTGCTCATTGATCGATCGCAGTGCAACTTCCAGCTAGGCTTTTAGAACGAAAAACCACTTACGTTTTAATTAAGCATAACTGTGTGACGCCAATCAGTTTAACTAGCGGGAAGGTTCACGCGCAGGCCTGTTTCCTGCGATGATTAAAAGGGGTAGAATGCGAAGTTAAAGCTTTAAGCTGTCGAAATCCATGCGCGTTTCTACTACGTCAAAATTTAAAAACTTGCTCTATCAACAGGAACACACATTGACCTTAAACATAAATCTATAGATCATTCCTACCCGCGTGCTAATAAAATATTCAAAAATGAGCGCACATATTACTTAGGGAGGTTCGACTTCTCGAATACGCGCAAAAACTCTTGGTGCACTATGTGGTTTTTCCAGTGAATGATTTTATGCTAGCCTGCCTAGCTGATAATGAGTCCACATTCATCAATATTTTGTTCGTATATTTTGATTATATTAGCTCAAGGTTTTTGTGTGCGCGTAGTGCTTGAAATGAATACGTTTGTTGTTGTTGTATTGCAGAGTACCCCCCCTCCCCTGCTTTATTGTGGAGGGATACTCTGCAATATCTGGACGACCCGAAGCCACACAAATCTTCGAACAAACACAGCTTTCGTGTCTTTTTTTTTTTTTTCATTTCGGGAGCACCGAAATGCAGTCGCATGTTCCACGAGGCAATGTTCGCTACGGCGTAGCAAAACCACCTCATTACCGCGGTGGATGAAATATGACTAGCTCGTTGCTTTTTCTTGCGTGCACGCAGTTACAAAGAAATTCCACACCCTCTTATCGCCACGGGAAAAAAAAGGACACGCTTTGCGGGAGTGTTGGGTTTACGGAGGGGCCTGTTGGGCATTGCCTTACATCAGGTTAACTGAACTAACCATATCCAAGACGAGGCACGTAACTAAACCTCTCAATACACCATCTACTGAACGGGCACCTTGTGGGCGCGCAAACCGCGTTTCCCGTCTCGCGATGACTTTACCTCTACGATGTGTCGGGACCCCCGAGCTACCGTATACAGCGCACTGCGTATTTTCTTTGTCCCATTCCGAGCGAGTCGTATCTCTCGGCCGTCATCTTCTGGAGCGACGTGCGCGCGTAGCCGTTACACAGCAGCGTCGACACGCGATGCGGGGAATGATGATCGAAGAGGTCCCAGAGCCACGAGGGAGCCGCGTCGCAAATTGCAGCCCCCGGGGCGCACGTGCCACATAGTGTGCATGGCTTTACAAACTACTTCCGCGTTACTTCCGGCTTCTCAATGTTGCGCCGACACGTACACGTGCACGGGGCGGAAACAAGCGCCGAATATATTTAGCATCGACTGAATGGCCCGCCTGGGCCTGAAAGCTCAATAGTTTCTCCGGAAGCCGGTTTTACAAATGGCGCGTTTCTAAGGAATCATTATGGCTGACGTATGTTCGAACGAGAGCTACTAGTATTAAACGCGTTGAAGGTATAACACGCCCATCTGCTTATACTGGCTTCAAAGCAATGTCGTCTAAGTAACCGCACCTGTTGCGTTTTGTAGAAATATTCAGAAGGCATAATAAAGACGTACGTATTAGAAAGAAAGAAAAATATACTGGACTTTCTGAAGCAACTGGAACTCGCCTACTGTTATGGGATCTTTTTTTCTTTTAAGAAAATTATTTTGATAGTTTCGTAAAAGCGGCCGAGTAGGAAATAGATCATGTAAACGCTACTGCACCTAACTGCTGACTCTTTTCTCGCCTGAGAATTCAAACATCCCCAAACTCGAGCCATGACAAGTTTTGTGTACTCCGAAGGCGTCTTGGGGTAACACGCCGTGAACCGAGGAACTGCGTTTGACACGAACCTGCCGGTGCGCACAGGTGACAAAACTAGAGGGAACTAGCGTTTTCATCGCGCTAAGAGCACTCCGTGTATGCCGGCTATAGATGTGGTCTGCCTGGATACCTGTCAAATTCGGTGATGTCATCGGGAACTGTTCTTAAAATGCCGATCGGCCTTCACAGAGACTTTGACAGCTTAAAGAGGCTCGTTAGCATCAAACTTACGACAATATTTGCGAGCTTTTCATGAGCCGCAACGTCGAGAGAGAGAACAGGAGTTCGATTTGTGCTCGGACTCGCTGAATGACAGAAATAAACAGAGGCGTCTTAGCAGGCACAATTGTTTTCCATGTATTTGTGGTAACGATGCGGTATATGAAGTGCTTCAACTGAAAACTCGTCTCGTTGGCGATAAAATAATTGGTACTCAATGAAATTACAGAGTGAGCGAATTTCCAACGAGCGTCTATACGTTTCTTCAGGAGAAAAAAAAAGTCCCTTTGGAGCGTTTTTCACCCTGCATTAGAAGAGGCCGGCTCAAAAAGCGTATGACTTCTGGCTGCAAACCTACGCGCAGTTTCGGCTTCATGGTTTGAATGAATATATAAATTAGCGAAATATCTTTGCTTGAGACAATGTAATTATGTTTGGCATACTGTACTAATAGCTAGTTTCGGTTTAGTGAGCCGAAAGCTACTGATGTTATGCTACGCCAAATATTGTACTAAAACACACGAAGAAACGAACGAGAAAAGCAGCCACTCCGTGACCGCGCAATGTGATTAAAATCATGATATGTATTCGCGCTTGTGTGCGTGTGTAAATGTGTGTAAATGTGTGTGTGTGGCGGATGTGGTGCGAGCAGGTCCCTTCACTCAGCCATCGCTTCTGTCAGCAGCGCCACCGCATACTGCCTGTTTGATGAACTGGACAAGGCTTATGCGGGCGCTTCTTAAACGCCTAACTCTGACCATGTGTCGGACACGTTTTAACGCCACACTCTCCAGCAGGCGCTGGCTATTACATCTTGGAAACGAGATTTCTTCCCCGAGCCGGGTACACAGCGTCTGGGTAAGCTTCTCTGGATCTTTAAAGCTTAAGTGCCTTTAACGCACTATATGAAAACCGTGTCTCTGCGTTGTCAAGTCGTGCTCGCTAACGAGATGCTCGCTCGCAGTTAGCCTTCAAGCCGTCATGAGCTGTTGCGTGAGCTATGAGTAATTGTGGCGGCCAAATTACGCGCTAAGTGGGCTGCTTGCTAGCGCGGTATACTTTGTTTCAGAAAGTGCGGTGCGGCGCCTGCAAATGCCGTGTGTACAGGGCAGCACGGACGGCACTCGCGCTTCCGAAAATGAATTACCCTTCCATGCTCATGATGTAACGCCTTGAAATGGCCCGTCGTTTAAGAATGCATGAAATTTTAAACGTTCGTGTTTTTTTATTTTCTTTTATCAACTACCCATCACAGGGTAAACAAATTTTCCCTATAAAACACATAATGTTCTCCCTCATGTATGCTCCTATCTCTCCTACTTCCTAGGGTTTTATTTTTGCTTTTATGTTATTTCTCATTGCTTCACTTCGTAAATGGATGAGAACGTAACTTCCGCCATCGCGTGCCATGCCACCGGAGCGTCACAAGCTATTTGCATGGGCAGCTGTCATTGCACGACAGCACGTTGATATATTATCAGATGTAGGCGCCGGTTACAAAGCAGGAGATCAGTGATTCGACGACACCCAGTCGCCACCTCCGCAATTCAACCGGAGAGAGAAATAACTAAAGGGGGAACGGCATAAACGTTAAGCAAGCACGTGCTCGTTTTCCTACCTTGCCCTTAGGAAGTAAGGAAGGGGGAACATTAGCTAGAATAGAGAAAAGAAAGCAGGGAAGTACGGAAGAAGTGCGAAGATGCTTATCTGATGAGATTTACGCGTGCGTGGAAGGAATTTTGGTAGCGAAAATTAATCCGACCCATCATGTATGCAGTGCAGTCCATCGTAACCTTTCCGATAGTCTTGCAATGTAAATGCGTTAAGGACGGCAGCCTAGCCTACTTAACATGCTCTATTAATTCTGGCGATATTCACTACTTCTCGTTCTTTTTTTTGTGTGTGTGTAACTTTCCCTAAGACAAGTGAAGACACCTTCATACCTCTGCTCGGAACAAGATAACGTTGCTCTGTCATTAAGCAAAATAAACACGAGCGCTCACCGCAGGAGAATTAAGGGGGAGATGGGGCGCAACGTTTCACGATAGCTGACTCTTCAGTGCGTAGCACGGACTACCGAAGCAGAAAGTTTGCGATCCATCCCCCATCTACCACACCGCCAGCTAACAAAATATTCTTTACAAGTATCCCTCTCGCCTCCGGGGCAACACCATGGTCCCAGTCACGCCTCTGGTCTCGAAAGCCTGACGCGCCGCTCGGTCGGCTTAGATATAATGGGCAGCGTGTGCGCCCTTAAAGGCGAGTCAACGTTGCGTGCTCGGGTTCCCCAATCGATGGTGGGGCCTGTTCGGTGCGCCAAGCGTGCCTCCGATGTGGTCACGTACGGGCATTAGCAGTGATTAAGCGATTACGCCACTATTCACGCCAGGGCGGTGCGAGAACTCCACTTCTGTGCCACGGGACGGGGGGGGGGGGGGGGGTAGGAAAAAGTGCCGACTCATCTCAGAGGTGCCCGAGGCCACGCCGTTTAATCCGCCGCTTACTTACGGGGCCGATGCTTGCGTACGCCCCAAGCACAGCAGGACGCGGTCACGTCCGCTGTGTAAAAACTGGGCCATTCTTGTTTCCGCCATTGGGATAGGGTAGCGAGTTACGCAGCGCTCATTCACCAGCTGCAGACTGGCGTCATTTTGTCACGGCAAAATTATAGCTCTATGTCTCAACGTGCAACTTGCTCTGCCGCGATGCACGATTCCAAGTAGCCTGGTGGTTGCGCATATGGCCAACTGGCGGTCCAAAACGGAGCGGACAACCTCTGATCGGACGGGCGACTCGGAGCATCTTTGTTTTGATATCGGTATAGTGCTTTTTGCCTTACATCGTCGACTTGCCTTAGGGCTGCGCTATCCGTGCGGTACTAACATGTTGGTTCGATACAGTTATATTCCCAAAACAGTATAGACTGATGTAACCGCGAGTGCGCTAAGCCAGCACTCCTGCCAGTGCATGGCGGTACTTTTACTCGTTACGTTCAGCCACGCAGCCGCTCCATGCTAAGCTTTAGTGGCTTCATTTGTATGAGTCACCCTGGTGTGTTCAGGTGCTGCGGGTCGGGGTGCTACAACCACAGTCTCAGACAAAAAGGATCACGGATTTGACGTGTCGCCGAAGGATGCCAAGCTCCGACAGCAATATCTCCGACAAATCAACAGAGTTCGACAGATCAGGCGGATAGTAAAGAAAGCTTTCTAGTTCAGCGCGTTTGTGAAGTTCATTTGCTTAATGCATGTAACTTAAGTAGAATCAACAGGCTTGCCGCATGACCAGTTGGGTTGATCAGAAACCGCCAAAATTCATAACGAGTACATGTAGGTCCCCTTGAAGGGGCGATCGTCACCACCGGTGACAGATTGGATGCGGCTTCTTTGCCAGACAAAATATTGATTGCAGGAATGTGGCGACGCATAAATTGGCTTCTTAAGAAAGACAGTGACGGCTGTCAAGCGTCTGAAGCAAAAGCGAGACCCCTGATACAAACCAAGCTTAACAGCAGCTTAACAGTAGTTCGCGGCCATGCATGGCGAAAGCTAAGCCATGCGCGCACCTCAGCTAACAGTGCCGCCAGTATTTTCCCTTTCCTTTCAATCTGTGACATTATAAAAAGAAACACCATCTTCCCAATGGGAACCCTGATGGGATGCGAAGCAGCAGCGTTGCGCACGGCTGGCGTCGCGGGTTGAACGGCGCTAACGCGGGTGCTGCGGTGAGCGCTGGAAGATTCGTTTGAAGCGATGGCTGGCGTAGGTCTTGTAGTTTCTTCAGAGTGGGCACGGGCGCTGGACCGGAGCGGCGCGCGTTTCGCCTTGAAGCGGCGAGCGCGCGGCAGGCGAGGGAGAGAGTGATGTCAGCGCGCACTGCGAGGGGAGCGTGACGTCAACGCGCAGCTGCGGCGTGACCTACTTGGCACCGCTCCAACACCTGCGGCGAGGGGAGCGCGTTGCGGCGCGTTCGTACGGATGGAGGGACAGCTTTACACAGGCTAGTCAAAGAGCTGCTTCGCATCTAAAATAGCAGAAGATAAAGCGGCTGAATAACCAACAAAACCGAGCATCTTATGAGCGTTGGCGGCTCTTACCTATGTAGTCTACGCTGTAATTCGGATGCAGTAGGAAGAGGAGGAGGAAATAGTAGATAGGGAAAGGCAGGCACGTTAACCAGTGCAGGACAACCGGTATGCGACTCTGCCCAAGAGCAAGAGAAGGGGGAGATTGAATGTTATAGAGAAAAGAGAGATAAAAAAAGAGAAAACGAAACACATATAACACACTGTCAGATTCGGTGGCTCCTGCATGGTATACGACATCCTTGTCATACAAACCCTTGTGCAAGTCGTGCACAACCTCAGTACTGCTTTCGTCGCCTTCAGCTGCGATGGCTTGTGTGGTCTACATTCCAGAACTGCATCGACCGACATCCGTCGCAGGTCAGGGCCAGCAAGAGCTGACGCCAGAAGTTGCGTCTGCACGTTATATCGAGGACAGTCGCTTAAGATGTGTTGCAGTGTCTCGTCGCGACGACAGGTGTCATAAGAAGCGCTGTCGGCCATTCCAATCAGAAATGAATACTTCTTTAAAGCCACTCTTAGCCACAAGCGATAAAGTAGGGCGGTCTGAGCGTGGAGCAGTCCAGTTGGCATTCTTAAATGCCGCAGAGAGGACAGGTGGTGTTGCCGACTGGTCTGAATGGTTTGGCAAATTGGGGCACTCCATAGCCGGAGCGTAAACTCCTGCGTAATCGCTTCAGTTTCTTAGAAGCATCGAACCTTGAAAGCATTGTAGTCTGGACTTTCGTGCCTTCAAGTACAGACCTAGCGGCATCGTCAGCGTGCTCGCTTCCAATGACGCCGCAATAACAGGGCAGCCACTGAAACGTCACGTGATGTCCTTTCTCACATGATGTATTGAGGAGGTATTTGATCTCGAACACCATGCAGCTGCTCGTATGGTCCGGGCCACAGGGCTGCTAGCGAAGATTGTAGGACTGACTTTGGATCACTGAAGTACGACTATTGTCGTGGTGGTTCCCCGTTGACTACACAAAGTGCAGCACGCCGAGCAACAACTTTCGCAGCCGTCGATGTCGTCAGGTGGTCCGTCTTTAAACTGATGGTAGAAGCTCCCGCTGGGACAACCACTGCTCCGGAAGAACACTGCAGATATGAGGACCCATCAGCATACCTCTCGTGCAGAACAAGCAGGGATAGTTGTCTGAGCGCAGCTGATTAGAGCACAACTTCTTTTTTCTGGCTCCAGGTACAACGAGGTGCACTGTAGGTCGAATGAGACACTAAGGGGAAACCGTGATTTAGCGCCAGCCGTGAATCCTGCCGGGAGCTTGTCGGAATACTTAGACCATTTTGCAGAATGACGGTTGCCGATTGTTTGAGGGCAGTGTGGCAAGGTGGTGACAACAGGCAAGGGCAAAATTCTTGATATGGCATCTCAAGACTTCCACTGCAATGGGCGTTTTAAAGACGATAGTCTTTCTTGGGATACTTCAACGCAGAAATTTTGGTCAGCCTGTGTGTGTGCGTGCGTGTACGCGCGCGTGCGTGCGTGCGTGCGTGCGTGCGTGCGTGCGTGCGTGCGTGTGTGTGTGTGTGTGTGTGTGTGTGTGTGTGTGTGTGTGTGTGTGTGTGTGTGTGTGTGTGTGTGTGTGTGTGTGTGTGTGTGTGTGTGTGTGTGTGTGTGTGTGTGTGTGTGTGTGTCCTGCTTTTACATTCAGTAGAATGGCGAAAGTTTAACCCCTTCCTCAACGACCACCCATCTTGAACTGGTAGCTGCGTTCATACTTGTGAAAACAGTCGACCAAAAAGCAAATATTACGCATATCTGAGGCGCATCATCAATACGTAAGTATTAGATGGTGTGTTCCTTTAGTAGAAAATACACAGATGCGTAATTCTAAAGACCCTAGTGCTTGTTAGGATGCGCTAAAAATGCGACGCTATGAACGAAAAAGCGGACCTTTCCTACGCTTCGGTAAAACTACACGGTGCTGCCACCTACCAGTAGCTCTGCCTACTACGCAAGCTTCTTGCGTTTCCCGATATCATGGCCAGATGGCGTCCATATCTCACGCAGCGCTGCCTCCATTTCATCAATGCCAGCCACATGCGGCCGATTCAACATAGACGGGGCGCTGTGTGAGGCAAGGCAAAACATAAATGGCCGTTTGATGATATAGAACACTCTCTACAAGACATGCCTAGACAACGCAGGGAAAAAACCGACGAGCAGATTGCAGCGGAGAAGCGCCGGCGTGCCGATGTCCGTCGTCTCAAGCGTGCCCAGGAAACATCAGAGCAACGAGCCCAGCGGCTAGCGAAAGATCGTGAATCGAGGCGCGCCCGGAGGCAACAGGAAACAGACGAGGTGCGCTATGCGCGAATTGTCACTGACCGAGAGGCTAAGCGAGCGTACCCGGCGGCTGTACAGACGCCCGAAGCTCGTGCCGAACCGCAGATGAACCGGGACTCATGTAGTACGGCCGGTAGAAGACTATCGTCTTTCGACGACATTTGCAGCGAAGTACGGAGATACGCGGCCAATTTTTTTTATATTGGCTGGATCCAGCAATCGCTATAGTTGCCTCTGTTGTCATACGTTGCCTCAAGACAAGGCAAATTCCCAGTGTCTCAGCTTGTGCAGCCAGGAGAGTGTGAAGATTTGTCTTACAAGTGTTCGACATCCATGGTAGGCTACGCAAAAAAAAAAATACAGAGGAAAATTGCTCTGTATAGCCCCGACTTGGTGCTTACCGACATGTCCTAAGTTTTCCCAGCCAAAAACTTGAAGATCTGGGAAATTTCATTCCGACATTTTTTTTTTCATTTGCGTCACCTGCGGGCTCGAGCAGAGATCTCTTTTAACGATTATGCCAAGAAATTTATGGGTTCTGACACAAGGAAATGGTCCGCCCTTCAAGTGAGATGTATAAAGGGTGATTGACTTGCGTGTTAACGACACTAGTGCGCCTTTCTCTGGGAATATTTGGAGGCCCTGTTTGCACAATTATCTGGCAGCTTGAAGCTCTCTCAAGTCTCTCACGTATCTGAGGACGTGTTAACAGATGAGGCCCAGACACACAGGACGTGTGCGTAAATTGAGACCTGGATAGCCGTTGGCAAGTATTCAACAAGTCCAGTGAGAGCGAGGTTGAATAGTGTGGGGCGAAGCACTCCGCCTAAAGGAACGTCTCGGCAGGTATAGCGTCGTATGGTTAGGCTATCGTGGGTTGACACTAAAGATGATCTTACGGCCAGGTAACTTGAAATCCACAGAAAAATTCGACCACCACGGCCAACCACCTCAAGAGCATCGAGAATGGTCTCATTCAACAAGCTATCGTATGCGCCTATGACGTCAAAAAAAAAAAAAAAAAAGCTAGAGATACTCGTTTTTAGCGATTTCATGCTGGACATACGCAATGAGTCGATATAGTAAATGCCTGCGACGATATCGGCGTCGAGCCGTTGGGTGCGAGGCGGAAGTTGGCGGCAAGAGCGAAATGCCACTCATCAGTCGCCTTGCGCCTGCCGTCAATGTCACTCACGGACTCATCTACTCTTGCGCAGAAGGAACTAACTTGTCGCGAGCGAGATTTCTCCGACGTTCGCGGAGGCCCTCAACTTTCGGATACGGCATACAGCGAGTTGCCTGCCGTTCCGCCAGCGTTGAAACGCCTCGAATCTGCTTGTTATTTCACCTCTATGCATGTCTAACGCATTGCTATAATTCAAGTTCCGAATTGACAGCACACTGTGCATGTGAATCTTTACTTTGTCCAAACAGAAGGACAAAATTCCCTTTTCAATTTATTCGTCTTTTTCCCGGCACTCTGCCGACTAGGCGTCCCAACTCTGCACAAGACGTGCTCAGAAATATGTTTTCTCGTTTCTTTATTATTGTTAATCCAGGAAATATGGGTAAGGCAAGCGAAGTGGTGCAAGCGTAGGAACTAACGACAAGATGACGTTGTCACATATCCGCACTGTGGAGCATTCTTTTCTTTTCCTGAAGAGTGCTAGAATTGGGGTAAACTGAAACGAAACCATTACACAGGCGCTCCGGGCAGACTTTTTTTCCAGTACATTCAAACGCCGTCCATCCCGAGTATTTGCGCAGAATACCAGTATACTTGCAGCACGTAGCAAGCAACCGCACGAGCTACGCTCAGAGCACTTCGACTAATATGACGGCAGCGCCGCTCCTACACACTCGCCCATGCGCTGATCGTGTGATGAAACCGGTGTATTGAGATAATTATGGCATGAAATATCAACACAGCGCTTGCTTGAAAGGAGGGACCACAGTCGAGACTTTTTTCAGATACAGCGCTGAGTGCTTCAACCACAGCCACCGCAGTGGAAGTAATTAATTCGTTTTGTTTAGAGCAACTAGCGGAAATTGTCCACAAATCGTCCATAACGCGGTCCGTCCCAGTGTTCAGCGGTAGAACGCCAGTGTAGAGCCGAAATTCGAGCGTGTTTTGTGGCGTTGAAAACCTTTCAGGGCATAGGATGTCAAATACGGCTCAAAAGCTGCCCTTATGTGCCTCCGCGGGCGTCTATCTTACAAAAAAATTCATTATTCAAATGCAAACCCCGATCCGTTGTGACTTTTTTACCGATTTGGTTTTCTTTGTTTATAGGCTCGTTTGTATTAATGTCCTGAAGACGAGCAGGTAATTAAAAAAATTCACTATTGTAGGGCTGCAAAAACAATTTGGCGACTTCGGTATTTAGGGGACCTCAACGCACGCTAAAAGACCGCATTCCAAGGCACGCTAACCCGCCAGTAAACCTAACCATGGCTATATGATCAACCACCCGATTCACAATCACCACAACAGGCTCCTTCTTCACCGTGTCATCCCAATTATCTGTTTTCTAGCTGCTGGGAGATCAACGCAAGCAATTCGGTTGATATTTGATGAACCCTTTAGGCAGCTAACATGGCATTTTAAAGGTGCCGTAGGTTAGCTCATTATATTACTTCGTTTGTTTCCGTGAACGATGACAAAATGTGTAATGTATACCGCTGTTACATTGGCGAATCCTCTAATCTTGCTCTGGCCGTCCGACATTACACACACGATAGTGCTGACCCACTGCGAACAATTTTCACAGAAAACGAAACGCCAGCCTGCGTATAGAGCACCACAAGATTATACATAGAGGTACAGCAGATACTAACGACATTTTGCTGCTCCCGAACAATAGGTAAACCAGCCTGATTGTGACGGCATAAAGACTACATGCCTCCTACCTACACTGTGGACTTATACGCATAGACCACTTGTTAACGCACGTTACGCCTTTGTCTTGCGCAGAAATAGCACAAGAAATTGGCGTGGCATAAGCGACTCTGTAGCGCGCAATCGTTCTGTTATTATTTTTATTCGTCCCTTCCTTTTTTTTTTTTTTACGCTGCTAAAAAAATATTGAATATTGCTCATGAAAACAAGTGCTTGCAAATATCTGTTATGCCGGTTATCTGGTTTAACCGGAGTGAAGTGAATCCGGTCTTCAGAACCGTTTATCCGGTTATTCGGCTTTCAGGAAACGGATATCTAGGATATCCGGCTTAAATAACCGGTCAGCCGAATATTCAAATTTTGCGGTTAGAATATTTGATGGCGCTAGTAGTTTAATCAGAGAGGACGCCAATACGTAGCCAGGTGAGAACTTGAGGCGCAAGAAAACTGAAGCACAAATAAAAGATAAGATGGACTGGCACCATACCTAGTTCCGCAAAAGATTTATGAGGCTGTAATGGATGACTGCGTTCTTTAGGTGTTGCAAGTCATATTGTACCAAGCCGCACAAGCCTGGTAGAGCGTGAACCCACGAGTAAGATTTTGTGAAGTAGATTAAATCAGAAAGGTAAGTGAGAAACAGGAAACGTAAGGACACTAACAAGGGGACATATCTGGTTTGGACGAGCGCTTGCAAATATGACCAGGGATATCTGAGTCTAAGAAAGAGAGAGATATAGGTATAATTCTGGTGTCAGTACTGAAATAATGTATAATATCCAGTTATTCCACTATCCGAATATCGAGATGGTATAAACCGAATAAACAACCTAATAAGTGGTCACTCCGATTACCCTGTTTTCCTGCTGAAATAATCGGTGAATTGAACAATCGGATAGCCGGTTTTGCCTCAGAGCTGGTGCGATGTTGCTGCACTTATGTAAGCCAGTCAGGTACTTCAGAGGGTGAGTCCGGCGGTTTTTCCAACATATTATCATATCACTGTTTCCCTGCTGATAGTCATGTAGCAAGCAAGGCGGTCCAATTCGCTCAGAAACGCACCAATAATTTATATAACCCAATTAACGATGTGCTTAAACCAAAACTGAAGCAGGTAGATGCTTCGTGCAGCGTATTCGATGACGTCACAGCCTCCCCGCCATAATAAAAATGCGGCTGGTGCCAGAAAAATCAGTGGTGGTGTCATCCGACAACGTATTTAGTTAATACAGCTTTTGTAAACTTGACAGTGACGATATGAGCATTAAAATATCGGCGTTCTTCTTCTGACCGCCCGCCTGCATGGGTGAACACCGTTGTAGGTAATGACATCAAAAACACAGGGTGGCGCGCATGGAAATGCGCTATAAGATTTAAAATTCATTCTCAGGAAAGCTAAAAGACTTGCAACCGCGTAGCTTGGTATATGTTATTACAGCACAGAGAAGGACGTATATCCAACATTTCATTGAGATCGTGTAGAAACTTAACAATCGGAGTTGAACTTTAACCAATTATCAACCCAATCATGCCAACTAGAACACAGTTTTGGCCCGGAATCACAGTACGTTTGGATTGATATTTCCTGCGCTACTATGGAATCATAAAACAACAGGCCCGAAGAAACGCCGGCGTTGTGTTGGGTTTTACTCGGGAAAGTTATACTATATGCGGCGACAGGTAAAGGTACCGTCAGAGTGCATACATGTTGTAGTCTTTGTTGCTGCTACTCGCGATAACCTCTCTAGGGGTCCTGGTGGAGCCAGGCATATATAACCGATAGGGAGACCAATTTATTACAAGTTCTTTACGCACTTCCATAGATGCTTCTCTGTGGTATGTTCGGAATTCCGTCTAATGATCTTGAGTACAGTTGGCCTCGCCTTCTCTTATCTTTGAATTTGACTAGCCTAATGCACGCTCCGCTGGACTGGTAACTCGCATGGCCTGACCATAGTTAGAATGCTATAGTTTGGCCCGCCATGGTGGTCTGGTTGTTATGGTGTTCGGCTGCTAATCCGAGGGTCGCGGGGTAGAATCGAGGCGGCGTCGGCTGCTTTTCGATTGAGGCGATACGTTGAGGCCCGTGTACTATGCGATGTTAGTGCGCGTCAAAGAACCCCAAGTGGTCGAAATTTCCGGAGCCCTCCACTACGGCGTCTCTTATAATCATATCGTGGTTTTGGGACGTACACCCCCAGAAATCAATCAATCAAGACCGCTATAGTTTCGTTGCCCCTGCTTCGAAAGTACATTCAAGTTTGATCTCTCTAGTATTTGTTCGTTCTGTAATCGATGGAACTCTGAGAGCTCTAGCTTTGTTCTCTCGTATTTCCGCGAGGCTCATGACTCGCACATTACCGCATAAAAAAAAAAACTGGATGCTTACAGAAAACATTTCAGCTTTGAGGCTGACATCTTCGTCTTCCAAAAAATATAAGGGTCCACCCATAGCTCTCGTTCCTAATTTGCCGCACTTATTTCCTAGAGCTACCATCAGCATCCTTCACGGGTATCATAAGAAAACGTAGGGTTTCACAACCTATACCACCTCATTTTCTATCTAAAAGTCGCGGCAACTGTACTTCGATGGATACGAGATGTTCAGGCACGTGTACTGTGCGATGTCAGTTGACGTTGAAGAACCCCAGGTGATCGAAATTTCCAGAGCCTTCTACTACAGCGTCTCTCATAATCATATCTTGACTTTGGGACGTAAATCCCCAGGAATTATTATTTCTTTTTGTACCGTCATAACGACAGTGTTCAAGTCTTGCATGCTTCCTACTACTAATGTAGTGTCTGTATATCGGAAGGTGGTTACTTTTGTGCCACCAATTTTTGCACCGATGCCCCGTCTTCGAAGTTGCACTCTCTGAGCGCATGCTTTGTATAACCTAAATAAGTATAGTGAAAAGATACGACAATATATGATTTTTTTAGTAACTTAGAAATAATATGTGTTACCAACAATTGTGTCCTGAAGTGTTTCTCACCTTGCGTCTAGGTTCCTAGAGCGCCTATAGAGCGCTTACGTATGCGTATTTTATTCCAGCTCATACAGGCGGTCGTAATCTCGAGATTTGCTTCATAATGCAAAACAAGGTGTGTTTACAGAGCTACCAGCTTTCTTCTAAATATAATAGTTTGAGTATTAGTACACGTTGCCTGTATCGATCTTGTGTTGTCTTGCAACTTTTTCTTGTTTCACAGAGAAAGGGAAAGTCTTAATCTCTGTTGGCTGTGCTTTGAGAACTGAAGTGTTAATCCGCAGAGGAAGGAGGGGGAGGGGGGGGGGGTGCGCGATGATGTTAAACGATTCGTTAGCAGAGTCGATAAATAAAAATAAAAGCATATGTGATTTGGGAGAGTAAAGTTGATACATAATCATATCCCTAGGTGAGAGTCGTAAAATAATTCAGGATTTTCATGTATTCAATAAGACCCTCTTTAAAAAGTCTTTTTAGGGCACCACATTTTGACTGAAAACAGCGACGTGCCATTCGCTGTATCCAAGGGCAGGACATACTGCCTAAGGCGTCATGTAGCATTAGTGGAGAGTGACAAAACGTGCCTATTTGGTGGCAAAAACAGTTTCTCATCTCTACTGAAAAGCTACCTTGTCCCTTGTAAAATTCAATGTATTGACGAAAGCGACAAAAAACTTAACATTTCTTGCATTGTGGCTGCGTGCGCAAGGTTATAAATATTACTCAATAACAGGGAGTGCATTCAGATCGATAAAGGAACGATTCGTGTCACTTGCATATGCCCATGAACTTCTCACATGGTCTTAACAAATTCTGTCCCACCCGTGTTCATAAGCAATGCCCGGCTGCATATAAAATGCAAAACTGCAAAGTAGCGCTACCCTCCTAGTCATGCATTATCCAGTTGTTTTGAGAACGGTGTTATCGACTTGAATAACAAGGTCCGGCTACATGGCGCCGTGACAAAGCCTGCGTGACTTCTGTGAGCGCCAAATTATGATTTATTTAAACACCGCCGACTCCGCCTATATGTGATCCCGGAGGGCAGGGAATAGCATATTAGGTTTTCATGTAGAAAGGGTGTGCCTGGAATAAGACTCTGAGCCGCATTTGGGCGACAGCGAATGCGTAATATAACCATACATTTCGTTTTTTTCTGAAAGGTTGCCAGGGTGTGCGCATTTAATGGCATCTTGAAATTGGCTTCTTTTACGAATGACCAGTTTCACGGGCTGCTTTGGAAGAATTTATGAAAGAAAATTACAATTCAAGCTACCAAGTTTTCGAACAACAGTAGTGGCATGGGTGCGCTTCAGAGTGTTAGCGCGATGTAGGAAAGACGACAAAACAGACGAACGCTTTCGGGCACCTAACTTCTGATGGCTTGCTCGGGAAAATTTGTATAGAAAATGCTTACTGAGGCGAAATAGATCGATGAGGAAGAGAGTGGTGTAAGAGGGTGTAAGAGGGAGATGGGCAAACGCAGCTGGTAGCGTATTTCAGAATCTCCTTCAGCACGCCTGGAAAAAAAAAAGTGCGTCACGAATTGAAACACCGCCAGCCGGGAGGAGCTGGAAAGTATAGCAATGCTGTTAAGCGAAGAATAGAGAGTTCGCATTAAGGAATAAATTGCGGGAGTCGGCCGGCGACGGCAGGAAAGAATTTCTGAGAGCAAAAGTAAAGGAAGGTGCGAGTGGCAGAGCGAAGCGAGGCGGAAAGTGTAAGCCTGGGGTGTGCGAGCTCAGGCTGTCGCGCACAGTGAACTCAGAGTTCAGTAATTCCATTTTACGGTACAGAATCTATATCTTCGATATTCATTTTGAGACGTCGGATCTTAGTGCGGCGACATCAACAAAAGCACAAAACCGCCGAGATGCCGACCGGAAGATTACAAATAACAGTGCCAAACGAGGTATAATATCGATTTCACAAGACATACGGGACGCTAACCCGCTGGTGGCCAGAACTAGTAGTATGTTCAAGTGCCGAAAATTAATGCAGAAGTATTGCTTCCGCGGCAGCCTTCTAATGCAGACGTGCGCAGGGCATTCATGAGATTGACCACCATCCCGGCCCCGTGGCTATGTCCAGGCCGCCTGACCTCATATTGACACAGTGCCCGTGTTTCCGGGCTAAACTGACATGCAGAGCCGTACCCCACAGCGGGGAACGCGCCCTATTCTACAATTATCAGAAAGACGAACGTAGGCGATATTTGTCAGAAATGACGTGCCATATGCGGTACTGTCTTCACTGTGTTATATTAGTGCGAGCCAAGAGCGAAACTTGAGTCCGAGTAATAATTGTAATATAGCAGCTTTCCCGCTTGCTTGAAGCCGTCATCGATGGAGAACCTATGTTCTTGGGTGTTAAATTGTAGGCGTGTCTTTTGTGTATAGGGGCATTTCATATGTGGTTCCGCTTGCGTTTCGAGATCGTAAGCAAAGTGCGACCTACAGTATGAAAAAAAATCCTTACCTATGAATCGTCACAAAGGAAGGTAGTGCGAAATCAGCGATACTTGTTGCTGAAAGCCCCTTGCCGTCTTTCCACTGGAGTGTGAAGTGGAATCGTACTCAGTAATGGCGGAGAGGCCAGGGGTGAAGAAGCAGGGTGAAAGGAGGTGAGTGCTTCACTGAGTTGGTGCGCGTTGAAGAAGAGGAGGAACTTCAGGGAGCAGGCGCATGTTTGCGGGACGAGGAGAGTCTGTGAAAATCAGCCAGGCGTAAAGGGACGCGATCCTCTCGCTTAACTGCGAATTTGCGAGCGCCGAGAGGCGAAGCGTCGGTGCGTAGTGAGCGAAATCACTCTTGGGAGACGGCTGCTGCGCCTTACTACACTACACACACCTTAGCTTATGTTAAGAGAGGCTAAGGGCAGGCAATATTGCTATGCGTTCAAGATGTAGGCGCTTCAATATTAATAATAATTTCTGGGATTTTACGCCACAAAACTACGATATGAGGTCTCCGGAAATTTCCACAACCAGGGGTTCTTTAACGCGCATTAAAATCGCACAGTATAGCGGCCATAACCTTTGGTGGCGCTTTAATATTGCAAGGGTGCGTTGAAAAACGAAATAGAAGAAATAACGACGCTATCAATGATCATGGTGAGGGTCTGTTGTTATCTGATCCTCATCAGGTGATTCGCCCCCTTAGATTTCCTTCAAAGCTCCCTTTACTTCCTTTGTCATTACTTGTGAGATGTCTACCTCTTCTGAACTATACTTCCTCGTTCCATAGTATCCTTGATGTTGCGACTACTGTACGGATCTCTGTAGAACTTCTCGGATACTGTAACTATGTGATCCATGTTTCTGATAACATTTATTTGCTTGCCTCTTAGAGCATACATCCGATTTTTGCCTATACCTAGACGCCTGCTCACTACTTTCAGACTACTTCAGTTTTTTCACAGCATGCTCAATGCTCTCTGTACTGTTGTTTTTTGTGTCACCTGTCTAACGGTTCTTGATTAACTTTGAAAGCTCTGCCAGTTCTGGCCTGTCAGGTGGGATGTATACTTTCGTCTTCTACCGCTGTCTAATCAAATCTTTCGTCTCCTTACGTCGCTTACTAGTATCGTGTCTAGCGATCTTACCTCCTGCTTCTATTGCACCCTCCGTCGATGCGTGTAAGTTTATTGCTCACTTCCTGAACACTATAAAGTCCTCGGTTAAAGCCGAATGTCGATCTTGCAACGCGATCCTGAATTTTTCGATCTTCCGACTTACTGTCACTCACCGATCGTCTTATTTGGTACTAGCATATTATGCTCCTCAAGTCTAGCCTAATTCGAGGTTTCATCCTACGGTCACTACACCTCACCCTCCCGAGCACTCCCACATCCTGCAAGACGCGATAATCGCACAGTACGAAGTCTATTTCATTTTCAAGTTCGGGGCACTTTAGGGGCACGGACTCAGCCTCAGAAACCATGAATTGAAAATAAGGCAAAATCATGCTCATAACCAAACCATATTCCAAATCCCGGTGGCGCTGGCCAGCGCCATACTTTTGTTTGTTTTTCTTTTTTTTTTTTTTTTTACAAGTGTGGCACTGGACGCTGAGACACTGGCACACTGCACGTGGCGCACTGGACACTTGCATGCGGTGCGCTGTGGTGCTGTTTATGGGCCGAGAACGGCCTTTAACTTCTTGGCAATTGCGATAATGTACATGTCGTCAATGTAGCAAAGCCACGCATATTCGTGCAATAATAATAAAAAGAAGACGCCCGGTAATTGCAGGATTCGAACCCACGACTGTCAGTCAATCCGCACTGGTAAGCCGTTGCGCTGCGACAACACCCCGGTGGAAGACGCCAAAGAGATCTTTTTTTTTTTTCTTTCTTCGTGTAACAACTACTTACAATGCTTTCTGTTGCCCGTCTTGTCGAATACGTTTTTGTAAACACTGGTTCGCGTACTTCAGTGCATGGGACAAGCGAACCGGAGGTAGTTTATGTGGGCTCACGGATTATAGCGTCCATCTGCAGCAACACGTAACACACACGTAACACACACAAACACACGCACACACGCACGCACGTGCACGCACACACAGAGAGGAAAAACTGGATATATGCGACATTCCCACTAGCTCGCGAAGACGATTCTCCTTTATGTGTAGAACATACTGTACTGCCTGAATTAGTTTAGAATATACTGTACTGCCTGAAACGTATTAGTTTTCGTCAGCGTCACGTATACATTAAGTTGATGATTTGTGGGGTTTAACGTCCCAAAACCAGCTCTGATTATGAGAGACGCCGTAGTGGAGGGCTCCGGAAATTTCGACCACCTGAGGTTCTCTAACGTGCACTGACATCGCATAGCACACGGGCCTCAACATTTCGCCTGCGCCTCACTGCTGTTTTCTTTCTTTTTTTTTTTTCGCGAGCTGCAGCTGTACCAAGGGTTAGGCTTAGTACGGTACTTCCGCACGGCGTTTACTAATAGTTACGTGAATTATCAATTACGGAACATTTAATAACCACGTGAGCGTAGTTGCAGTCATGAAGCATTCCACCGCAGCAATACTGAGTTATTTAGCTGCACACATCAGAATATATAAAACTATCAAGCGCGAGCACGTTATATCAACCTTTACCACGCCAAAGATATGTCAGCGGATATGAGAAAGGGTGACTGATCGACTATGAAATTCTTCTCACTTGACGGTTACCATCCCTGTTGTAGAAGAGATGTCAAAGCTGACGGTTGTTTCTTTTTTTTTTTTTCTTGGATAACACTGCTTTATATATTTTTGGATACCTACTGACAGTGCCGAGCAGCATACTTTAATGTGAACCAGCGTTCTTTCAGTTTAAACAGTGCCTGCTCCAGTATGTCACAGCGAAATACAGTGCACCGAGCTCCCAGTGCAGTCGCTGCCAGTATTCTCCCAGAGCTCCCAGTGCACTTGAAGACAGTGTGCAGTGAACCGAATGCCACCCTGTGCGCTGTAAGACACTGGGACACATTGTACAGCGTCCCCATAGTCTGCCAGCGTGCTGTACGATACTGGGAGACACTGTACAGCGTCTCCAGTGCCTCCCAGCGCGCTGAAATGCACTGAAAAATACTGGAATACGCGTTTTTTTTTTTTTTTTTGCAATAGGGTAACCGGTTAAAATGAATCTAGATTAAGAATGGTTTCAATCAACCAGGTAAGCGTAACAAAAATACATATAATGGTAATTAGTCGCGTAACTAAATGAAATTAAACAAAAATAATTTAAAAACGCCAATGATGAACACAAGGGAAACACAAAAGAACCACAGGCGAATCAGTGCGCCGCAGAAACACAAGTTAACATAAAGAGATGAATTCTCCCCCCCCCCCCCCCACCCCCACAAAAAAAAAAACTGACTAATAGTGGTTAAAAATAAACTAAACGGACCTCCGTCAAGAATGAACGCTACCATGTGTGCATAAAGTACAGTTGTAAGCAATTTTGTCAGCAGTGAAGGTGAACTTTCGTGGGATTTCCTTTCCACTTGGAGCTTGACAGACATGACCAAAGATGGCGGCACCAGTCATATTTTTCATGAATTTCAAGGCCAAGTTAAAAATGTTATTCTTTTTTTTTTTGTTTGTGGTGTGTGCTCGTCTCCGTTAGTAAAAGAAAAAAAAACGATCTGCTCAGCTTCACCACAGCCGAAAAAAAGTTTCCAATCGGTAGACAGTCCTTTTAAGGGCTCAAAACATCGATAACGAAAGCAAGGTTACTGTGTAAATACGGGTCACGTATTCCTTCAATTTGCGAAGAACATACCGTTTGACAAGTTTTGTTAGGAAGGAAAACTTGGTCTAAATCTAACTAGGCGAATTCAGTACCGTTTTGTGCGCTGTGCAGTTCACCTTTGATCCACAATTTCCAGTCCAATCTGCTTATACAAGAAGCGTCAATGATAGAATATCCGGAAATAAGTTGCCTGCAACGCATTCGAGCCGGCGAAGTTCCATTATCGAAGACTAGTCACCCGCTGTTACTAGAAGTTGGGAGAGTGTCACTTATTGGATGAGTCGCTGACAGAGACATTAAAGAAAACCCCACGGAGATGCATTAGGCTACATCATTGCGCGTATTTTGACGTGCATAGAACACATGCGTCTCACGCCCAACACTATACTCAATAAAACACACCATTTGGGTCATGAGTGGGATAACAAGGAAAATGCAAATTACGTGTTGCGATACGTGTTGTGGGGTTTATGAATCATCATTTCGACAGGAATGGGCAGTCGGCAAGCGGACCAAAAAATGTGAGCAAAGCGTTTACGGCCGCCTCAGGACTCCCCATACCGCAGAGCTGTAGGGTGCATGTCGTCTTCTTTAGCATTTTTCTCCCAGAAACCAAGGTTCCCGTTGGCACATTTCAGGAACTTCCTTTTTGTTAATTTCTGAAATTCTCTGCAAATTATAAAATGAAAAAGCAACTGAAAACGTAACCCGAGGTCTGTCATAATTCACGACACCCGCCGTGAAACGCGTCATCGCTTCCGCCAGTGGGCACCGAGCAGAGAAAGGAGTGTGCCCAACGCACGGCGCCCGTAATGGCTGGCATGCGCCGAGTAAGCAAAAGCCCGTCGTTCAATATAGCGCCGCGAAGACAGGGCACCGCCGCGCGATCATTTGTCATGCAGAAATCCGGGCTTAAAATGTTTGCCTTTCACAGCAGCGGCACATTGAAAAAAATAATAATAAATGAAAGGGCAACGGCAAGAACGGTGAACGAACAGAGAAATCGAGCTCGGAGCGCCGCGCGTCCATCTGTTATATCTCCACGCCGCGTGAAGAAGGAGCGCGTTGCAATCGCGTTTGCCGGTGACAAGTAACACGCTCGACGCGAACATAAAGAGCCACTTCGTGCGAAAGGCATAGAAATTTTTGTTGACTGTACAGTGAAACAGTCCGGTTCATCAACTCGTACTCTTGAGCGGGAGCTGTTGCGCGTCGCTTGTTTGCCGTCATTCGCGGTTGTCAAATGACAGATCACGCCGGGTTGTGTCAATACACTGAATGCGAATTTCAACGCAAGGATGAAAAAGCTTAGAGCTATAGGGTGGAAAGCTAGGCTATAGTTGTTGCTGTTTCCTATTTAAATGACAGCGCCAAATATAGGCGACACACAAAGTAAGAACACATGATGAGCACTTACTGCACTAAGTGATATTGGTAACATACCATCCGCTCGACGAAGGGCTGATAAGAACAAAACATGAAAAATGAGGAGAACGCTTTTGAAAAGAAAAACTGAAGGAAAAGTTAACTTGAGATAATCCTATCTAGGGGGAGGGGCTTCTGGCCTCTGTGGCTATATAGAATTGGTATTGTGGCAAACATTAGGAAACATCCAGAATCATGGCAGTAGTGCAACACGTGCGAGCTTGTGTGGCCTTCCAGAGATAGGTAGTGCTCTCGCAAGCGCGCAGTACTTCAGCGCTCCTGTGCAATTTATATGAACACAATCACAGGAAAGTGGGAACAATTATAACGCGGAAGTGCTACACGGGGCGTGTTTGTTCACGTGCCTCACTCGGCAGCTATGGTGATTGGCCGCTGACCCGAAGGGTGAGGGCGCGAATCTGGCCGCGGAGGTAGCATTTTTCATGGAGACGAAAATGCTAGAGGTCCGTGTACTGTGGGGGTTTTCGGTGCCCAGTAAAAACAAAAAAGAAAATAGTTTGTCAAAATTTCCTGAGTCCTCGACCACGGCCTGCCTCATAATCGTATAGTGGTTTTGGTTCCGGAAACACCAGCAAATTTACCGCTCGACAGCCACTGTTCTCAACATTCAAATCGCTCGCGTTATATGGCCGACCTCAGCACAAATTATACCCGGCTTTTGGGAGGCAGAGATCACGATCTTCGCACTATAGTGATGGGCCACCTGTTTAGGGCAAGTCAGTCTATGTGCGTAGGGAAGAACAGCTATTTTTGCATTTTTGCAGGCTTCCTAACACCTTGCTCTATATACTGCTGAGACCCTTTTTAACACCTCGTAGAATTTTTTTTGCGCCAAAAGAACGCCTTTCATCTGAAAAACCAGCCTTCCTGAATTGAAATGCCTGGAAAATGAACCTGTCATCCAACACATGGGAACAAGATTTCTTCAGCACATAGGGAAAACAGGACAATGCTGCCTCATATTTTACTAGCGTTCGTGTTACCCACCGCATGATTCAACAGCAGGTTGGCCGACCTCGGGGGATTCCCTCAACACAGGCTGGTAAAGGAAATTAGGAGTAAGTCCAGCAGCTGGATGCATTCATGCAGGCTCGTACTCTTAAACGTGAACTTTAATTCCAGGCCTTCCCATTTCAATAAATTAATTCGTGAACTTTAATTCCAGGCCTTCCCATTTCAATAAATTAATTTCAGGTGTTTTACGTGCCTAACTCACGACATGATTATAAGGTTCGTCACAGTGAGAGACTGCACATCAGTTTTTACCACATGTGATTCCTTAACGTGCTCTTGAATTCGAGTACACAAATGTTCTTGAATCTACATCCCACAAAAATGTGGCCGCCGCCACCGAGAGCTTACCAGTGACATCGAGCTCAGCAGCGTTACATTTGAGCCGGCTAACCTACCAAAGAAGCTCGGCCTTCTTTTTCAAAAGATCAGTAAGGCTCAGATGGTAGCCCCCTAGTCTAGGCGGGTGTACTTTATCAAAACCAAGTAATCTTTCGCATAGCCATAAACTTTCACGACTAAAGTCGCATGCTTTCTTCGCACCGCAGGATTAACCACGCTTATTTTGAGCGATGTTTACGTATAGGATACGATCGGCGTAACATGACGCAGGACTAGAACGAATGTGAAGGCACCCTGCTTGTCTTCGTGGACATGCTCCTTCTGTAGTACATCAGATATCACGGTCATGCCGGCAGTGTCCTAACTGTGGTCGCGGCTATGCATGTCTTCCCTTGCGTTCTTTTGTGATGGCGAGTTGTGATCGGCTGAGGCAAGTGGTGCTCTTTACCCTGAGGAGAACATGTGTCGCTGACCAGTCGGCGCGACGATGCTTCCTTGATTGCAGCCGCTTAGGGGATATTTCGAAATGCTTTATTATGCCTACATTGAGCTCACTGGTGTATTGCGGTGAAGTTCAGCAGGCGATAGAAGGGGGCATATCTAAAATTTCTGGGAATGCATGTGCGCGGACGCACACGTGCGCTACGTGACCTGACATAGGATACGAATGAAAAATGCTTTGCCTCTCAAGACTTGTACATTTTCTATCGGCGTGACGCGAACACGTAGTCTAGTTCACTGAAGACCAAGAAGTGTGCACGACAGCGCAATACTTTCTATATCACGCTCCGTCGCTCGCTGATTGCACGGGAATATTTAGTCTCGAGTTTTTGTACATATCAATTCTTTTTCGTTCTCTTGGCAAACATTCCTTGCAGGTCTTCGACGCCAGCAATGCTGAACACCATATTTCAAGCTCGGATGAAGGTGCTCATATGTCAAAACAGACGCGTAAGAAGCACATCTAAGACTGATGTCGAAAGCCTGCTGGTTTTTTTTTTCTTGTTTTCTTCGTTTCTCAGATACTATCGCTTAAAATAACTTTCGCATTGCGTTACTTTGTAGGAACCTGAGGACTTCTTTCAAGATTTGGCTACGTAGCTCACACATATCCGGGCCATTACAGTTTCCGTGAAGACATTTACCATCGTGCCCGCCATTTTCAGAAGGTATTCATTTTCTGGTTTCTTCATCAGTTCCATTCCAATGTAGCACTCTGGATTTTCTCCGATTTCAGATATCGTTATGCTAAAGCCCTTAATTCATTCTTTTTTTTTTTTTCTTAACGCTCGGTTCGTGAGAACTTCCCATTTGCTCCTGTTCGTGTTTCTTTTTTTTTTCGTATCTTTATGTTGCAGCCAAACCACCATGCATCGAGACATTCACATTTGATCGTGACCTCTAAAAATGTCCTTTAAAAGCGCGTTGTATTGAAACTTTTTTTATTTATTCCTCAGAACTCCTTTAGATATTCGAGAGCGAGTGCTTGAAGTGCCTGCGTTTAAAGACGATGTAAAAAATATAGGAAGTATAAAACAAGCACCTCAACTGGCGCTGTGAACATTGGCGTCCGTAAGGAAGCTATAAGGGAGAAAATATAAAAATAGCGCAAAAGTAAAACAAGCTCTAAAACAGGAAAATAATTGCACGACGCTTAAGCTTCGCCTTTAAGAGAAGAAGGCAATAGCGTTATCGAGACCAGTTCAAATCAGAACGCTATTGCGTTAAACGAGCATAGAAGATTCATTAAAACCAGTGCCTCCTCAAGAATAATCATCCGTGCGGCGCTGCCGAGGAGGCGAGCACATCTGTACGATGGACACAAGCAACCTACCCGAGCCAGCGCCTCCTCTATATAGGTGGCGCCGCCTGGGCGCATCGCTGGTGAAATGGTAAAAATTCTGCAAAAAGAGTTTGTGTTTAAGTTTTCTCGTAGCAAATCTGTTTTATCGTACATTCAAGTTACAATCCGAACTATTATTTGTGTAGGTTCGAGCTAAGTTGTAGTTTACAAGTTGAAGTTTTCTTATTCGTTTTACTTTGAGAAATTCAGTTTTTTTTTTTTTTTTTACTAATGTATGTGTACCATGGCGGAGGACCTGCATACTCGGGGTGGTTCGGGGTGATTTTTTCCGCCACGGGCGCAGGCGCATCCGCTGCACGCTGACGCCGAATTTTCTTTTTTTCTTTTTCGACACGAGCTCCTTAGCGCTATCGCGTTAAATTAAACGACACCCATTCTCATTTGGGACTTGGGCTGCCCAGGCAGTGAAGCTGGGTATTTATGTGGCTACAACGCGTGCAGCATGGCCGTAGCGATGCCATCAAGGCATGGCAGCGTCCGTCTGTTTGCGTTAATGTTTCAATGCACCGGTATTCACAGTGAGCATGCACCAACTGTTTCAATCCGCCACCGTGCTACAATGCCCAAATGAGACCTAAAGCACTTCTCGACGCCCATCTGACGGCCTGTTTCATAACATTCCCTCTTGGCAGTTGTACCGCCGTTTCTCCATGTCGCATTTCACAATGGCCGGCCAACATTTATTGTTATATCCACTGCTCAAGACCACAGGTATAGTTCAACTGACGAGAGGTCGCGAAGAAACATTTTGGCGAAGCCATGCACAAAGAACACCTCGTTATGTTCGCTTTGCAATTACACGGAAGCAGCGACTGTATGCCCTCAAAGCACCACTCCCCTGCGCCAAGTACGATGACGACAGAGAGAGACATTTATTTTCATGGTACGAGTGCTCATAAGACGACCTCAATCAATGCTGTAACCTCCCGTTCAGCTTCTGGAAGGAATTCGGGAGTTAATCGGGATATGGAAGTGGGAGTATTCATATAGAGGCAAAGGGTGGTGATGAACGAACTTCAACAGCAAGAAATGCAAGAGTTTCAAAAGGGCTTTGGATATTTTCCATTGACGACAAGACTCCGCTCTGTATGAAGCTTTTCAACTTACGTTACTACTCTAAATGTAAAAACTTCTATCGTAGTATGCCGCGTACTTTCTGTGGGTATATGGAAGCAGAAGCAGAGGAAGGAAAGAGGATCAATTAGATGCGCCTGCGGTGTTCTACTTTGGTCTGGGGAGATAAAATTAAGCCATTTAAAAGTAACAAAGAAGTCTTCAGCATGCGTAATATCTATGCGAAAGTAAAGGAAGACATTGCTGAATCCCTTGCCCGTTGAAAAAAACAACAACAAATGCTTTGTTATGAGATCCTGTGCGTTGGTTCGCGCGTAACAATTATGGGAATATTATTTGTGAAGATAGGCGCTGCGGTACATGGTTATGGTGCTTGACCGCACTGGTCGCATTTTCAATGGAGGCGAAAATGCTGGAAAGCCGTGTACTCTGCGTTATCAGGCGGGATAAGGAACCCTAGGTGGTCAAAATTTTAGGAGCCCTCCGCTACGGCACGCCTCATAATGGTTTTGGCACGGAATACCCCTGTAATTGTTTTACTTGTCAATATATATCGACGGAAGAAAGACTGGAGGACGCTTAGGCTTCGATTTTACGAGTGGAACGCGATAGCTCCGCCCTGCCACGTTCGTACTGGAAAGCATGGGAGGACAGCGTCATCTAGCCGAAACTCGTCTAAACACTTATACTTCTAGAGGCGGCTGCTAGGCTAGAAAACGTGAAGCGTTCGGCCTCTGTCTCTTTTTACGTGCTCACGGGAAGAAAGAAGTTGGCACCTCTAGCAGGGGCCAAGGGCAAGCGTTGGTCGAGGGCAAAAGAAAGAAGTAGGCGCACTTCTTTCTTTTGATATACACGACTTCCTTCAGCGTGAGCTATCAAGGCGTTCTCGGAGAGCGCTTGCCACAGTTCTTTTAAACCTGTTTTCTTTGCTGCGCCGTACCCATTCTCCTTCGCGGCCAACACCACCAATGGATTTCCTGCAAAGCGAGCTCTTTGATGCTATCGCCTTAAGAAGAAGCGAAACCTCAAGTCAATATCACGTTGCGCTGTAAATCGACGCACGTCTGGCCTCATTGCAAAATGGCAGAATTACACAAACTATAGCATCCATTATCCTTCTCCTGAACATTTTAACGGTCCGCGCGAGAAACGAGGACACCACTCAAGGTGGGACAGAAACCACAGCGCTTTATCACAACTAACTTTTATTAGGCAACACACGCATATTATAAGGATTGAATAAAACCACGTGATCTCATGAGGAAGACCGGAAAAGTGTGCAACAAGAGAAAATAAACTAGGTGAGGATCAATACAACATACGCTACAATGCGTAATGAAGCGATTCAGAGATGAAATGTCTTTGTCATGCAAGGCTATCGATGGCATACGGGTGCAACGAGAACCGTTTTTTACAAACGCAATTTGTTTCGATAATTTCCCTATTTACCTGGTCGCTGTGTGCAAAAAGACATTTTGTATCAGTAAAGATAGAGGCATATAGTCGTGGTCCAAGCAGTGGTAGCCATGTGTGAGTACTCATTCCCTTTAAGGCAGCGTTTGTGCTCGGCCAATCTTACATTCAAACACCGGCCAATATACATGTCACCGCACGAAAGCGGCACCTGATACACAAGGCTACTTTGCCTGCACTGAACGAGGGAGTTTCTTTCCCTGGCAATGTTTTTTATTCACTCCTAACCTTTTTTGATTTAGCTTCCTTTCAACCGTTCCGCAAATGTTATTTAATTTATTAGGGGCAGAAACGATACCGTTCACGTTGAACCTACTTGCAACGTTTTTTAGATCGTGCGATATCTTATGCATATATGAAATAACTACAATTTCTTTTTCTTTTTCTAGCCGGGCTGAAACGCTTTCCGGGAACCCTGGCGCCCTTGGACGCACTGCTTGTCTTACGAGGTTATCAGAGGCCTGATGAAAACATGACTTTGCTGGGGATGATAATAGTTAAGAGAAGGCGATACCGTTCTTTACAACCTTAGAATGAGCGGATTGAAAATTTAGAATAGGTTTTTCGGATTTTAGGCTGCATTGATCATACATGATCCTTGGTGAGTTTCAGCCTCAGGTCTAACGATTGCAAGTGTTTGTCCTGCGGCAATCCATAGGTGAAACGCAAACCGGAGCCGCATTTGCGAAAAAAAAGCGTTCTTTTTTCTTTTCTTTTCGACATTCTGTTCGAAGTTTGAATGACTGAAGAATATCAAAAGATGATCTACATACCTTATCATTTTGATTACATCGCCATCAAGATTAATTTTTACATTCCTCTCTACTTTGCCTAGAAAATATTAATTACAACCGGAGCTAAGTAATATTTTTAACCGGAGTGGCTTTTGTCCCTCCTTGCGTGTTGCCCTCGTTTTTCACGCTGACCGTTAATATGTTTAACCACTTCCAACTCGCCCAAATGACGATCCTTCTACCCTTCTCCTGCTCATCAGGAAGCTCAACACGCATTCTGCTCTATCGCTGTAACCGGTGCGCAGAAGTGCTGAGTGAGGATCAGTACCTTCTGTATTGAATTTCTGACAGCGTGCATCACCAGAGAGGTAGCCCTTAATTCTCCAGTCTTCCGAGAGAAAGTTATTCTTTAGGTGTTGCTATAATAAATTCTACTACCGTAAACATTACATACAAGGAACGCGCTTCTGGTTCTTTATATTATGCGTAGACACGCCGGCGTAAGCCAACAGACACTTATTTCAAGAGGAAGGATAAGGCGTCATCACAACTTCAAGGACTATTTCATCAGAACAGTTGTTCCCGAAGTGAGCTGCAGATTGTGCTACTCCTGTCATGATTACAGCAAGAAAGTTTTATCAACTTCCGCCTCTGGTTATATGCACGTGAAGCAAAGACGCCACGGGCATCGGCAAACGCCAGAACAATGGGACGAAAGGGTATTTTTCTCCAGCGAGAACGCTATACACGTGTCAGCCGGCAGTGTATCTGGGGAAATCACTTGGCACAGTGGCAAAGTGCGCGTCCATGAGCGTGTTCCTCAGAATCTCGCGCAGCTGAGTTGCAGCAATCATTTGTAGGAGGACAATGTTCCCGTCGAATGCAATAAAGTTTAACGGTCGGTAAAAAAACAGAGAAAGAAAAGTAATGCGATCGATAAGCACATGAGCGATGCTCGTAAAGTCGGATGAGAAAATGCAAGCACAAAATATAATGACCCAAGGACGGCAATCTCTCTTTGTTTGGAAACAGCAGATAAGGATAACTGAGTTACTGCACGTAGCGCATTCCCCAGCTCCCAGCAACGCTGTTTTCTTCAGCGCCACGCTGCAGCGTTTTCACCGGGCCTGTTCTGAGCGACTTTCCGCAAACTTTCGTGATTTCCCGCGCTCTCTGATGTATATGTACTGAGCGTAGGCGCTGCTTAATTCCGTCTTGTCCTGCTGTACATTTTCTTTTCTGCCGACCGTGGCTGGTCCTGTGGACGTACTTGGCCTTCCGTGCCGGCCCTCATCGGTTCCTTCGAATCTTGGCTGCATTAGTTTTGTGCCCGCGCGGCGTCTTATCGTTGCCGGCCGAGTTTCCTCATGAGGCCCGGCAGGCGCTGCTGGGATCCAATTAAGAGAACGAAATGACTGCGTCGGCGGTCCCTTCTCGCAAAGGTTTTCGGCGTGTCCTCAAGGGCGAAAGGGCGCCAAACAGGCCGGCGAAACGAGGTAAGCTGGGATTCACTGAACCACGGCCACTCTCGACAGGGCGCTCCCCCCTAACCCGCGCCTCCTTTCCCGATAATGCTTTCGATTTATCCAAAAGGCTTCCGGAGGGTGCTCAGCGTTGTTTTCGACCCGCTTCTTGTTTGCTCTTGGCTCGGCGACGCCGGAGAAGTGGCTCAGATAGTGTAAAGTTGACGGCAGCTTAAAGACTTCTGCGGATTTTCTTTCCCTCCTTCGCTTATTTATTCCTTTAAGTATCTCGCCCGAGCCGTTGCACATCCATGGTAGCTGGCACCTTTGCGCACCACACGCACATATATAGGCGCATTGTGTAAGAATTTCTTTATAACGGGGGAGGGGCCTTTCGTTCGGCTCGATTCCCGCATTGGTTTCTCTCTAAATTGGAACGTGCACTAGCATTCGAGCTTTAATACGATGTACGATTTAACACTCCCATGCCATAAACGTGTAAGGCAGTCTGTTACTTTGGCTTCCTTCACTTCAGCCCTTATGAGAGGAATCTAGATGCTTCAGAACTAGACAGATGAAAAACAATTTCAATTCGACAGTCGCTGGCTTCGGGGCTGTATGGCGTTGTGATTCCGAACTCGTGGTCATTTCTTCAATCCCGCCCCCGGCGATTGCATTTCTATCGAAAACAAAGATGAGACAGATCGTTGCGTTTTATATAGGTGAACGTTAAAGAAGTCGAGGGAGCCTGAATTAATCCAGAATCCTTCGCTACAGCGCGCATCATGATCCTATCGTTGGCTTTGCACGTAGGAGCAACATAATTGATTAGTTCTCAGTTTCCTCGCGTAATTTTACTTATGCTGAAGAAGCTTCTTTTTATGCTAAAGCAGCACGCAATGATCGTTTTTCCGAATGGCCACTTATAAGCAGATTTAGATTGTGAGCAGGACTTGCAATAGAAAGAAATAATTCGCTCGCAATATTCACTTTTTCGTATTTTAATGAAAAGGTACCTGTTTGCACGTTTTTTTTTTTTTTCCCTTCACTTTCCCTTTGATGATTCTTATACACTGCGTAGTTCATAAAGTCATTATTGCGAGCCAATAAAAGAAGTGGACCTAGGCTTCTTGCTTTCATTACTTTGTTTACATAGATGAAACCCTAGTGATGTAAAAATTTTTTCTAGAACTAACTAGCCTATTTTGATATGGTTTGCTTCGGTTTCCAGAAAAGCTTGGGATATTGCTATACTAAGTGAATTTTAAATATTGTTGACATTTTTCTTCCACGCTTTTTATTATTACATTTCAACACTCCGATAGGTTTTAAATACCGGAACCAAAAACAAGAAAGCCAGTTTCGCCCTATAGGCGAAGCACTGGTAGCGAGAGCAATGCGTTAAATCGGTATACCAACTATGGCCCGTAGTTCTATTGGGCATATATAGATTGTAGTATATAGTCGCGTACTAATTAACAGGCCTAGTGCCACGGGCTAAGGTTAATTGTCTGCGAACACTAGTGTTCATAGCGTTGGTGTAGTGAGCAGCCTAAACTGAAGTGATTGATTTGTGGGGTTTAACGTCCCAAAACCAGTTCTGATTATGAGAGACGCCGTAGTGGAGGTCTCCGGAAATTTCGACCACCTGGGGTTCTTTAACGTGCACTGACATCGCACAGCACACGGGCCTCGTAAACTGAAGTGGGCAAGGCCTTCCGCCTCGTTGAACTAACTAGAGCTGCTACAATAGGCGCTTATAGATCTAGGAGTGTCGGCAAAGACAGCGCACACGAAGGAAGCCGCCATCGCGGCTCGCGATATCTTTGCAACCTCCACAGATTGTCTGCAAGATAAAGCGCACGCGCCTCTTTTTACGACCTTTGCTGTGCGTAGCAGCGACCTGGCCGCTACCGACCGGGTTAGCAGAAGGGGAGACGCATGCTTCAACTGCAGCCTCCCTCTTCTCGGGCTTGCTAACCTCTCTCCAATCCTACGGCGCAGTCTCTTGCATGCCCGCAGCGTACCAAGTACGCAAAGCGATAGGGCCTTACGCCTCTTCCATTTGCGTAGACCACGGCACCAACACCGACACTGACCGTGTCTTTCGTTGAACTGTCCCCCCTGTGAGGCAAGGTTACTCAATCTTGGCGTAATGGGACGGATTCGCATCTCGCGACTAATAATTAGTCTACTTATTAGCAACCCCGGAGAGTTTCCTACCGTGTGCAAGTCCTGAAGATTTTGTTCAAAAAACTGAGACCGTGGGAAAGGGGACGACAATAGCGGGATAATCACAAAACACGAGCTCTTACTATACACATCTTATTTCTCGCGCGAAGGACACATTTATACACCAAATGCGCATGTCAGAATGAAACAACTTAATGAGCAAACAGACAATGAAGTCTAGGAAAGCATAGGGGAAGTTACTTGTGGTATTGTAATTGTGGAGAAAGTAGAAAGGAATTAAAGTGAACGAAAAGACAAACCTGCCTTCGGTGGGAACCGAACCCACGATCTTCGTTGGTAGAGCATCGGACGCGACATCCGAAGGTCGTGGGTTCGGTTCCCACCGAAGGCAGTTTTGTCTTTTCGTCCACTTTAATTCCTTTCTACTTTCTCCACAATTGCAATACCACAAGTAACTTCCCCTACGCTTTCCTAGGCTTCATTGTCTGTTTGCTCATTAAGTTGCTTCTAACAAATAAAGAACGAGCCCTTGACCCCTTCCTTTTCGTCATGTCAGAATGAGTAGCATAAAAACGTACGATGAAGGAAGTGCCTGATTTACTCGTATTAATATAGGTATATTCAATGTCACGTGTCTTCAGTATAATTATGTTTGATGGTGTTCTTTCCGAAATGGGAATTTTGTGTAAAAATGTGTAATTCGAGCGTCAAATTAAAATTGCTTGTTAGTGAGCGCTTCTGTTGTGTGAGTTGCTCTTCCGTCGTCCCCTTTCCCACGCTCTTAGTTCCTTGAAGAAAATGCCATACTAGCTAGCCCAGCCATCCATCCATTTGCAAATCCAAAAGGACTAACCGCTAACACTAATGCAAAAAAAAAACGACACACCGCTGGAGTAGAAACTGAACGCTGATTGATAGTTTTTCACATTTATAGCAGCATACAGCTAATGTACTGCTCACTGATTACCACCTTTTGTTTTTCACTTGTTCCTATAGATTTTCTTTTTCTGCGCGTGAATCTATTTTTGTTCTTTCTGGGCAGTAGTAGCAGTGGTGTGATTCATGACTGCCCGCTCCCGTCATTGGCCGAGGCTTCTGAATTATCGCGCGTAAGCCTGCCCTTACTTTTTCGTAAGACCTTGATGTCACGAAATTTTACGGTGTAATAACTACAGCGCTCATGAAAGGCGAGATGTCGTGCGGGAGTTCTCTCCAAGGAAGCTAAGTGTTCTCTGTTGTGTTTAACACACCTGCCTGCTTGTCCTATGCATCGTCAGCCGTATGCACATCATATGTGGCCCTTATCTTGGGCACGCCATACATTGCAGTTTTTACTGCATCCATTTTCTTCGCTGCTATTATTCACTTGCGCATAGCATGTATTATGCCTTGTTTGGTGCATAACATGCAACTGTGATCTTCTTAGACTATTTTCTTTCGCATCTGGGCCTGACCATGTACATATGATGTTCTAGCGGTTAGCTGGAGAGCCTCCCAGCCATGTACGACCAACGAACTCTGTCGAGCACAGCTGACGATGTAGTATGATTTGCAGTGCAATTATTAAAGAGGATAGTCCTTCTTGGGATACTTGAACGCAGAAATGTTGGTCTTTCTGTTTGTCTGCTGTCACATGATTCAGCCACCCGGCCAATGTTTAAGCACTTACCTAACGCCCAGTATCTTGAACTGGTAGCTGCGTTCATACTTGTGAACATAGTCGATCAAAAAGCAAATATTGCGAATATCTGAGGCGCAACATCAATACCTAAGTATTGGGTGGTGTGTTCCTTTACTAGAAAATACATCGATACGTAATTCTAAAGACCGTAGTGTTTCTTAGGCTGCGATAAAAATACGATGCTATGCACAAAAAGGCCTCTGCCGACGATTTGGTGCTGCCACCTGGCAGTTGGCCAGGGATTCTGCACAAGCTAATGTTTCCCGACGGCGCTGCCAGATGGCGTCCATATCTCACGCAGCGTAGCACGGCCGGCAGAAGACTATCGTCTTTCGACGACATTTGCAGCGAAGCACGCAGATACGCGGCCAATTTTTTCGTGTGATACTTGAAATGCATGTTTTTATTTCACCTTGCACACATTCCCCATGCGGGTGCATGTTCACTATTCTCCTACAATTAAGCGTTGCTAATTGTTTGCTATCTTTCTGTGGTTCGCTGATACCAGTCAATGTACACAGTGACAGGGCAGTGGCGCGCGCTTGCGTGTGTAGTGTCAGTTACCTACCAGCTTTTCTGGAACAGCTTCGAAAAAAGAAGAGGCTGTACGAGATGAGATGATAATGTAGCTGATCTTGTATTGGATACTTAATAGCCTCTTCAATGAAGGAAAGCCTAAACTCTGTAATAGCAAAATAAATTATTGCTGTGCGTCATTTTCGTGTTTGTGTGGAACTTGCCATAGTGTCTGGGAATGGTCTCTATGGTTACACTGATAGCAGACACAGATCTCGTCGCAGGCACATGTAGCGTAGTGTGCGCACGATATTCTCGCTCGACGCAGCGCGCTCACGGCAGCGGCGAGCCAGTGCCAGTAAGTGACTGTAAACAGGGAAGGTCGTGACTAACGCAGAGGCGACAGGAAGCCGCCAGCATCGGACAGCGGGCAAATGACTTGTAAAGAAATTGATTTTGGATTTCCTGCAACGACGGGCGAATAAACTCCGTGGGCTGTCAATTCTGCACTCCGTAGCTAACGATTTTGCCCAAGCACCAAATTCGATGCCGCGGCATGGCAGCAGTGCCGACGTACGGTCGCGTCAAAAATCCAACCGCTCCTCTGGCTGGCAAGACGCATTTTTGGCTGGCGAACATGTCCACCGGAAGCGCTCATCCCGCGGCGGTGAGCGCTAGCCAATCGGAAGGGTACCACTTCCGGTCCATATGCCAGATGTTATTCATGGCGTCGTCGCACAGCTACCTTCTTTCTCCCACCACCTGCGCATTATATCGACTCAGTGCCTCGATTTTCTTTCGTCCGTGACGGGAAAACGCAGCAAGGATGGCAATGGCCATCCCAGTTGAGTGCGGTTCTTAAATTACAAAAAGCCATATAAATGCACTACACAAGGTACTACAGAAAGGGAAAGTATTTCAACGTTAGTCGCGTGTATGACTTTTTTATTTCTGTTTAGCAGCCCTAAGGCTTGAAGGCTTTGGTCTTCAAAACCGTCACAGTTCCGTCTTACGCCAACAGCCACAGAACTACGACTCGGCAACGACATCAGCATCTGGACACTGTGGCAGAAGATGGTCTGCAACAAAGAGACAGCGTGACGTATTCCTATATATTTTACACTAGCATCTCCAAATCGCTGCCCTGCTGCCGTGGTCTAGTGCATGGCTGTGGAATTCGGCTGCTGATCCGATGGCCGCGGCATCAAATCCCGGCCGCGGCGGCTGCACTTCGATGGAGGCGAAGTGATGAGGCCCGTGCGCTGTGCGATGTCAATGCACGTTAAAGAACCCCAGGTGATCGAAATTTTCGGAGCCCTCCACTACGGCGTCTCTCATAATCATAGTTGGTTTTGGGATGTAAACCCCCCAATCCGTATCACTTTCATCGAATCCCTTCAGGAGAAAGAGTTACTCAGAATAAAACTTGAAATAAGCGACACAGCAGGGTGCAGTGCAGTTCCTTACTCTCAAGTTTCTCGTAGCCTATGAAGTGTGGTATAGCGCCAGTTTGGCGGCTATGTCGTGTAAGTTAGGCGTGCGCATGGCTCGAACAGGACAGGAATATCACGCTGCCTTTACGTGCAATCGCATACGGTGTTCTAGGGGCTATGGACCTCGCCTGCTGATCTGAAGGTCGCGTGACCGAATGCCGGCCGCAGTGACCGCATTTCGATGGCGGTGAAATGCTACAGGCCCGTGTGCTGTGCGATGTCAGTGCGCGTGAGAGTACCCCCAGGTGGTCGAACTTTCCCGAGCCTTGCCCTGCGGCGTCCGTCATTATCATGTCCTGTTTTGGAACGTAAAACGCCAGAAATTATTATTGTTGTTGTAACTTGCGTTCAATCACACTGTTGCACTTCGATCTGCTTTGGCAAATGCCAGGAAGCAGTCTCCCCAGCGCATCTTAATTAACCTCACTCTTCCTGTGTTTTGCTCTGCCATTCTTTTTCGTATTGTCTTTGTCACAATGTGTTGTCTGCGATGAAGATGCTAAAGGTACCAATTCCCTGCCTGACGTAAGCCCCGGCCTCAGTTCTAATTTTACAATAAATCTGATGAGATACTGAGAATACTCCGGCCTAAACAACTTCGCAGAATTTTGGCAGAATAATAAAAATAAGTATCCTGTGTTCTTTGTGTGTGTGTGTGTGTGTGTGTGTGTGTGTCGCTTTAGCATTGTGATTAAATGCGTATTAGTGCATAGCTGTAGTAACGTACACAAATAACGCTGTACAGGTGCTGCCATGGCAAGCTCCTTGCTGCAGTTCCGGTGAGCTTCAGAAGCAATTCCAATATGAAAGCGTTTAAATTGATGTGCAAGGTGACGTCGTTTTTTCTTTTGTATTTTAGTGCATCTGGAGTTTCCGGTATTATGAGAAAGATGGAAACGCAAAACAGCGGGCCCTCTGGTCGATTCATCGACGTTCCTTTGTCAATGAGAGATAAGGCATAAAATCATCACTGCTCGGTCCGAGATTACTTGTCCCTAGCTGGAAGTAATCGATAGCACCGGTTGTTGAGAATTCTTTTTCGACAAAAGATTTCTGTGACTACAGTTATTTATACCTTTTCGTGGCACGGGCATTGCTTCATACTGCATAATCGGTCACATAAGACATTTGCTGTCGCTCACTTAAAAAAATTGTTTTGATAGCAGCGTTTTCAGAAATGATCTCATTCGACTTTTGTCAAATGCGAACAGGGTGCAAAGAAATCATGCAAGCTATTTGGTTCTATCGAGTACTTCAGTTGCATGGGAAGGGCGTTTATCTTTTCTCCAGTCCGCACCACGTCTATGCTTTATTGAAAATTGATGCACTTAGATTCATTCCCATTGTTACGGAGTCGTCTCCTGCGCAGTTACCGCGGCCTATTTTCAAAGAGCAAATCATGCGACCCGTGCTCGAATGCAAGCGAAAAGTCCCGGCTGAGCTTGAATTTCCAAATAACTATAGGAGACGCGATCGACGCACCGTGAGTGCGTTTCGCATGAAAATGGCCAAAAGCGTCGCAAATGCAGTGCTGATTAACGATTGCTAATTAACGATCCTGTTTCATTCATCGCCGCTTTTGACCGCTTCAAGTGACCAAGAGCGAAGAGAAAAGGAATGAAAAAGGCGAACCACCTTCTTTGTCGCCGTCACTGATTAGACCCTCATGCACGGCTTGCAAGGCCTCTGAGGAATAGAGACATCTCAAAAGCTGGGCGAGTATCGACGATTCTTCTATCTCGTGCGCGGCTCGGCATGTAGCAGTACACTTAAAAGAACAGATCGTGACTGCGCGCTTTAATATGTATCTTTACTTTTCGCGTGCTTCAGTATCGGCTCTCAGTGGACTAAAAGCGCCACGGTACTCCTTGAGAGCCCTTGTCTCACGAGTGAGCCTCGAGTCCTCTCGGACCTCGCAAGGGACTCGAGAGACAAGCCGTGCAAGGAAGCACGGCACCGAAACCCTATATACAAAGCGCCGCCCTAGGACAGAGTTTCTTTTAGTTATTTTTGTGCGTTGCTCTAAATAAAATCTGAAAGACCGAAGGAAAATATCGCAAAATGGACACGTACAATTCCTTCTAAATATTCATGGAATCTGTGATCGACGTTATACGTTTGTGGTCTGGTGCAGAGTTCAGTTATTTCTCCTATTTTGAGCATATATACATGTATATGCTGTATATGTATGTTGTACATATATGTATACTGTAAAAAATGGTTGTAAATTCATAGATTTTTTACAGAAACTTTGTGCTCCGCGAGAGAAACTTTCTGTGAAAGTGAAATGACGGAAACCTGTTACAGAGAGATACCGAAAGTTTCTGTGATTCCTTGTGTTCAGCGCATCAAATGAGCCAAAACTGATCCTCAGCAGTCTTAAATTATTACGAGATTGCTATTGGGAATGAAATAACACTTTTTTTTTATAGCTCGACGCATAATGTTGCTTAGTGTTTGTAGTGTTGACAGAGTTTTCTGCGGTTCTGCCTTTGTGCACCGCAAGGACCCCTGCATGCACAGTGTGACTGCCGCTCACGCCGAGACACGGCTGCGCCGCTTTTTGTTCGCCCGCCACTGAAAGGTGAGCTATTTTCTTTTAACTATCATGGTTAAGCTCCGTTGAAATTACAGGGTACGTGGAGTTAGGAAGGGCACACGGGACGAAGACACGACGAACACAAACTATGAGCTGGTTTATTGAAAGGCGGGATCCCAGCTCTATAGTTTCGTGTACGTTGTAACTTCCAGGCAGTTTAGCAATTAAAAATCCAGCTGTCCCCCCCCCCCCCCCACCCCCTTTTTTTTTTCTTTTTGCATAATATTGCCGACTATTAGCAATATTTCCTTTCGTTAGGACCACGCTAGTATAAACGTGTTCGAAATTCTTTGCCATAGTTTACAAACCTGGCCACGGCAGAGCGCGCTATCAAATGATTGTGCGAGAGCAAGAATTTCGTCCAATTATAATAGAAAAACTGAAGAGGCCTTATTGTGGGTACCGCGGCGGCTGCATTTCGATAGAGGCGAAATGTTCAGGCCGTGTACTGTACGATCTCAGTGCACGTTGAAGAACCCCAGATGGTCGAAAATTCTGGTGCCCTCCACAAAGGCGCCTGCGATGTTCATATACATATAGTTTTAGGATATAAAACCCCAGAAATAAATCTTATTGTGGGTATTTAAGGCAGGGCTTGCACTGTCATCGCGTCAGGAGCTGCCGATAGCGTCTACCGTTTGTTTTGCAGCGGATGCCGTTAATACCATTTGCCGTATGCCTTCAGAACTGCGTACGCGCCATCGATGATTCTGGAACAGTGAACTATACATTCCTTGCACAGTGTCTGCGGCAAGCAGTAATTTTGACTTGGCGCGAATGACGCGCGCGCCTTCGGAGCTGCGTGGAAGCTATCCATAATAGCGTCGCTATCTCTAGCACCCAAACTTTAGGCGGGGTTCACCCGCAGCGGACGCAACGCTCAGTTTAACTGTGTGCTCAGGCAGCGCGCGTAGCTTAATGTAGTACACTGCGGATTTGGCGTTTGGTAGTTTCGTTGTGACTCTGTGTGCACGCCGCACGCATTTACGGAGTTGAGTGGACACAGCTAGTTACTGTGGAAGCATCGCTAGCGACCCCGGTTTCGTCCGCAGCAGTAGTTCCGTTTTGACTCGATGTAACGCGGCAATGCCGCGAATCAAATATCACGGAAGCTGTTGACGATGAAGAGCGATCCTTTAACAAGAATGGCGTCTTTTACGCAGCTCTTTTATGCAAAATAAGAACAGTATTTGCCTCTTTGTTCATAAAATAAAGGTGCAGCAACGTAGCATATATTTGTCTATTGTTTTCTTGGTGTTCTCATTTCTATTTTGTCTCGAACTTCCGTGAAAGTGCCCATAAAACTTGATGTTGGATGTAGGTTAATAAACATATAAAAGACAAAAAAAGGCTTCGTTGGATGTTGAGCTGCAGCTTTTGGCAATCCTTTCGTTAACTATTTTGATAAGCACATGCAATATTTTGTGTGCACTGAGATGCTTTCCGTGAATCGCTGTGGCTAAATAAGTGACAGGTCTAATGCAAAATGGTGCATGATCGGACTAGTTTGTATTCCATGACGTTAGGTTTTAGCGTTAATTAGCAATTGTGTGTATGTTGCCACATCTTTTCGGCACAAAAAGATTTTGTGCGCACTAATGAAGGTCACTATCTTGACGCCGTGCTCTAGAGCTTTGATGTGGTGCTGAATCTCAAGGTGTCAGAATGAAAGAAGACATGTGACATTGGCCTGCTCTCATATGTTTCCTTGGTTCCATTTGCCTTTTCTTACTGAGAGCAGTTATTCATTTTGATTCCTTAATGGATGCTTGCTTCAGTGTACACAACACGAACTGCAGGGAATAATACAAACAGACACTGGCTCACAACACAGTTCGCGCGCGCGCGCGCACACACACACACACAGAGAGAGAGAGAGAGAAAGAGACTAGCCAAACATCTCATGCGTATGTGCGGTAGAAGTCTTCCTTGCATCCGTGTCTTTTTGTGTGCGCTGAAATAAGCATCCATTGTGAATTCAGACCAACCGCCCAGCTTTCAATCCTTTGAAGTATATTCGCTTTGAGTCTATCCAATTTAGTGTGTATCGTAATTCAATAAAAATATTGGCCTAAAATTTCTTTCCATTCGTACCCTATGCTTGTTTGAGCTCCTGCGTACAGTAGTTGTAATGGCTAATGATGGTACCAGTAACAGTACTATTTTATCTTTCAGGAAGGTGCAAGTGATGATAATGTCGGTGATGTGCAATGCTCCCCATTCATTATTGCCAAAGCTATATTGCATGAATACTTGCTATATAATATTGAGCATTTCTCACCACCAAATACTTGGTTACAGGAGACAGCTTTCTGACTGCCGGGACTTTTACTATCTGCATTGATACCCATGCTGCGATTGAAGCCAAAACGCCATGCCAGGTCTTCAAGCTGATGTTCTTGGCACACTTCGCCTTCAATGTGAAATACCCCAAGGAGATCAGTCTTACCCTAGAGTTCACGCAAAGGTGAAAGTTAATTTGGTTTTCCTGACCTTTTTAAGTAGATATATCGAACAAACATTTGTTAATCAAGCCACATTAAGCAAGTACAAAAGCAGGCACTAGGCAATTTTCAAAAAATCAGCCGCTACACTCTCATTCGGCTTAGCCAAAGAGGTATTCTGATGAAGTGAATAGCTAGTTGAAAATGTCCTCTTAAGCGGAAAGTAGTCGACGGGAATATGAGAAGACATAAAACCTTCAAATGAATGAGGTAGTATAGGGTGGGTGCACTGAAGTATTAAAATAAATCCACGTGGCCCTCATGAGCACGCAACCAACTTAACTGTCATCCTGACCATCTGAAACTATTCTTTAAGACTACCGCAGAAAAGCTCCATTAATGAACTTTTAAACTTGCTCTAAATGTGAAATGCGCATTGGAGAAGTAAAGCATGTAATCAGGGTGTACATAACCTATTTTCATGCCAGTAGGTGCGGTAGCGTTAATTTTTTCGAGGCTACAAAGAAAGTCCACAAAATATGAAAAAGTACCACGTGACCTGGCTCTTATGAGCAGTCAAGTTAGCACCCTCAAGTGAGGTACCAATGGAGCGTCGGGGATGTACTAGACAAACACCAGGCATGCCGAAAGGCATGCCCAGCCCTTATAATTTGGTCTTGTGGTCTCTTCAGTATGGTCTATCTGCAGGCGTCAAGCATCGTTATTTCGTAGCATGGCTGAGGGCACTAATGTTGCAGCGCGTAATTGCCTGGTCATGGGGTACTTTTTCAAATATCGAACACGTTCTCTGAAGTCTCAAAAAAAAACTAAAACCATTCATCTATTAGCGTGAAAATATGTGATGCGCATACCAATTAATGCGGTTGACATAGGACGGCAGACTCACTCAGACTCAGACGGACCTGTGAGTGTGAGTTTGAGTGAACCCAGCCCAGCAAAATATTCCTGCGTTTCAGCTCAAGTGAGCCTGGCTGCACAAATTTAGTGTCAGTTTGAGTCTGAACGAGCCTGGTTAAACAGGATATTTGTGAGTGTGTCCCAGTGAGCGTGGTCGAAACTGTGTTTTGGTGATTTTGGATCCGAGTGATTCTGGCTGAGTGAAGTTTTGCTGAGCTTCAGTCTGATTGAGCTCGGTGGATGGTATATTCGATACCTGTAAGTCTGAATCCGAATGAGCACGACCAAAGTGCATAATGGCGAATCTGAGTACGAGTGAGCTCAATGCATAAAAGAGCGACTCTGAGCGATTTTCAATTATTATACCGACTTATGTGTAACAACACTCAATTTTAATTATCGATTTGAAGTGACTCGTTGATACAGCTAGATTCACTCCGTATGTCACGTATATGCTGTCGTACAAGCTAGGTGAAATGAAATGTATTACACGAATAGCAATCAGCCTGATTTTTTTACGTTTCTTGCCTTTGTCTCGCCGACATATGAAGCGCGGACCGAAAGAATTTGCCTATATGCTGGAGAATGAAGAGCGTCGGTTTTCCCTCTAATTCCAGAGCTAACCTTTATGTATACGTATCATTGTAGTGCTACAATACCGCGCTGTATTTACTGGTGCACCACACCGAAAAAGTCATGCTCTCGTACTTTGCAGGATTGTTGAGCTCTCTCTGGTATAGGTATGGAGTAAATATGCCTTATTGCCCGCCGAGGTAGGCGAAGGGAAAGCAAGGCTAAACGCATTTTTTGTGTGTTTTTGTAAGCAGGCGCACAGCTGCACGGGACAATGAAAAAGGACGGGAGCAAGAGGGTCATTCGCGGGGGTCGGACTGGTCGTACGGGGTGTGCGCTGGCATGTCTCAACGTAGTTTCCCGGAGTCTCGGCAGTGTAC
This sequence comes from Hyalomma asiaticum, assembly GCA_013339685.2. Taxonomy (NCBI): domain Eukaryota; kingdom Metazoa; phylum Arthropoda; class Arachnida; order Ixodida; family Ixodidae; genus Hyalomma; species Hyalomma asiaticum. The sequence continues at coordinate 192,706,275 of CM023481.1, forward strand.
GTGCGTTTGCGAGTGACCATGTGCTTGTATCTCCACTCCGCGTGTGCGGAGAACACCGAGGTGTGGACGCTGTATTCCTGTGTACGTGTTTTTGTCGGCACTGCAGTGTGGTCCTACGCAGGCAACTGCAAAACAGCGATGTATGTGTTTGCGACGACGAAGTAGACCAACGGGCAGTGTGTGCTAAACGAACGAACTGTGCGCAGTGCGTGAACGAAGTCTGTTGCGGATATCTCTTTCTAGGTACTGTAATTCATTGTTTTCTAATTAAACGAGTACGGTTTTCCATTTACCGCGTGGGTTATTCCGGCTCATTTTGGTACCCCTTCGTGCTTGGTGCGTGTACTTTTCTACTGTCCCGCTGGGCTCTGTTCCCGCCGCTTGATTCGATCCCTTTTCAATAAAACTTCACTTTAGTAAAACCACATTTTGTTGACAGTGGTCCTTGATGTATGCTAGCTCCGCCGACGTGCCATGTCCAGCTGTGTAGGTGAAATAGCGCACATGCTATCGCGTACACTTTCCTTCGATGCTCTGTAATCTTAACTGCTGCAGGAAGATGAGAAGATTTGCGAGCGCCTAGATGTTCACACGGACTGCTGTGTGTGTGAACGTGTGTGTGATCTCGTTTTTCTGAAATGTTATGCGTTAACTATCCTGTTGCGTGAACATTTTTATTGCAGTACTGAGACTGAGTGTGTGAATTTTAGTTTTTGTGTTTATTTGTCGAGTTTTGTGATTGTTGACATTACGATCACAGCTGTCATGTAAGTGACAAATGTCATTGCTGCAGCTCACGCGATGCAGTTGATCACTTATTCTGAAGATGCTGCCCTGAAAATGTTCTATTGGTGCCAGACTATTGGCTGTCTCAGCGCAGCAGTGTTGCGGCATCTTCCACACGGGTGTCCGCATCTCGGTGGTTCAAAGTGCAAGGGTATCTGTGTACTTGGTATAGGATGCGCACTGAAGAACCCCAGATGGTACGAACTAGTCCACGAGCTCTCGTCACCTCACTTCTAATACTCACATCATGGTTTTTGCACACCAGCCCCAAAATTAAATTGTTATATCCCTATGAATATGGCGAGTCTGAGCGAGCCCATTTCAGTAGATTTTGACGTATGTGTTTGAGCCCATGTGAGCTAGAGTATTTCTGAGCCTGAGTGAGAATTAGTCCGGCTTAGAAAAAATCTGGTAAGTACGAGAGAGACCACCTGGGGGACAACATGCCTACCGCGAACCAGTGAGAGTGAGGCTGAGGAAATATTCAGTGAGTCTGAGTATAAGTGAGCTTAACCGAGTAGAATTTTGGCGAGTCTGAGCACGAGTACGTCCAAAATGAGAAATATATATTTTGAGTGAGTGGGTGAGCCTCATAAACGTTGCCGACATTTGGTGGTTTATGACTTCTCCACTGAACATTTTGTTTTTGCAGTAACAGTTTAAAACTGAATTAGTTGATAATAATAATTAATGGAGGTCATTTAAGAAAACATTTAGGGAGGCTCAAGATGACAGCAAACCATATTAGTCCTCGCAATGCGCACGTGGATTATTCTTGAGGCTTGGCGCGAGATAACTGAAACACCCTTTATATGGAGCAGTTCATGTGCGATGTATTTGTAATCACTGTTGAATTAAGTTTTCGAGGGGAGAACCAGGAAGTGTAGATTTCCTTGTCAATTCAAACAAGACTGCATTTTTTTTATGTATATAGTACTGCAGCTGGAGTTTTCTATTGATTGGAATATCTTACAGGTAGTGGGCTGCCCACAGTCGTGTAGAAGCATTGCATTCTCTTATAACAGGCCACAAGGTATAAAAATTCTTCATGATACTCTTGAAAGTTCTTTGTTGTAGTGTTTTCAACAGCAGGCGAAGCATAATTATAAAACCTGCAAAAGCGAAAACAGCGGAAGCGTGGCAGTTATTCCTGCAGCTGACTAATGTAATACCACACATCTCGTTCCCCTATTTTTATCCTATTGTGTCTGTCACTGCCGACTCCTTTGATGAGAAAACAATATCCATTCTAAAAATGGCATTTCTGGATAATTATTCGTGCTTAGCACATGACCAGTGTCGCCTTACTTAGTCCCACTGGCGTTACCTTTCTTCACTGGCAGTCTTGAAAGTGACGCGCTCCAGTGTAATATGCGACAAGATTTCTTAATGGGCGACTTGGCCGATACGTAAGTGAAGCCACTGTGGCACTACTGGATGCAAACAGACGGTATGACAGGTCACTACAGGCGCGCATTTTTCCACGTGGTTTCTTTATTTCTATTGCAAACATCGTTACACAATGGTAGGGGCCAAGATGAAAGCTGCTACGAGGCAGCTTGAGATGTGCTTAGCACCTGGTGCTACGTGGTGGCAGTGAGTGACAACACATGTAACACATGTGAGCGATGGCACATGTGACGATGTTGAGTACAACCCATATGAGGACGTCCTGTATAGTAGATTCTAGATATTGCGCTACAATTAAATTTAAGATAATGTGTAACACACGATTATGAATATATAGCTGAACAGACATGTTCATCCATACAATATAATTTCAGTGGAGTGTCGTACAAGTGAAAATTACATTGCACATACTATGAATGGGTAGTTACAACGTCATAGAAAAAATAACGTAAGAGAATGATTCGATGAGGGGAAACGGCTAGGACCGCATTATGTTTGAGGTTTTAAACAGTGAGTGATGTATAGCGAGTTCAATAATATGGTAATTTGTTTTGCAATCTCTTGCAAGCCATAATTTGTCCCTGATTGGGATATAAACCAGAGTTCTCCCTAACAGATAGTATGGGTAGTTTTTTTTTTTTTTTCAAACAGGCTATTTCACTAAATACGCTGCGTTACGAGCTTATGTTGCAGCGCCTTACACGAAGCAGAAAACGATTTATACGGAGCATGCAGTGAGGATGTTGTAATGTATCAAGAGCGGCAGTGTGTGATGTTGGTATAGTACATTTGCTATATTGCATATTCTTTCTTTCTGCAATAAGTGTACTCTCCTAAGGTTGGATACTGTGGTCCTGCCCGAAAGAAGGTGTGCATAATTAATGTCCAATGCAAATAACGAGCATTAGTATGGTAGTTTTATGAATGTAGTCAGGCAAATGACTTGCTACTAGCATTCCCATGATATAGCTAAGTCTTTGTATAACAAAGTCGACGTGCTGATCCTGATTGATGTACTGGAAAAGTATGTTCCTGATAATGCTTTTGTCATAGCCAATCTCCAAACTTCATGGAGGGATCGTGTATTGCGATTCGGTCCCTGTTAACAAGCCTGCGTCGCACATTTGGCGCCTGCCAGGCGTCGCCCAGGACGGCACACTGCACCGGGTCATTTCCTCCCGCTCTCCGAACGCTGAAAAACTGCAAGCCCGAAGGCCTGACCGTGGGAGAGTGGCGCTGAAAATGGACAGAGCTCGCACGTGTGTGTGTGCGTGTTGTGTGCCAGTGGTGTATAAACGCGGCCCTCTGAGAAATGGAAGAAGACGTTGTGGGGACAGTCGAACAACGAACTTAGCGGTGCGGACGTACGTTTACCTTTTACCCTTGTACCATCCATTAAACGCATTTGTTGATTTAACGACCGAACTTTGAATGTATGAGGGATTCCCTTGTGATTATACTTGGTAAACAAATCGAGTTGCCGCATTTTCTTGGTGCCCACACCCGGGACTTTCTCTCTGGCATCTTTTACTGTGAAAAGAAGAAACGGCTCCACGTCTTGGACGCCTCGGCAATGCTGGTTGAATTCATTCTAGTGAGCGTAACGAACCAAGTTTGCGTTGAACGACGGAAAACCTCATTAAGGAAGGGAAGGTGGTGTGTGCTCAAGTGACGCGACTCATAAATGATTGCGAGAGTCGACCAGAATACCTGGAAAAAGACAAAGGGCGACTCTGCATACTCAGCTTACCAACTGGCATAATGAACTGAATACGATCATTGAGGAAATGGAGCCGCCGTTGTCGGATGAAGATGCCGAAAATGAGTTCCTCCAGGTGTGCGACTACCTCGCTCGCCTGCAGTAGCAGCTGACTGTTTCCAGTTTCCCAACGAGAGACAAAGCAGCGGTCAATGGCAGCGTGACAGAAAGGACATCACAGATCATGTCGCGGGTGAAGCTTCTGAAATTTGAACTTGTGAAATTCAGTGGGTTCGCATCAGACGAGCTAAACCAAGCGGAGCAGTACTGGGTACGCCGTGAGCAAACGAAGGCATTTTAGAGAGAAATTGCATGTGCGATCAGTAGCACGCGAATTCCTCCTCATTTGCTTTTGAGAACTGTGTCGCTGATGATTGACAGCGCTCGAGTTTTAATACGGGTTAATGGAAGGCTGCAAAGCAGTCGACTTGAATACAATGCCAAGCATCCCACTGTCTTACGTAAGAGGAGTAAATTGGCCAAGCTTCTTGTTCTCCATTCTCACCGACAGGCGTTGCACGGAGGCACACGGGACATACTGACGCAACTGGGAGAGTGGTTTTGGGTGATTGGAGCGCGGCAGCTGGTAAAGAAGGCTATAAAGACATGTGTAATGTGTGAGCGTTTTCATTCGTGGCCAACATGCCAGATGACCTGTCCTCTTCCAACTGATCACATTACCCGTACTTCTCCTTTCGCCGTGACCAGTGTTGATTTTGCTGGCACCCTCGTCAAAGGAGCGACTACAATGAAGTCTTATTTCGTACTCTTCACGTGTGGCGTAACCAGAGCAATTACCTTGAGATGGTGAACATGTCGGCCGTTTCAGTTTTGCTGGCCTTTTGCAGGTTTATCTCTCGACGAGGACCATCCAGCACCGTTTCTAGTGACAACGGTCTAATGTTCAAGAAGACAAGCAGGGATCTGGACACACCTTAGGCGGTTATCACCAACGAAGAGGTAAAGAACTTCGTCAAATTCTCGTATACAATAGAAGTTCATTGTAGAGCGTGCGCCGTGGTGGGGCAGGTTCTACGAGCGCCTGGTTGGGGGCTCACTAAACAAGCTCTGCAGAAGACACTGGGAATGAGCAGCCTCTGGTTTGAAGAGCTCAACACAACCCTGCAGCAAGTGAAGGCAATGATAAATTCACGTCCCTTCACACATGTGTACGCAAAGCCCAACGAGCCTGAACTGTTTTGTCTGGCTTTTTTTTTTTTGACAGGAAGACTGCTCACGTCGCTGGCTTTCCTACAGTGATAGGGGATAATGTCACTTCCCCCTGCCCCCTTAAGCAGATGTTGCTTAAGCTAAATGAGTGTTGGAAGAGATGGGCAACTGAATACTTGAATGAACTGCGGAACTCTCAGCTACAAGGAAAAACGGGAAGGCACCTGAAACCCGGCGATTTCGCATTGCTGAGAGAATAAACACAACCAGGGAAGATGTGGAGGATGGGAGCAGTCAAATCCACACTTCCTGGCCGCGGCAGTACGAATTCCCAGTGGTACAACCGACAACCCAGTTCGACAACCCATTCAACTTCTGTACCCTCATGAACTATGCAGTTAACAGCAAATGAATGCCATTGTTAGAGGGAGGACGAAAGGGGCGGAAGAGTGGGGGGGGGAGGAGGGGGGGGATTTTTTGCGACCGTCCCCAGACTTCGTGGAGGGGATGTGTATTGCAATTCGGTCCCTGTTCACAAGCCTCTCCCGCGCATTTCGTTCCTCCCAGGCTACACCCAGGATGGCACACTGGCACCGAATCTCTTCCTCCCACTCTCTGAAAGCCGAAAAACTGCAAACCCGAAGACCCGACTGTGGGAGAGGGACACTGAAACTGGACAGCGCTCGCATATGTTTGTGTGCGTGTTGTGTGCCAGTGTGTATGAACGGGGCCCCGTGAGGAATGTAAGACAGGGCTGGCGACAGTCGAAAACGAACTTTTGAGCTGTGTGGACATATGTTATATCCTTGTACCATCCAGTAAATGCATTAGTTGATTTATCAACCGCACTTTGCTTACATGAGGGATTCTCTTGTGGTTAGATTCGGTAAACAAGTCGAGACGCGACAACGTTATTTTGTTGATTATTTCTGTGTTTTGTTAGTTCATCACTAAGGTTTGATTCTGTGGAATCTGTTCCTTTCGCGTAAAAAATTACTGCTTTAGCCTTATCGCAATTTATTTTTAGCTGCCCTAGAAAAACAGTAACAAACATATACATACGTTTCCCATGAAAGGCGGGGCTTCCTTCTGCATATGGAAAAGGGGCGCAGATTATATCAGCTACGCGTCTATCAGCTTATTTTGTTGCGAGACACACCGTTTCGATGTCTATTTCTGTTCATCGTGTGTGTATGTTTTACGATGCATATGATTTTTCTTGTTCGTCTGAAGAAAGCCAGCAATACCAGGGTCAATATCCACAAATCAACTTGAAGATGTTACAAAATAATATTTCATGCAGTCACAATACTGGATATATCATTAGCAAAACCCTCCAGCCAACGGCAAAAATCACTTACACAAGGCCAGTTTTGTGAATAAGTAGCGCCCGCGCTGTCTCCTCATCTGCACTTCAGTCTCTTGTACAGCTGCAGCGGCTTCATTGTAATTTCCTAACAATTTTTATTGAGAACAGACACTGTGCCTAAAAAGCATGCATGTTTTTCACTTACACAGCTGTGCAAGCGAGCGTGTCTGTGCGTGCAAAAGCTTATAAAGCTTTTTTCGTAGCACCGTATCACACTACAGTAGGCAACACTATGAGCCATACTGTAATTTTCTGGATATGAAGAAGTCGAGTCGCCACTTTATTTCGTTGCCTGTTTGTGTGTTTCTTTAGTTCATCACTAAGGTTAGATTTTGTGGAATCTCTGCCTCTAGCATAAAAAATTACTGCTTTAGCAGTAATTTTTACGCACAATCCGGCACAATGAGAGTTTGTTTCTTAATTGATTCTACGCATCACGCCTAAGTAATCGGTGTTGTTCGTAGTGTGTCGCACTGCAGTAGACAACACTATGAACCATACTGTAAATTTATGGATATTTACCACTATCTGGCCCAAGAGTTAATCGTTTTTTATAAAGGATTCCACTCATCACACCTAAGTAATCGATGTTCATAGTGAGTGCCACTGAGCACAGCCGAGTTATTCAGCAGCTTCATGTATATAAAGATCATCGCAATCGCAGCACTCAACCCAGAGAGAGAGAGAGAGAGCAAGGCGGAGAAGTCCAAGAAGCAGCACTGCCTCACACGAAAAGTAGCAACTTAAGGCACTTCATGACTACGAGTTCTAAATTAAATGTTTTAACTATAACTCTGCAAGATGATTGTGCTTACATTTCCTGGAGCCAAATCCCATGTTGAGTGTGCTGTCTTTATTATTTTGAAAGTGCCTATTATATGAAGCCCTTACAGTACTATATATATATATATATATATATATATATATATATATATATAACGCTAGAAACGGGAGCCGTGCTTGGTTGATGCGCCATGGTTTATTCTACTGCACGCGCCTTCTCTTCTTCGTCGCCGTCTCCTTCCATCTCTTGCTTGCTACGTCACACACACACACACACACACACACACACACATATATATATATATATATATATATATATATATATATATATCAAGTTATGAGATTCACACGATTAACAAAAACAATATAAGTTTACTGACCTTGCGGCCGGTGGACCGGCCTTCATCAGAGTAAAAAGGTGTTGCAGAGCACCTTCCTTTTAAGGGTACAGGAAAAGGAGAGAGTGCGGCTATAAAAGCGTATGTCTGTACAGGGAATGGCTATGAAGTCTGCCTGGACAGAACACGTGATCGGCTGCGGCGAGTCACGGAGCGACACCGTAGCCTGTCAATTAACAGCAAGGCGGCACACTTACAACCCCGAGGGATTCTACTACCTGTATGTAACGCAACTATAAAGCCACTCCACATTGTAAAAATGGTAATCACCACAGCAGGAAGGATAAAAAAACACAAAAAAACTGATTTATTGAAAAGCGGCTGGCTAGAATCGACTAGAATATTTTGTAATGGAAAAATATAAACCATGAAGGAAGGAAAATGGAAATAAAATAACAGATATAAAAAAAGTTCAGCGAAAAAGTAAAGTGTGAAAGAACTCATTGTAGTTGTTTGAAATGGCTTCCTCATAATGGCAATGCCCTAGTCAGCCGGGAAACATGTGAGTTTACCCATGTTTTCATTAATGCCCGAGGTAGCGGCATTGAACTTATAAATGTGGTAGGACTCACTAACCTCGCGGTCGTGGTGCGTCCGAAAGCCCTACTTATTCGGGCTCAGGGAAATCTTTCCGAACTATATATATATATATATATATATATATATATATATATATATATATATATATATATATATATATATATATATATATATATATATATATATATATATATATATTCACTGCAATCAAGAAGCACGAACCGTAGCGGTAGTGCAGTTCTTACGGTATTCGGCCACTGACCCGAAACACGTGGATTTGATCCCCGCCACGACGGTCGCATTTCAGTGAACGCAAAATACTATGCGCCCGTGTAGTTAGGTTTAGGTTCACGCTAAAGATTCCCAGGGGGCCGTTACGGAACCCTTCCCTGCGACCTGCCTGGTAATAACATAGCAAATGTGACGCGTAAAGCAACAGCAGGTATTTTTGCCGCCGTGCAAGGCTGCCATCTGTAGATATATTGAGCATGAACGGCCATATTATAGGCAGTGGATTTATAAGCATGTTCGTTTATTTGAGTCAGCTGCCCCTAACAATAGGCGAGAACTGTGCTGCATGATGACAATTAAGTCCTCATATAATGCTACGAGATAATGTGACCGCACCAAGGCTCCGTCTTCCATCCAATATTGAATGCTCGTCATGTACACATGCTATATCTCATATATTTCGCTTTCAGCCACTGCTTCTTGAAGACTCGTCTCGGTGTAAGACAGTGCAACAACAACTTGGGGCCGTATTCATAAACCTACCTTGTCCATGTCCCTTGTTTTCCTTATCGCCCCTGTGAAACTATGGTGGGTTAAGGGGACCAAAAACCAGTGCGAAAGACTATCGTAAGGCTTGTTCGTAGATACCGGACTAATTTGTTATTGAAGCACGGCAACGGCACAGGGAAGATAGGGGAAACAAGCAATAAGGATAAGGTAACTTTATGAATACGGGCCGTCCTTCACCTGAGTACCACATAGTATTCGAGGAGATGTTTAAAGGCGCCATACAGAATTGGAAAGTGTCCATATAGTTCAGCATTGTGGACTACGTGCATAATACTCACATGGCCTACATATCAACTACAGTAGGCACCCTACGCGATTCTAGCCAATGCTGGTGGGAAGCGCACATTTTCTTAACGCCATTAGTTTCGAGCAAACACTTATATTTCCGTAATTATAACGTTGACGCGCATCTCTCATAATCATGTCGTGATTTTTGGACGTTGTCACCATACCCGAGCTATATATAGAGGCACGGGAGGCAGTCGCTGGGAAATATTCCAAGAACCGACGTATCATTTCCCTAAAATGACCCCATGAACGCTTGAACGATTAAGTCTTAAGTTGCACTAGTGTACTTGCACAACGCCAGCAGTGGATTGAATACCGCGTCAGAGCCGAGGGTGATCAAAACAAAACAAATATATTCTCAATGAATGAGCAGCTACACTAACGTGCACAAACACGACTCTTCACAATAAGAAACAAAGACACAACACGGAACCAATTGTCTAGCACCAACTATACAAGTCCATGCATTACAATAACAGATTAAGGCGCCAAAGGATCCTAGTCACCAGGACAACTCGAAGAGTCCCCTCATCCTGTGGCTTGCCGGTGGATCTCGACGTTTGGTCCTTGGAGCAGCGTTGTTCAACTTCTTGTTTCTTCGTTCACGGCGTCATGCCGACGGCTCACTAACGATCAGCTACCGACAACTGCCGGCATGTCTTGTTGAGATCTCCTTAAGTTGCCTTTCGCTAGGCTTCAAGAAAGTTCGGCGCGCATCACCTGATATCAGCACGCGCAAAGCTGACGAAAATCTCTCGATTAAACTCGTTGCTTCTCTCGCGACGGAAACGTCTCTCTCCATCGACGATCGCTGATAGTGTCAGCGCGTACTCTCTCGCGTCCTCCTCCTCTCTACCTGGCTGTGCGTGCTCGCCCGCTATGAAACGATGACTCAATGCTGCGCTCTGGAACCTTTGGGTAAAGACAAGAATCGTGCCTTGCGGGTTTTGGCCAGCCGTTGCGCAACGTCGGATGCGTTGAGGCTTTCGCTGTGCGCGCCGTTTTAGATGCGAAGCAACTCTTTGACTAGCCTGTGTAACGCTGTCCCTCCGTCCGTACGAATGCGCCGCAACGCGCTCCCCTCGCCGCAGGTGTTGGAGCGGTGCCAAGTAGGTCACGCCGCATCTGCGCGTTGACGTCACGCTCCCCTCGCAGTGCGCACTGACGTCACTCTCTCCCTCGCCTGCCGCGCGCTCGCCGCAGCGCCCGCAGCTGCCGCCTCGTCCGTTCGCCCGCAACACCTGCCGCTACCGCCGCTCGCTCCGCTACCGCGACCGCCCTCGCTACACCGCCGACTCGTCGGTTCAAGCGCAAAAAATTAACACCATCTTCCCAAAGGGAACCCTGATGGGATGCGAAGCACCCGCGTTAGCGCCGTTCAACCCGTGACACCACCCGTGCGCAACGCTGCTGCTTCGCATCCCATCAGGGTTCCCTTTGGGAAGATGGTGTTAATTTTTTTTTCACGGGGTTGGATTCGCTGCGGCGTCTTTAGCACTATGCCGTGATTATTGACGGTGGGGGCGCTATTGTCACAGACGTAAAACCCCAGAAATTGTTATCGTTAAGAAACGACTATGTGGAGGTATTGGGTTCTAGCGAATTCCGTTTTCTGCCTTAGAAGAAATGGTGCTGCATATCTGTTAATTACAGTAAGGCCCGTTCGTATTCTGTGTGGGTATTGCGCGTACGCTAAGAATACATGTTATTTCGGTTTCAGGCTCGTATATATCTCCGCTGAGCTTATATTTCTTTCTGGCTGGCCCCGTGATAGCGGCATGTTGTTGTTCCTGTATCCTTTCCAGCTCAACAATGCATGCGCGTAGCCCGTAATCCCCTAGCAGCAATATCGCTCCCATCGCGTTTCTCTTGAAATCCGTTGTCCCGGAAAGGTAGTATACGTGGCGAGGCGTCAACCGGCGCGGCTTTGTTGTGTTCCTCCCACCTCTGACCGTGCGCTCTGTGGCACCGAAATTGTGCCACGGCCGATCCACTTAGTTTGGCTCGCGTCCCTTTTTAAGGTCAACTCCAAATGGAAGCGCTGTCGCTGCTTGGATACAAGGCTTTTTTAGCGGATGGCTCTGCTCCTGACAATAGGGCGCGCGCCTTGAAAAAATAGCTGGAGTAATACCAACCACGGGCATCTGAATGCAGTTGACCCACTTACGAAATGTCACAGCAGACGGCTCCGAGATGCACTATATGCTCCACGATAACATCGTAAGCAGGTCATGGCCAGGAAAGGTTTTGGCGAATATGTCCGTGTCACTCGTTTCTTAAGCAAGAACTCAGACGCTCGGTAACTGTGAATATTCAATGATACGGATATTGGAGCCAATGTTACGGATACCACAGCATGTCCAGTTTCAAACAAGGGGAATATATTGCGCCGGTTATCTTCGACTTTTTCCTTCGCGAGCAGATATTTAAAAGCCGTAGTACGTTGCACGTAGCGGTGTTGTGTCTTTACAGATAATGTATCCCGCAATGAAAATAGTTTTTTTAGTGTGCGTGTGTGCGACATGTATACATCTTCCCTGTATGTGGTAATTGCACTGTGAGCATATTTCAAGATTTGTTGAACATACATCTATTCTTTCATTTTTAAATCTCATTTGTTATATATGCAAATGTGCTTCTATCGTGCAGTGTTAAATCGGGGCAACTATAACAACTGGGAATAGGGAATATTAATAGTGCATTGTGCTCTGACAACACTGGACGCGTCCGCCATTTTCGTCGGGGTGCAGTCGCCGAGTCGTCTGCTCGCGCTAACATTACAAGAGGTTAAGAGGCAGTTGCTGACGGTGCTTTTGGGGCCAAGAAAGCACAGAAGTTTCCTGCGATGTCCAACGCCTCAGTGGAGCTTAATGTGTTCCCAAAAGCCATGGAGAACAGAATAACGAAGTCTTGCGCTCTTAAATACCCACCCCGACGGCAGCTGCTACAGGCGCACTGTTTCGCAATGGAAATAGTACGCCGATATTTCTTCTTTTGCGAAGCTACTTCAGACCTGAGGTAAGCGTGCGAGGAAATCCTTGATTTTCGAGCGTATCCGAGCGTGAAATTGGTGCTGTGTAGTTCAAGTCTAGCGCCTAGTGCAGCTCCACTAACATAAGACCTTGGAAAGTGCGAAGCAGTGATGTGGCGGTGTTTCCCGCAACAACACATCAATCGCTGTGCTGAGCAATTATGCATTTGGTTTACCCTGTCAACAGAAAACTTGGACCGATCCTGGAGGCCGTGATGTCAGACAGCGTTGCCAGAAGCAATTTTAACTAAGTTCTGTAAATTAATGCGATTGAAAGCATCATCATTGCCGTGTTTTAAATTATTCTGAATCCTATTAGTTTATTGTGAACACCTTTTGTGAATCGTGCAATTGTTTTGACGTTCTTTTGTTCACTGTTTGTGAGCCTGATCACGCCATGCAGACGACAAGTCGGCACCATAAACGTCTCCGAACTTAGTAAGCTTGTATGACAGTAAAATGTTCCACGTTCAGTGTTTACCATTGGGATTAGAAGCACGTGATAGAGATCTAGACCACCCAGTTTCTGAGAGATGCTATGCTGCATTCCATCTCTCATTCCTCATTCCAGGTGTCATCCATCTCGTCGCCGCTCTACACCAGAAAGCGTCGTGCGCGTTTCGTCACTGACGTCGCGCAGTGCGCACATTACCCTCAAGAAAAAAGTCTATTGTTGGCGTCCCTTCCTTGCTAGAAACGAAAAACTGTCCATAAAACGGTAACTTAGGAGAGTTGTGGGGATATCGCGTGTTCACCTGAGCAGCACTACAGCAGCTGCGCAGACCGTAGAGTTGGTGTACAAAGAGAGCGAGGACGTCATTTATGCAGACTAGTTACCAACAGTTGAGCACGTTGACTGAGCCTTGTTGTCCGTTGACACAGTTTAGACAAAGCTAACTAGTGTTTCACCATGTTTTAGAGAATTGAAACAATGCAGTGGCTCCATTAGTGACAAGCACTAATACCCCACCACTTTCGTGACATCCTCCTGCTCACTACTTTTAATGCGGCCGTGCAACAAACGGGTTCGTACTGCGCCACATGTATCAAATATAGTGAATTGAGCATGGAGTTTTAACTGTGAAAGTAGAATATCACGAGGCGCGCCGCAGTGGGAGATCCGGATTAACGTTAACCACTTGAACTGCCCTATAACGGGCGCCTGACGGGGTTACCCTTGCATTCCACCTCATCGACATCCAATCATAGGAACCGGCAATCGATACAGCGTCCTCTAGCTTAGTAGTGCAATACATTAGCTGCCTATGCTTGTACGGCGATTTTGCATGAACTGTTATTAAAGGGGTTGCTGAAAGAATATGGAAAAACCTGGTTGTTATATTGACTGCTTCAATAGACATTCGACATGCTGATTCCGAAATATCGGCGCAATATTCAGTCTACATTTAACAACGCCCCGTTTGGAATCCTAGCTTTCTTGTGCTCCCGAAACGTCCACGCGACACCACGGGCCGCCATCGGTACTCCTCAGTGGCGTTACCTTAAGACGCTTAGAAACATAAACACATCGCTAATTTTCATTTGCTTTAAAATAAAAGATTTATATGAAACCTAGAAAGTAAGGAAATAGTTGGGCCCCACGTGGTGCCACCGTACGAGGCTGGAGCACGGTGTTTTTTTCCATGGCCTCCGACAGAGCTCGAATCTCGGTGGCCTTGGTGGCGACTAAAGTGACGTCAGCTGCACAGTTGAGGGCAGCGCGCTGTGAAACCGAAACTGTTTTTGGCGCTGTATATCAACGCAGACGGTGCAACAAAACAATGCACATTAGAGTTTCGAGGGCCAGGATTCCGACTGCACTATTCGTAAAAAAAAATTTCAGAAAACGTTTCACGCCCCCCTTAAGAAGCCTTTTCTCGCTGAAAATCTTTAAATAATGAAAGATATTCGATGTTCGCTGGTCATTTTTCTCGATTATTCGTGCACGATCGCGAAACAGCACAATTTATAAACCCTCATAAATTTCTATTGTGCCACCGTGCTGAGTATGCGCGAAAACAAAAGAAAATGCGGAAAGGAAGGAGCGCATCAACGGACATATCGAGGTGGCCTGAAACGCGTGCTGTGCACTTTCGTAACACCACTGCTCTGATGGTCTTTCTATCGCTCTTGTTAATTAATAACATTCAGTTTTATTAACAATGATGAAGAGCATCAATTGCTATTCACCATGAGTGAACGACCTGTCCCCCAGTCCTTAAGGCAACTTGCGGAAGTACATAGACACGAATCTGTCCAAAGGCATGGGCAAGGTACACTGCGCCGAACCGTTTGGCGACCTGACTTAAATTTTTTACTCCCGCTAATTGACGCAAAATCGGACGTCGATGAATCTTAACCAAAGGGGTATTTCCTTCCGGTTTGGCACCTTGGCGATAATATGAACTCTTGCGATAATATATGAAGTACTTGTTTGCGAGCTAACTACGCTGCTTCAAGTAGAGCATCACTAAGAAAGAGGAGAGGGGAGGGGGTCCATTTTTTGTTTGCACATGACTGCACTCCACAATCCAGGGCGTCGTAGTGTTCGTTGTGCAAGTGGTTTGGTATCTCAAGCTGTTATACTTAAAAGATTAAATGGCAGGACATCATCAGAAACCTTAGTTTGATGTCAAAAGGTCCTCCCCTGTGAAAGAATCTCTCCAGCGTAACTGACAGCGTTTCAGTGCAAAGATGTGGGGATTTTCCACAAGGTATTAATAACCAGTCTATTGTAAGTGAGGTTGGCTACAGTGTGCCTCATACCCCTGACACACGGGCATGCTAAAGTACTTTAGGTAAGGGGACATCAGCCGGAAAGGCGTTCATGCCCAGTGACACACGACAAAGGAGTATCTGCTTCCCGGCAAAGTTCGATTGCAGAAAGGTAGATCGGCGATCTACTTTTCGAGCGTAAAGGCGTACTCTCGCCGACAGCGTACACGACCCGTAAACGGGAGAGAACTTTTCACAAAATTACAACACCCCGCAAGTATTTTCTTGCCTTGCGTATAAGCTTTAGCTTTTAGCCGTGTAATGAGATTTGTCGGGACGCAAAGATTTATTTTTACCGCACTCTTGAACCCTCACATCGCCGCCATGCGGGATTCCGGCAGTCATTATCTTTTTCGTCGTGGCGTGAAACGAACAATCAACATTATTAGCCATCAGCAATAAAAACGATATTTTTACGATCCACAATCGCTAAAGATAATTACATGCGGAACTTTTTAAAAATGTTCACTATCTTGCTGCTTTAACAAGGAGCGCCATTTTTTGCGGCGTTCGTCTTAGGAACTACCTAAGGAAGTTCACGTGCTGCCGTGTGCCATCGGCGCAACTACTTTCCGCAGAGGGTCCTTTAATGTAGAAAAAGGGGTTCACTACAAAGGACTTTACTTTCGCCCGTCTGTCAGGGGTATTAGAGCTCTGTGTTGAGTCCCCTTCTCTTCCTAGTGCACGTCAAATATCTTGAAGGAGAATCATCGGTTCAAGTGAAATCATTTTCATATGACTGCGTTATTTTTAAGTAACATCTACAGCTGGCCAACTAGAGCGAAACTTATACTTAATCACAATTTACTGAAGGTCCCAAGCTTCGTGGGAATCGAGTCTAGTGGCTATGGTACTCGGCTGCTGATCCGGGGGTCGCGGGATCGAGTCCCGGCCGCGGCGGCTGCATTTCGATGGAGGCGAAATGTTGAGGCCCGTGTGCTGTGCGATGTCAGTGCACGTTAAGAACCTCAGGTGGTCGAAATTTCCGGAGACCTGCCACTACGGCGTCTCTCATAATCAGAGCTGGTTTTGGGACGTTAAACCCCACAAATCAATCAATTTGTGCGAATCGATGGCATGTGAAGCAGTCAGCGAAGAAAATGCCCACGTCGAATTGTTGTCATGGAGCCAACTGTGACGAGTAGGGTCAAGGTCTTTGTGCAAAGCGCATGAGTGCCCACGCATGAGTATGCTTACCGTGGGCTAGATATGAACGTGGACAGCACCGTAGCGACTGAATCGTAGCTCATGGTACGACGTAACGTTGGCACTCACGTTAATCCAAAGCTGATGATGACGATTTTGGGAGTTTACGTCCCAAAACCACGACATGATTATGACAGACGCCGTAGCTCCGAAAACTTCGACCACCTGGCGTTCTCTAACGAGTACGGATATCGTACAGTACACGGGCCTCAACATTTCGCTCCTATCGAAATGCAGCCGCCGCGGCCTGGATTCAATTTCGCTACCGTCGGAGCAGCACCCGAGCCCCATAGCCACTAGAACACCGTGGCGGGTCGTTAGTCCAATGCACAGACGTCTGTGTAGAAAACTACACTATATATACGGTACGTTGATGTGCTATCACAAGCGTCGTTCGTTGAACTTTCCTATTCGGGATCGAGCTAAGTTGCACAAAAGCATGCCGAATGTCAGCAGTGCATGTATATTGCTATGATAGTGCTTATCATGCATTAGAAGCGCTATTCACGCTACGCAAGCGCAATCATAACAACTGCAAGTACAATAGGTTTATTTATTCTATTTGCAATGCCTTTACAGTGTCGCTCACGAAGCGGGTGTGAGGGGGACCCCTACGAGGAGCATGATTGGCAAGAAAGAAGCACTGCGACTTAGCATGTTTTCTTCATTAGTGAAAAAACTGGGCGCTCCGTCACAATATACAACTGATCCTTTCTTGCGAGACTCGACGTTGTGGTGAAGACACGCGGTGAAGCACCCAGGTCAAAACATAGCACATGAATCGCCCACAGCGTACGTATTTCATTTATTTATTTAACAATACTGTCGATCTCACAGGAGATCATAGCAGGGAGGGCAAACGCATAATCGCAAAGAAGCACCATGATATTCATACAATGCGGAATCATAAATATACAGTACATGAGTATCCACAGAATATGACAGCATAATTACAACTCATTAAAATTATTAGCTGCAATAATTACAATCGTAGTATGCCTAAAGGTGCAATTATGATAGTGAAACACAATATATGAATACAGTTTACAAGAAAAAAGAACAATATACAAAAAAAAAAGAACAATAGTTTTCACAAAAACTTATCAGCATATACATACATTCACTTCGACTGTATCCAAGAACATATTTAAAGATGAAGCGTTAGTAATAGATGGACTAAGTTGGTTCCATTCTCGTATGGTTTGAGGGAAGTAGAAATACTTAAAACAATTTGAGTTAAAAGTGTATTCATTAAGTGTTTGGGAGTGCCTATAGCGTGTTGATCTAGAGCGATTGAAAGAAATGAGCCTTGACGTGCCGATGTTTTTGTCACCATGAATTAATTGAAACAAGAGCTTTAGCCTGGCTATCTTTGCTCTGCTTTGCAGTGTTAAGAGCCCAGCTCTCTTTAGTAATTCAGTAGGAGAATCTGTTGTGTTGTATTTATTATAGATGAACCTTAGATGAGCCGCAGCGATGTTCTATGAAGCCACGTAGGTAATTGAGGTGCTATTGTGTTACCTCTCCTGTTAAAATTACAATTACGCTCTTTCGTTTTGTGGATATTATCCTCCACCGGTGTTTTTTACAGTGCGTGAAACCTATAACATTGGTAAGGAGTCGGGTAAATTTGCGATGTCCGTACGTTCTTAAGCTGAACAGTACCAGGGCGTACGTAATAAAAAGGTGATACTCTTAAACAAGATGCTTTATCGTTTGTTACACGCGTTAATTCATATACATATATCTGCGTTAACACTTTCGCTTCCACCGCAGGCGTTGCCGGCTTTGCGCCGAGCGCCCCGAAATTGGAGGGTACTCGGTGGCCGGTATGCTGCGCTAGCCCCCTACAAGGCGCTTTTTTCTTGTTTTTTTTTTTTACCTTGTTGACAGATGGCAGCCCGCCGCTTTGATTGTTTGGTTTTTTGACACCAGGCGGGGACACTCGTCTGTAGTTTTGATAAGAAACCCTGCGGATTATTTTTGATACTGATGCTGGAATCGACCATCTCGACACTCGAGGACGAGGATTTTTCGCTGGACAACGAGGAATGTGAAAGCACCGATATTGAGCTGCTTCGTTCGAGTGCGAAAAGTGCAAGACCGGATTTCACGTTCCTTCCTGTTAAGCATTGTCAAGTTCGAAGCACCTTTTGAGTGAACTTGGTGTATATTGCCCGGGTGCTGCTTAAAGAGGACGAAGCGTGCAGTCATGGCCTCAAAACGCGCTGCTGTGTTGCTAAATGAACTTCAACTGTACCGTTAGAACCAACGGTGGTCGGAACAGTGTTGTTGTTGAGAAATTTTTCGAGTTTCGGAAAAGAATGCGTGCGCATGCAACTGCATGGAAAGTTGAACGACACAATGACGTGCTTCGATAAAGGCATAAGTGTTCCTGAACGCGTAAGTAAAGCAGTATGGCGGTGCAGCATATTTTGAAACCATCTTTGTTGTTGCCTCCATAACGGCCGTCACAATAAAAATATGCGGTTCCGCGCAGCAGTTGCCACCACGTCGCTCGGTATGGCGACGTGGTGGCAACTGCTGCGGCAAACAGGTCGTCCAGGCTCGTTACATACCTTGAAGTGCGGTCCAGTTCACACCTTAATTCTCGTTCGTGCGGTTTTCTGTGTCGCCGACTGGAATAAAACTTTTCACAGTGTGGCATATAATGAGGTATCGAGCATTTAGCACTTTCTGTAATTAGGGCAAGTATACTGGTACCATATGCACTTCAGCGCAGCTAGTGATTTCATCCGATGAAAGCGGCACTGGGCGTAAACCCCCACGTCTTTTTTTTTTTCTGTATGCCAGCAGACGCCCTACAGATGGGTCGACACTCCTCCGGAATGCCATCTTGGATCGCCAAGCGCCCCCCCTCCTTCTCCCGTATTCCGTTCGCATTCCGAATATAAAACCGTATGGAAGGAGCCACCATAGCCTAAAGGCAGTGTGCTTGTGCTTGTTATGCGTACAATTCAACCGCACGCGAGAACAAACGGTGCTCTTTCCATGCTTTAAGAGCGGAGCTCTTTAAGCTTGCCGTCCTGTGCGTGGGCCGACCCTGGAGGCAGTGCAATGGTGTGAGGTGCAGAAAACTACGCGTGATTACAGTTTCGTTAAACGTGATGTCCATAACGAGTATATCATGTTAGTGATATACTTGTCATGCCTCCGGCTTGACGGGAAAATACTCGAAAGCCGGGGATATATTCGATATACTCCCTACTTTATGGAAAGGCAACCTTCCATTATTTCAATTACAAAGCAAACAAGAAACGTTGCTCCTCTTTTACAACATCATAAATCACAAGGTTCTCGTGAATAAGGAACGCTACATAACCAAGGCAGCGTCGCACGCAGTAAGAAATAAACATTCTGAGTACGTTAAAGGAAGTGAGATTTGCTAAGGATTATTTCGATTTTACGAACTGCGAAATAGTTGAGCAGAATTTCAGAGAGTTTGGGTACAGCGACTGTTTGCGCGAAGTTTCGCGCTCGCCTTCAGCAATCAGAAAAGCTGATAAGCTTTTCTTAGCAGCGCGTGATTGTCTTTCTACTGCCAGCGCTACTATGCGCTCTGTTAGAAGCCGATGACCAAGGGTATAAATTGTATTTAATATTATTTGTATATAACTGGCCCATTCGCTGTTGTGTGTTTATTGTTGCACATGGTATTGTATTCACTCCTATCTTAGCCCTTTACAGGGCTGATGGTATGTTTAAATAAATAAATACTAATTTTCGTGGTCCCGGTAGATTAGCCTCTTAAAATGCCCCAATTTGAGATCTTAAAGTGCATGCTAAATTTTTTCGTCTAAAAAAGAAAAAAAAAAGACGACGTCTCGAATCATCGAATATTCAACGTTATGCAGCATGCGTATTCCCCCATCCCTCTCTCTCTCTCTCTCGTGTGTGTGTGTGCGCACGCACGCACGCTTGCGCGCGTTCAAAATACACCTATTGCGTAAGATAGTTCTGTGAATGGGGAGCCTTTGAGCAGCAGCCAGCCGTGATGTTGATCGCTGTAGTAACTAAGCGACCATTTCGGCGCTGACCAATTGCGCGCAGCACTTACGTAAGATCACCCCTAATACGGGCCGAGAACCATTTCGTAACATTCTTTCACCACATAAAAACAAGCTCCCTTATTACTATATGTACTTATGAATATATGGTCGATGTTTCTACTTGTAACTGCCGGATGTCTTGTTACGGTGGTGTCCCCTGTTTTTTTACGCGAATTCTTCATGCACTTTTTTTCGTATATTGTTACAGCCGTCTTTTCTTCTTAGTTGAATAGGTACTGAGCCTACATTCAGAAAAACGTCTTTTGCTCTCACGAGACGTGTTTTCTACTGCAGTCCAGCCTTGTGAATAAAGCTGGCGACTCACTTAGCGCCCTTCTAACATCCCTGTTTTAGGCAAGCCCATTTACTATAACTTCCGTAATCCCATTGCATTTATCGGGCCT
The DNA here is from genome assembly GCA_013339685.2 of Hyalomma asiaticum. Classification (NCBI taxonomy): domain Eukaryota; kingdom Metazoa; phylum Arthropoda; class Arachnida; order Ixodida; family Ixodidae; genus Hyalomma; species Hyalomma asiaticum. The sequence goes on from CM023481.1 coordinate 192,727,065, forward strand.
AAGTCAGTCTCCTCATCATCCTCTTCAAGTGTGATGGCTATAGGAAAGTAGTGACGCGTCTAACATTGCGTTGAATGGGAAAATAAGGCTAAGAATCTGATAAATATCTATCATGACGCCAAATAGACGCTTTGCAGTCTCCTGTCACGTCATTCAACTGGCCGCGATGGCATGCATTAAAGCAGGGAAGAAAGCCGGGGTACTTTCAGTGCGATGACAAGGGGTGCAATGATGTAGACCTCCATCGCCTCAGCTAACGCAACTAATTCTCGCATTTTCTTGGCGACGCATTTTCTTGGCGACACATTTTCTTGGCGACGTCCGACGCGACCCCTAAAGGAGCGGCACACATTAGGTACAGCAACGTCGACATTTTATTGCCAGCCCTCAGTCACTGTCAGACGGCTGTCCATTACGTTACACGACAGCCTAACTGCCAATTCATGATCACTTGCACACTTATATATATATATATATACACACATTTCTGGCACTTTCTTTTCAGGGCGAAAGAAAAGAAGGTCCGCAGCGTGAGCTGTACCGCTAAGGAAACGGCTCACTCAGTGGTCTTTAATATTCCTCTACAACTCTATCACACTTTAAACCTGACCTGCGGCCAATAGGTGAGATGTGGCTGATTAAACATAATGAACGCGTAATTTAAGTACAACATAAAATTCGTGAAGCTTACACTAGTGGCGCAAGGCTAGCAAACTAAGCTGATGGGCGCTTGGCTGTTCTTGGTTTTCCTTCGGTTAACCCGCAACTCGTCGTGGTCCGAGGCTTCGGGAAACGCCTTGCAAAGCACTTGGAGGCCCTGCAAACGCTTCTCAAAGTTTCACACCGAGCTCAGCGTAAAGGCGTTCGCGTCGAACCACAGACGGTGGCAGATGCGGCACGCGTAGCATCGGCTTGACGCCGTCCCAGTATGCTACACTAGGCACAAACGCATAGCTTGGCGAGACGCTTTGCCCCGGCCAAATCGGCGCACACTGTCCTTCTCTTCGTCTTCTGCTTGTACATGCCGCACGTGCGCCCGCCAGCCGTAGCTTCGCCAGTGTAGTAGTAAGCTAAGGGTGCAACAGAAGAAGCGCGAGTGCGAACGCTGCACATTGGTTATTGCATAAAAGAAGAGCACGCGCACTCTTGCGTATCAGAGATAATGATTATGATAGTTTTGTGATACGTGGTTCACTTTACTGCGAGCAAGAACAGCTTGGCTGTTAAAATATTCTGAGCACTTCGAGGCTATAGTGCGAATGCATGCGTTCCGTTCAGTTCGCTTCCAATGCGCCTTTCATTTTTGAAGTCATTGGCTCAAGTTACATGCAGTCGCCCCATAGATATATAACAAGATCTTCCCTCACCTTTCTTTCCCCAGAACATGTATGAAGTTGTAATTAGTGAGGGCGTTCCTACCGTGTTCAAGTCATATTGTACCATACAGCGCAAGTTCGGTGCAGCGTGGATCTATATGAAGAAAATCACGCGAAATAGCGCAATTCAGAAAGGGAAAACATAAACAGGCAATGTAAATATATCAACCAGAGCACATGGCTAGTTTAGACGAGCGCTTTAAACGATGAATAACATTGAACAATCCAAGCGCGATCATTTCGTCCTCAGAACTGAGAAGTACTATCCGTTATTCTAATATCCCAACGTTGGGTAATTTAAACCGAATAAACCACAGAATAACCGGACACCCCGGTTATCCGCTTTCGATTAACCAGTGAATCGAATAATCGAATTATCGGTTTGGCACCTTAACCGGTGTGACTTTGCTGCACTATTACACCTTTACTCAAACGGGGGCTGATGGCCAGACAGACAGACAGACAGACAGACAGACAGACAGACAGACAGACAGACAGACAGACAGACAGACAGACAGATAGATAGATAGATAGATAGATAGATAGATAGATAGATAGATAGATAGATAGATAGATAGATAGATAGATAGATAGATAGATAGACAGACATGGTGACAAAGGGGCCGAAGTCGTGCTGACAGGAATAAGTAGAAGACCATCGGTAGTGGCGGAAAGAAAACACTGTGTACTGCACGTATTCTCCCATTATCCTATGCACGCTCGATGATTGCGCCCCATGGCAACCGCTCCACTATGACGCAAGTCCTCAGCGCTGTGGTTTCAATTCCATTCGTCCAGAAAACGCTCCCCTCTTCAGAGATCCTCGGTACCTCTGCATAATTTCCCTTTGGAGCTCACTCACTTGCGAAGTAAGATTACGCATTCTTGGTTCGTAACAATCGTCAGCAGTGCATTTCTGTTCTGCAGCCGCGGTAATATTCATTTATAAAAATGTGTAAGCTAGAAATACTGGGAAGCTTCTCTGGCCGGATCTAGCTGCTTTTTCTTGTTCCTGGATTTTCTTTTTCTTTTCGTCTCAATGATTTCCGCGCGGCGGCCATCAACCCGTGGGCCGAGAGAGCGCTAGCCTAGACGTCGCTGCAAGGCCTACTTCCGTAGACTGTGTCATTAGGAACGGAAAGATTTTACTGAGAATGTAGGCGTTCAATCACTGCAGAACGAAAGCTCTAAGTAAGCGATGTAAAAAAAAAGAAAAAGAAACGCAAGCACGTTGAGCCCGTACCTCTTTATTCATGCTATTTGCGTCTGAGTTGTAGCAAGAGCTATAAGCATGCTGAAGATTATGGGCAGCAGGTGAAGTCTGTCAAATTATGCGAAATTTCATTTGACTGCTGAGGCTAGGTTCAGACTGTTTTGATGAAGGGCTTGCCATTGCACATGAAAATATAACGGCCGCGGTTAGTTCGGACAGATTTAGGCATATTCGAGAATGTAAGTTTATGTTAAATGGCAGTCTTTGAACAGCGAAGCTGTTCAATGTGGAGGCTATGCTGATCCATTTGTTTAGTTTTATGTCCCGAAACCGCGATAATATTATGAGACACCATAATGAAGGGCTCCGTAAATTTCGGACACCTGGGTTTCTTTAAGATCGCTGACATCGCACTGTACACGGGCCTCCACATTTAGCCTCCATCAAAATGCAGCAGCCGTGGCTTGGGTTCGATCTCGCGACCTTCAGATCAGCAGCCGAGTGCCATAGCCACTAGATCACCGTAGACTGTGCTGTCCGTCGGGTGATCTTGTCGTGGTGCATTAGGCGAAAGCGGTCTGTTCTTGTCCTCGACCCAATACCCACTGCACCGCTTGACCCACTCTTCACCTCAGTCCACTACTACATGATAGTGGTTAAGCGAAGGCCAGTGTGCGATGAAGTGTAGAAGAGATTTAGATGGAAGTGGAGGGTCCTATCTCCGCAGCCGCGGCTGCATTTCCATAGCGCGAAATGCAAAAAAAGAAGGAAAGGCAGAAAGGAAGAAAATCCACGAGTGCACGGTGAAGGATCAAATACGGTCAGTTGAAAATGATGAAGCGGTATGACTAACACAACCGATACGTCTTGACATCAATAACTTAAAACCCTTGCCAGCTACATCATGATTAACGGCAAAAAAGAAAAAAAAGAGGTTTTCTGCACTGACCTTTTCTCAGTGTAAAGTGACTTGAATATTTGTTAGTCCTTGCCACGCCCTTGAACGTATAAATAACTGTAGACTATATAACTCACTCACTGTAGACTATAGAAAGATTTCCGTGGCACCACATTGCAAGTTTGTACGTCGGTGCCTATGTTAGTTTCTGATAATACTTAGTTGTCCTCCTCCTTCATCCTATCATCATTTCTTTGAAGATGTTACCACCCCCTGGTACTTCGGCGCAATAGAACGGACGGATACCACCCACATTTCTCCGGACTAAAGGTTAGGTATCATCGGCAATTTTGCATAAGTACGAAGGTCGATGTGAGAAGGGCTGAAACTGCTCCATGCGGACGAGTAGCTTGGCGGGGACGGAGCCTACTTGTCCTCTTCATGTTTTTAGGTCAGGTCCACGAGAAGCGTGAATGCTAAAGGGCGTCTCTGATTCCGTATTTGGTGGTCACCCTGGATGTTCAGATAAGGTCCCCCATCTGTGTATTTATAGTATTCATGCAATTCATGGCTTCCGTTTTCCTCATGTGTATAAATCCCGGCTTCTCGGCACTGAAAGCTCCTTTTTAGGAAGCATTTCACAATATTCGACATTCTTTTCTGAATAAAAATGCTTAGTTGAAAAAAAATTCCGGCAAAGCCCTGCCCTCTATGGGTGTCGACGTCAATGTCGTTAGCAGCGCAACTTTGTGGTGACACACAAGTATGACATTTGCCGAAGTATGTGCGTCATATACTGGGCGTGTACAGCTCTATGGAGAGGCTGTGCTGTTTAGCGGCGCCACCACTAAACCCATGTACGCAGGATGTGTGTTCGATTTCCAGCTTCACAGAGATGGATGGTGTCCTTTATTTATATTTTTTGGCGCCTCACATACCACTTGACCCCCACCGCCTTACAACGCGGGTCGCACTTGCATGGTAGTCGCACCAACTTTGTGGTTCTGTCATAGATTATACTTCTTTTGCTTTATTTCATAGCCACCGTTCCAAGTGCAGAGTAGCAGACTGGAATCTCGTCCTTAACGCCCCCGTCTACCATTTACGTTCATTTCTTCGCTTTACCCCGACTCCATGAGCACAGCTGCCCGCATGTTGTCGACAGTATCGCTTTGGTGACGTGTGTTCTTAGGTGTTTCTTCTGGTGGCGACTGGCTGGTTGAACCGTTGTTTTCTTTGTGTTTACTTTGTGCTTTGCTGTTCTCCTCTTACCGACGATCGAGAATGAGCACTCCAGTGTAGGCGAAGATGGAGTCGGCTACCGGTTGTAAGCGCAGCAGCACCCCTGCCACAAACACACATCCATGCTATCACGAAACACATAAAATTCACTGTAATAAATCCCCTTATCTCATGTTAGCTAACATTACTCCATATCTCATTCATATTACTTCACTTGAACTCATCTTTTATACATAGCAATTTACATTTATGCACGTTTGACACACACCAATTAACTTTATTCATCTCTGGTGAACGTTGAATCACTTCATTCACTTTTCACTCACATTAATTCACTTCAGGTGACATTTGAAAAACACAGCATAGTTAAATATAATGCATTCCAACGTAAAGATCCTTTGCACCTTTCCTCATTTCTCCTTAAGCGCAACTGCTACGGTTTCGAGTGTTCCGCGGCCGCCTCGCGACTTTACAACGTACGGGCAGAGCAGGCATATGTCGGCGCTTATACAACGGGCCAGGTGCCAGCTTCCCCTTCCCGCATCTTAGGAAGCAAGCCAGAAGACAAGAAGAGAGGGAAATGCTGTGATTCTTGCGAGGAGCCGAACACCCTGGTCAAAGCGCCCAAAGAAACAGCACTCGGCGGCTGCTACGGGCCCAAGGTAGAGGCGCCAAGATGTGCAGCTCCTCTTTCTCTAGCCGGTCGCGAAGAGGCGAGGCGCAGCCAGCCAAGCAGCATGCCCAGGTAGCAAAGGCCGTAAGGCTTGAGCAGCGGGCGTAGAGAACCAACAGTGCGACAGTCCTTTTGATGTCGCTTTCGAAAACCCGGCCCAACGTCAGCTGCGAACATCCCTTACGGACGTTCGTTATAGATATTAAAAAAAAAAACAATTTCTTTCATGTCCATTATGGTTACTGAAAAACGACCAGCACTAGGGCGTATTTGAAGATGCGCCAATAAAATGACGCCAAGATTGAAGCGAATATGTTGATCGTTTAGGTGCCGCGATTGTATAGATACGCAGCGCTAACAAAATGTCGCCTACGAATTGTATGACACCGCATTCTTTTTCTCATCGGTTTTTCCTTATACTGTTCATTTTATGTTGACGGTAACTCTGCTGTGCAATGATTGTGTTAAATCTACTGCATGTTGCCTTCTGTAGGGCCCGAGGTCCTCTCAAGCTGTTTGTCTTGTCTTTGTGTTGGTGGTGGCGGCGTTCATGGTGGTAGTGGTGGTGATAACAACCTTAGTCTGAAAATCCGGCAAATTCGAGGCCTCGGAAGAGGGCGTCCTGGGGAGTTCCGAGTGCGCAGCGCGGACGTCCACCGCGCCGCACCTTTATCAAGGGAGACTATTTTCCTTGCCAAGAACCTCGCATTCCCAGAGAATGTGCCTAAGGTATGTAAGAGCCGTGCTGCTTACTGTCACGTGGTCGTGACGATGAAGGGCGCAGCAGAATTCAAGGCGTTGTCAGTCGAATTGTTTATTGGGCGAACCTGCGTCACCCCGCCGCAGTGGTCTAGTGGCTATATGGTACTCGGCTGCTGATCCGAAGACCGCGTCATCAAATCCCGGCCACGGCGGCTGCATTTCGGTGGAGGCGAAATGTTGAGGCCCGTGTACTGCGCGATGTCAGCGCACGTTAAAGAGCCCCAGGTGGGCGAACTTTCCGGAGCCCTCCACTACGGCGTCTGCCATAATCAAATCGTGGTTTAGAAACGTAAAACCGCAGAAATCAATCAAATCAATCTTTTGTACGCTCGTCACAGCGCGTTCTGGTATTACTGGGATCCTAGAAGGCACTCGAATGTGCGCGCCATGCAAAGTTTCTACAATGGTCGACATCATTCCCGAACCAGCATATATGATAAGCGCGGCTTGCGCTACGCGTCACAGGAAGGGTATAACGGCGCTCCCCGTAAACAAACCAAAACAAGCGCGTTTGTCAATACCTTACAGTTGTCAGAATAGATGTCCGGATATATCTTCCTGAGACGAACAGGGTTGAAGAAGGTCTTCGTTTGTAACTGCCGCCTGTCTACCGCTTGGCTCTGTCGAGTTTAGGGTTACGGGGTGGATAAACACGCCAGGATTTTCGACAGAACGTTTTGTTACGTCATACTATCTGGTAATTCTGTCCCTCTTTGTCCAACCCTCGGTGTGATTTCCATCCGGCAGAGATGATCCTTCTACGCGGGCGCAGAACGTGAGACCTTGTGCTACGCTGTGGACCTCTTCGTTGAGGTTGGTTACAGAGGTGTGCGGGGACATGTGAGCCGGGAACCATATAATTTTTGCTGTTGCTCCGGCCTCCGGTTTTTTTTTGTTATTTTTTTCACCCTTGTGTCTCGGCGACGTTCTAGTTGGAACGAGTGAGGCTTAGAGGAAGACCTGGTGAGTCCTAGCGTGTGAGGCTGAGGCTGAGCAAAGAGCTGGTGAGTTTGAGCCCGAGCGAGTTTGGTTTAGGAAAATCCGACGAGCACGAGTCCGAGTGGGTTCCACTAAGGAAAAATACGGTGAGTCGGAGTCCGAGTGAGTGCGGCTGACGAAAGGTCTCGTGAGTCGGAGTGGGCTTAACCGAGTAGAATTTTGGTGAGTCTTTCATGAGTGAACCTAATATAAGAAATACTCTTTGTGGGTGAGCTTGAATGAGTTACAGAAGCTTTGCCGATCTCCGCACGCGAACAAGTTCTGTTGCAAAGCTACCTCTTGTGACTAACGCCACAAACCATGTTAACCAATGAGCTATGTAGGGAAAGTGTGTTTGCTTATTTGATAAGGTGATGGTGTCTCGAGCAGACACCAACTGCACCAATCGCTGAGTACCACCACGTGGCCGGGGGCAGGCCGCGCAGGCCTATGGAAGCATCGGTAGCCGTGACTCGAGCTTCCTGGTTTGTAGGTTGCTGGCGGCAAATGGTCTCCCGACCTTTCTCCACTGCCACTCTAAAGGGGACCTTAGGAATGCTACTGCAGCATTTAAAGTAATAGCTCTACAAGCAATAACATTGCGTTGGTGCTTATTTGTCACTGCTTTCATACTTTCCCGAGGAGCGTCGAGTGAATGCTCGGATTTCTTCAGAGAAATCTTGTCACCTACTCCACAAGCCTCATTCCGCGTTTTAAAGTAATTAAATCTATCTTCACCAAACACAAGGGTAATAGGTTGTCTTAAAACGCAGTGATTCAAAGACGAAATGTGCGTCGGAATGTTTAAGTTTTTTTTTTTATTCAGATTTTATTCATTTGCACCTCGAAGTCCAGACAACAGGGCATTACAAGAGGGGTTCATAATGCTATGGCAGTGAACATATCAAACTAATCTATATGGGCACCAGAGAGGGAGTTCTAGCCGAGAAAGTTGTATCTTGTCATTGTGCTTTTAGCAAGAATGGTCTTCTAGTCAGTGTCTGAGCAAAAAGAAGTGGAGAAGAGAAAAAAAGAAAGGTGTGTGTGTTGGGGAAAGGGGGGAGGAGTAGTAGGTGGACGGGGCTGGGTTTTTTTTTAGCTGAGTATAGTAGTTGTATGATGTTATTTAATGTACGGCGTTTGTGTGCTCATGATGTGACATGCGATCCGCGAGGCATATCGGATTGGTATCATGTAGTGGAGAATGAAAAAAAAAAGTGCTGCATAGACATAAATATGTATCGCAGCGTGAAACAAGCGTTTGAAGTTGATGTTTTAAGCACCGGCACATATATGATGGAGTTTGTATAGAGTTTGTTCGCATATATATACGACAGCTTCAATTATCACTATGACGGCTAATTTGGGCCCCTAAGACAGACATTTTCGAATGCACGGAACTTTGGAATTTTTATTCTCTTTTATCACTCCAAGTGCGTGCGCGCGATGTGTGTGTTGGGGGTGGGGGGAGAAGAAAGTGGGAAGTGGGGCGACACTGATAATTGCTACGATAGCGCAGCGAGATGTGTATGCCTTATTTCACGAAAACGAAGTTGATAATGGCTGCTGAAAGGCGCACTGGGTAAGACCGCGTTTTGGATGACATATATGAAGTTAAATTTTGTTACGAGGAAAAGTCGATAGCCGCAAGATACAAGAGTTGAGGACATCGATAAAGTGACGCTTCTACTTACCTACCGCGAAATAACACAGAAACGTTTGGAAAATTGCTTCCTGCATGGTATACGTCGAACAGCCGTAAGATTTATTCGCAAAGTTCCTTTCGCATACTCAAATTTCCATTGTATTTCATGTATGATAACGAAGTGCTGATGTCATATTTTCGTTGTCGTGGCACCGCAAATTTCGACTACCTGGGGTTCTTTAATGTGCGCCGACATCGCACGGAGCACGGGCCTCAATATTTCGCCTCCAATGAAATGCAACCGCCGCGGCCGGGATTCCATCACGCGGCCTTCGGATCAGCAGCGGAGAGCCACAGCCACTGGACTACTGTGGCGGGGTTGTCGATGAACTGGGACCGCAAGAACTAACTTGTCAATTTTCTTGTACTCAACTTGACACCACACCACTCTCTAAATACTCAAAGGTTAAGGCAAATGAATAATGTTTTTTTCTTATCGAGATTTCTGTTCGGCGGGTTCCGGAACCGACGACTCAAGGGTGTTTCCCCATGAATCACCTAGGAACTAAGTCATTTTTATATCATTCTTTTCTTGTAGCAATGTACCCACGGTGCAACAGATGAACGTACCGGATGCTTTAATTTTTCGTCATGTGGAACGGCACTCGGAGTGCATGGCACCTGATGCGGGTTGCTTAGACATGATGCGGCGAATTCTATTTACAGCCGAGGCGGCTGCATTTTGATGACGGCAAAGCACAAAAATAGCTGCACTTAGATTGAAGTGCACGTCACGGCGCGCCTCATCCTCATATCGCAGCTACGGTAAGTAAAACCCCTGAATTTTTTTTTCATTTTTTTACGTTAAGCAAATCAACGGTTGCCATATACAGGCTTAAGACTTCGTATCTCCACTAAAAAGTCCCCTGCTCAATGTTCACAAAGGTGCTCACTAAGCCAATCTCAATAGTGATTGACTGACTGAGTTGTGGTTGATGATTTGATTGATTTGTGGGTTTTAACGTCCCAAAACCAGTTATGACTATGAGAGACGCCGTAGTGGAGGTCTCCGGAAATTTCGACCACCTGGGGTTCTTTAACGTGCACTGACATCGCATAGCACACGGGTCTCAACATTTCGCCTCCATCGAAATGCAGCCGCCGCGGCCGGGATTCGATCCCGCCACCTTCGGATCAGCAGCCGAGTACCATAACCACTAGACCACCGTGGCGGAATACTGATTTGTGCGGTTTTACGTCCCAAAGCCCCGATATGTTTATGAGAGACGCTGTAAATTTCGACCGCCTGGGGTTATTAAACGTGCACTAACATCGCACAGTACACGGTCCTCAACATTTCGCCTCCATCGAAATGCAGCTGCCGCGTCCGGGGTTCGATGCCGTGAAATTTCAATAGTGATCAAGAAACATGCCTTAACCTGTTAAGGTAGCCGGAGAGCAGTGTTGTTGTTAAGCAATTGTCGTTGAAATAGACAAAGAATTTGGTGACCTTGTCCCTTTATTCGCGACATCTCCAGCCAATTGAAACGCATCGGTAAAGAAAGAAAAAGAAAGCCTGGAAAAGCTAATATTTCGAATCGGAAAAGCTGTGGCCACATTCCAGCGGGAAGTAAACAGGAAGCTGCGCTACTAAATTTTGTTTCTACGTTGTCCATTGAGCGACGAAGCTTACTTTTGATTAGCAGTTCGCTACGGATTTATTTCGAACGTCCTCGAAAGCGAAATGAGGTGTTAACTTATTGACAGACGAAACGCCAACAATCTACTGTTTTCGCCCATTTCCTGAACTCTTCATCGTTCTCTCCCTGTTACAAATTGCGGTGTAAACGCCTTTCTCAAAGCTGGAGAGAAACAGAGCAAACACAGCAATTCTGTACGTCCGTGCGGTAGCCGTGTTTTTCGTCGGAGGTGACCCGCCTTCTTTCAAGAAGTACAGTTGTGCTGGCTGCAAATGTGACGAAAGGGGAGTTCGCGTGGACGCTCGAATGTCTGCGCGCTTTGATGTCGTGTAGCTTTCGAGAAACCGAAGTTCTGGACGCGAAACATACGCATATAAGTACCAAGACAGCTTTTATTTCTGTAGTAATTTGTGCATCTCTGCTGTGATGACAAAAATATGCCGAAATAGATTAGTGTTCTTATACCGAGCTGAAATAAATAAATGAATAAATAAATAAGTAATTAATTAATTAATTAAATTGTTCAGTGCTACACCTCAGTACGTGTTTGTTCCACGAAAAATTAGATCACGTCGGTTTCTGCACGCGAAGATGAGTTTGTTTCGCAGTACCAGTCTTCATAGCTCTTACCACGATACGCAGAATGACGTACTGATGCAGTTAGAGCGCGATCAATAGTGCGCTGTGTGTGTGTGTGTGTGTGTGTGTGTGTGTGAGAGAGAGAGAGAGAGAGTGAGTGAGTGAGTGAGTGAGTGAGTGAGTGAGTGAGTGAGTGAGTGAGTGAGTGAGTGAGTGAGTGAGTGAGTGAGTGAGTGAGTGAGTGAGTGAGTGAGTGAGTGAGTGAGTGCATGCGTGAGTGCATGCGTGTGCGCATCGTACCCGACAACGACGGCGTATTCTCGACAACCACGTGCACGAGGACGCTGCGGTATGACGACTTTATGTGAAAGGATGACAGTATAATAATCTGCCCGGTTTCTGCAGCCACTTCGTCAGGGCAGAATTATAGCGAGTCATCGATTCGAAAGACACACAATGACACGGCCCGCGGGATTACGTGTTTAATGCCCTATCTTAGCGGTCCAGACCGATTGCGCGATAACGAAGAGTCTGAGCTGTCTGTGTGCTTTATAAGAGCCCCAACAGTCGAAATCAGACAGTAATTAACTTACAAGCCTGCACGATGCGTTGCGAGGCTGGAAAAGATGTCATGCTCCAGCAATGCTGACGTTCAGCCTTTTTGGCGTGCCATAGCGAAGATGTAGAGTGCTTGAATAGACACGGATGATGTAAAGGACGCAACACGAGAATTGAATTTCTTTGGAAGTCGAGTACGTACATAATATGTACTAACCCGACACTAATCGCCCCCGTGAATGCCATGCGCACAGACAAGGCACTTTCTATTTTCGCAAGATTTTGCTAATCATGACACAAAAAAGTGATACAAAATATGAACAAAAACCTGAAGATTATGAAAAATTTACCCTCTACAAATGAGGACAATCGACTTTTTTATGTGACCTGCGGGATTGACAGCTTTTTTTTTTTTTGTTAAGGCGAGTGATGCTTACGCCGTTAGTACCCAAGGCTACTATTTTGGCTGCTTCGATCACGATGCGATGACACCACCGCGACCACCGAAGAGGGGTTCGCCCCTATGTATGTGCTTGACTTCCAAATAAATACAATTGTTGGAAGTTAGGGCTCGTGTTGTGTCCTTCCTGACGTCCGTGCCTACTCAAGCGCTGTACATCTTCGCTATGTCATGTTCGGCTAATGTAGGAAGCCCCGACTCTCTACGTCGGCGCTCGCCTAATTCTGCTGTGTCCATGCGCTAATGGTTTCTCCATTCCATTCGTAGACCTCAATGGTGCCGCCGCGCGAGTCACGTGTGACGTTTTCGCGCGAAGCGGGAGTACGTTACTACTACCTCTCCGGACTTCGGAAGGTCAGCTCGTTGCTTATACCCAGTCCGCCGGCTCCGTTGACTGGACATCGTAGGACCGGGCACGCCTATGGTGCCTTGCCCCAGCGGCGAGCGCTTACCTTGCGTCGCCCTTTCCAAAAGCTTAGCCGAAGAGCGGTTCCTCGTGCCCGTGCCTGGTCTTACTACGCAGAGCCGCACTTATCGAAGTGAATGTAGATTGCCCGAACTCCCGCGATCAGGCACCGCTGGTCTACAATCGCGCGGGTGCGCTGCATAGTCGCGAAGGGCCTTTTTCCTTAGCGGCATGTCGCCGTGAGGCACTGCCTGCAGTGACGCGCTAGCAGCGCCCTTTGTGCTGTACTTTCGCCCGTGGCGCGTTGAAGCCCGCTGCATCTCCCGCCACCTTTTACAGCGGGCGTTGTGGAGTGTTTGTTTTGTTGCCGCAGGCAAATAAAGCGTTCTGGTTCAACAAAGAACAGTCCTATGTGCTTGCCGCGCTGCGCTTCGCGCCTTGGCGGTCCGAACGCGCGTGTCCGTCAACGCGCTAGACCACGCGAGGCGACGGTAAAAGCGGCCCCGTTGGCTCGCCAAGCCCGAACGCCAGCTGGTGTCCGTACTCCTCTGTGAGATGCTCGTGCGTTACAAACTAAACGTGAGAAATTAATATATTCAAGTTTAAAATGCTTGTCCTTTAATATTTGTTGTATTGCATCTCTGGCACAGTTTAGAACGAGTGGTCACGCATCAGAAGAATTAAGTGTCGCTTCATGGGCTTATCCTCGCCTCACTGAAGCTTGTAATGTCTATCCTTGGCGGTAGTGAGCACGTTACTTTCATGTCATCGAGAAGTTCTGGAAGGATCTTTAGTCAAGTGTCCTCGCTGCTTCGTGTCGCATACTTTTGAAATATACCTTCCTATGTGGTTGGATTGCGATCTGCTAAAGTAAGTTGTGTTAATTTACTTGTTCATTGCCTTATTTTATGTTTCACCTGGTGAAACGTGCAGCTGAATTTACCTTTACGTGAAACTGCAACATGTTTTTTTTTTCTTTAGAGAATTCGGCATACTTGATGTCTGTTCAGCTGCAAGATAGAAATTCCATCGGTTCTAGAGACGTAACTTGCCCTGAGATTCTAGCATAACTAGTGTAAACGAGTTCTATATCAAGCTGTTCAAAAAATATTTTGAGGACAGATTGAGGAGAATAATATCTCGCTAGGATAGCGCGGCGCCGGGTGCTTCGTCATGACAGCTCACATATATCAATCCTTGTAATTCGTTGTAAGGACCAATAGTAAGCTGAAACTAAAGGCATAACACGTGTGTTCCACTATAACAGCCCTCTCGGGCAAGCAAATCTCCTAAATGTTGTGCACTGTGATCTAAGTGAACATTTAGGCCTTATCTTCTCCGTGAAATATGTAATAGACACAGTTTTACTTTGTTTCGATATTTGTTCGTTTATTTCCATTCCATAAGACTATCATTTGCATGCGACCACTGTGACAGGCAAACAGCATTTGAAGTGAATATGTTTCATCCATTGAGTATCGAACAAAGCCTCTTAAAAAAGCAGCCTTGTAGTATGCAATAATTATGCGCAATGGGAACATCTGTTGCCCTTCTGTAAATTCTGCTGCATTTATACACAAACAGAACGAACGTTTATATATACCTTATTGCCCTTACAAGCTAGCGGTATTTGTGTCCCAGAGTTTTAAAAGCATGATATCTGCGGCGTGTTATGAGAGGCGCTGTCGTGAGAGGTGCTAAATCAATCTCGACCACCTGGGGATTGATAACGCGTTCCCAAAACATGACACAAAGGCGTGTTCACAAACCCCTTCCATTCGAATGCGGCCTGCAGAACCGCCAGGCAATCAAACGAGCGCAGTCATGCGGAGAAGCTAGGGCCAAAGGCACAAGGTCGCATTGTTAGAGGTCGGATATTTTTTTTTTCTTAAGTATGCACGCGCGCCTCTGATCTCGCTATCTCAATACTCATCCTTATTCCATTAAGTTTTATACGGCATAAACGTTGAGCAAGGAACGAGTGTGCGCCGTTTGATCTAATGGAATACGTCGTTCAGTATTGAGCAATATTTGTACACGCTGAAACCCAACGCCGCGTTAGCTTTTTTCCTTTTTTTTTTCTAGTTTTCCTGAACCATTTCAATATACAAAAAGTCCGGTCATGACCTGTAAAAAATTAGAGCAACAGAAAGTTGCATTAGGTTAGTCAAGACTGACTCACGCCGTTGACTGTGGTATTCTGTTACTACCACGCGTTCGGGATGCTTTCCGATGGAGGCCGAATGAAATAACACGGATCTACAAGAAAAGAAAAAAAAAGCAACCTTATGGTCAGAATTGACTGGGCATATTTCTTATAACCAGCGAGTTACTTTGGTATCGTTAAAGTACATATTACAACTTCAATTCTTATATGTCGATTCCCCACTTGCAATGCATCCTTCTTGTCTGTTAGCGGCGAATTTGATGCACTTGCGATATTTCTTAAACGATCGATATTCGTACGAATAAATTGTTTGCAACGTGCCGTAGCATGTCCTTTTGTAATTGGATTTCCATTCCTCAAAGCAAGAGGAAACACAGCTTGAAGCTGTATAGTTGTCGGCGGACAAATGTAAGAGCACCTGGATATCACATGATTTCCGGCACGTGCACTCGGCAACTGACATCCAGTTCACCGCTTAAAGTCGCGTGCAACGACTCACGATACACATAAATTTGCCAGTACACGGGCTCACCTCCACCCGGCCCTCACTACTGCGCGTGCTAAAATTCACCCCGACTAGGGCGCGGTATGCTTTAAACCTCTGGGCTTCCCTCTCTCCTGAGGAAAGGAAGACTGCGCGCTTCTTCCTTCCAGGCTCACCTTCGCGCTCATTTCTTCGCACACAACGGCGCGCTCTACATGGGTATCGTATTTCCCTTCGACGATGGCACCGGCAGATTTACGAGCAGTAGGAGATGGGTGATGCGCAGGCGAACATGCCTCTTCTGCAGCTCTTGTAGCCCGGTGTGGAGCCTGCGCTGTTTCCCCGTGTAGCTGAGCGCGGAGGCGAGAGAGATTCTTTGGAAAGGAGAGGAAACTCGGAGTGTACGGTAACTGTCTACCGACTGAGGACACCTCCACCAAAACACTCACAAGGGAATGCGGATGGAAAGAGGAGAATGGAAAAGAGGGGTCACCTTCTCGAGACAAATTACCCATACCACTGAGCCCCAGATCAACGTACCTCTCTTCCCATCAGGGAAACCGGTGGCTGCCTAGAGGCATTCCGGATCTAACCCAGTACTTTCCTCGTTCAAGGCGGACCCTCTAACAACTACGCAACCGTTGTTGCTGAGGCGGCTAAAGCATAGGTGGCCTGAGCATACAAAGATTGGCACATGCCATGAAGTAGAAAACCTAATGAGAAAGATTAAAAAGTCATGTTATATTACGGATGGATGAAATAGGCTCCGCTGAGCTGAAATTGTAGTCGCCATTGTTATGTGATATGCTGGCTTTTATTACCAACGCCACCCTTACTGGCGGCATACTTCTGGAACAGATAAAACTGAAAACTGGCAAATATTACTGCAGTACATAAATGTGGTGATGTCAGTACTTTAACAAACTATCGACCAATATCCGTGCTTCCGATGATATCAGAAATATTTGAAGGGGTAATCCATGATATAGATTTGCCTCTTTTTCTTCTTTTTGTTTTTTTGCAGAATCAAATAATAACAAAGTGCCGGTGTGGGTTTCGAAAAAGATATAAGTGAACAAAACATACTCTACTGTGCATCAAAGATAAGATGATCGACAACATTGAAAGAAAAGAATACACTCTTGGAATATTTCTTGATCTTCAAAAGTTGCGCAATGATCGTTATAAATTTGTGTATATCAATAGCACAGTGTCTACAAAGATAAAGTTAAATCAAGGAGTTCCCCATAGGTCCATACTGCGTCCACTGTTCTTCCTTCCCTACATGAATGATATTATCGAAATAACTGTTTCCTCTGAACTTACTATCTGTGCCGATGATACTAATACATTCTTTTCATCAGACCATTTAGTATCACTTGAAGCCAGTGCTAAATAATTACTTAGGCCATCTTTCAAATTGGTTAAAGTAAAATAGGCTGTGTTTGAATGCGAAGAAAACAACCTATTTGATATGATGACCTTTAAATAACTTGTAATAACCTGTAATGACTTGTAAAAGCAATTAGGAACTTCAATATATATATATGCGTGTGTGTGTGTGTGTGTGTGTGTTAGGAACTTCATGAACCAACATACATGGAAGCCTAGGGGAACTTATTCAAATTCCTAATTATGTTATTTAATTTCGGTGTAAGTAGAAAGGAATTAAAGTGGACGAAAATACACACCTGCCATCGGTGGGAACCGATGGGAAGTATATATATATATATATATATATATATATATATATATATATATATATATATATATATATGTGTGTGTGTGTGTGTGTGATAAGCACAGCTGGTGCCAGCGCCTAATGTTGGCGGTCATGTTACATTAAAATTTGTGAAGGATGCTGAACCAAGCAGCAACGACATATGTTCGCTCTGCCTGCCCTGTTGATCACCCTAGCATTACGACAGGGTGTGCTCTCGGTATACCATACTTCTTATGTAATAAGCAAAAGTTGATTGATAATGCTACTGGGGGGGGGTCTTCGTCTTTCGATTTAAACGGCGGCTTTCTTGATACTTTGATGACGGACACAGGTAAGTTAAATAATGTAGAGCGTCAAGTAAATACACTGCATTAAGCGTGTTCTGTTGTGTGTACCGAGTTTGACACTTCACGAGACACCAGTTAAACAAGCGGGCTCGGTTTAAAACTGACTGAGCGCGAACCTCACGAACGTCAACCTATCCCAATATGGCACGTACAGAACTGGCGCCAATATGTTCCGGTACAAAATATATAATTATTTGATTAACTGACTTCAGTTCACAACCTTTGAAACAAACGTTTCTCAAACTGCAATACATTTCCCCACCATGAAAACACAAACGCTGAATGTATGCATTCCTGCTTTTCGTTCAATGCAATGTTCTAAATTTTTATACCCTCGAGAACACCGACTTGCAAATGACCTCACGGCAGGGTAAACCGGAAGCGTATCCAAACTAATTGCCTATAAGTCTTACATTTGAAAAACTATTACACTGATCAAAAACAAGAGAAAAAAATTCGGCAGATGTCACGCACTTTGGGAACCGGTTTCATGCGAAGCACTCAAAGAGATAATAGCCGATGCCGAATTGTTTGGCATTCAACAAAGTGTTACGAGTACGATCAACGTCCTTGTGCAAATTAAGTGGTGTGTGCGCAACGTGGTCTTACCAGGCACTTCGACAGCACTGCGGTGTCCATACATGTTAGTGTTTGGACTTCTGTTTCGTTGAAGTGCACGCAACGCTGGGCTGATGTGCATGTCATAAGCCTCGGTCGTTCGAGTATTCCTGCAGAGCACAGCTGGACAGAAGCATGCTATGTGGTACTAGTATGTATGTATTTTCTTTTACATTTCTATAAAAGCGGTTAACGCAAAGCTCCCCAGCAGTTGACCTTAGACCAGCACCACCACCACAACTGCTAATGCAGTATACTTACAATGCGTATCGCGTGGTAAGAGCCGCCGTGGACTATTGGTAGCGTTCTTTCCAGGCACCTCGTTGTCCCTTGCTCGATTCTTACCTTTGGTCATTACAGCACGCTTGTCTGTATCTGTCTGCTTGCAAAGTCTACAATAAACGGTATCTCTTCGTTATGTTTGACTATAGTAAATTATGTTCTCGTCACATTTTAGTATCTATTTTTGTTTGGCCTTGACTGACGTAGGCTGCAATGTTAACATTCAATCACCTGTGGCATATAGCTGCGTTCCCTCGGCCTAGCAATGCAGGTCTGGCCGCATGTAATTGTATGACCGTTAATCGTGCCTTGTATGACAAGTATATAAGGCTAGTGATGTCAATATTAATCATGTTCGTCACGCGTTCGTGCCCCACCATGCCAATCTCTATGTATATCAAGTGAATAAGACCAAGAAAGCACCGCGACGTAGGCGTATAGATAGATAGATAGATAGATAGATAGATAGATAGATAGATAGATAGATAGATAGATAGATAGATAGATAGATAGATAGATAGATAGATAGATAGATAGATAGATAGATACGGTCAAAGTGACTTAAGTGTGCCGCGCAATGCTTCGCATTTTAAATTGTTTTCGAGGTCGGCAGGCCCTTACAATAATAAAACAATATGTAAAATATTCATTAGTAAATACATCTTTATCGCGACAAGAAATAGCGTTCACTGGGTGGCTTCTTGCTCATGCGGCTTTAACACGAGTGTGATTTTCGCCGTATTCATTCAGGGCTCTAAGGGAGATAAATATCCTCACCATTCTCTGGCGTTTAGCATTTTTGCGAATTGAGTGCCTGGCGTATCTCCTTTTCATGGTTAGTCATATTATACTTCGCTATTCCTCTCTTGTCCTTGGTCCTTCGCAAAGTAGCTGGCTAGAGGAATGCGCCTCAGGCCTGATACTCTTAGATGTTCTCGTCCTTAAATGCTGTGACACTCGCTTTCAGATGAGTGTATTGGTAGGCTCATGCAGATGTTCATGTTAAAGTCCCACATTTACTCTCTGACTCCCCGACCTCAGGATGCTACAGAATGACACACGAGAAAATGGTAGTGTAAAAGAAGAGAACAGCAACGTTGAACGCCTACAGTACGTTGTCATAAAAATCCATCGCCTATATTTCAAGTTCAGTAGAGTAAAGCTCGATTCGGCTTCGCCTGATTGAAATGGTGCCCTCTAAATACTTTGACATAATCTTTTGGTGATACAATTACGTGAGAACCGCAGAAATGTATAAGCGTATTAATGCGGAGAAAAAGAAGCAAAGCGCCCGAAACATCTTTAAATATTAATTACGTGACGTTGCAAGAATACCGTACATAATACGGCACGGTATGGTATTCTTGCAAGCGACGCGCACCAAGAAATGTGCGACCGCACGACCCCGGCACGAAAGTTCGGAAAGAGGCGCGCTGTTGTCTGTCGCGAAATTCTAAAGCGCGTACCGACCTTTTATCGGTGTCTGGTCGCGTGGTCGCGCTGACGGTGGTAATCCGAGCACCACCAGAACCACGAGAAGGGACGAAGGCAAACAGGTGGTCCTGCCACCGGCTGTCCAGTATGCACGACGTGCCATGCGGCGCGGAACGCAGCCCGGCGCGTGGTCCGCCGGCCGCACTTCTGCTGGCATGAACACGCTCGGGGGGTCCTTTCCCCCGGTGGCACCAACACTTTAGCTAAGGGCCCGGCTCTGAGAAACACACGGAGCTGATCACGTGCGATCGATGTCCCTGCGACCCGGGCCACCGCGCTCGTTCTGAGCCCGAGCCGAGAGCTGCGGGTCGGCTGCCTGTTGAAGTCCAACAGGGTGTCGCGCGCTGCCAAGTTGTGTGGCGCCATCTCTCGGCACTTCAGCCAAGAGGGATCGTTCTCGCGGTTCGCGCTAGAAAGATTTCTCAAGGTTCCCGCGAAAAGCGCGCAGGTTTGGAAAATTTCAGTTTCCGGTTCTTTCTTCTCATACGCGCCACAGCACGGTTGGCGGCGAGACATACGTATCATCTTTCGCTGTGGCCCCTTTGCCAACACTGGGGCTTTGACTCGTCTGCCCGCGATGTTCAGGTGCGGCCAATGAAGGTAAGAGATGGGCTCCACCACAGGCTAAGTTCAGCAGTAGTTTTCAAGCAGTCATTGGCTTTTGTTGTTGCTGCTGCTTCTACTGCATTATTACTCCCTGTAATAAAACATTTCGACGCCAGCCAGAGGGTTACATAGCATCTTTTGCGAATTGCGGAAGCAGGTGCACTTGAAATTCACTGCTAAGTGCAAGGAAACAATGTACGTCACAAGCTTGTGTCGGAGATCAGAAATGAGAACGGGTGTTTTAAAAGCTTCGCGAGTCATCCAAATTTGATATGTGGCACAGCAGTAAGCAATGACAACCGAATATAAAATATACAGTAGATGAATTACAGGGAAAACTTGCCAACTCGGAAGCGCCATCGGACCGGTTTTGTAGTTGAATGACGCCAGTGAGCTGTGTTCAAGAAACTGCAAACGTTTCATCATTGAGGCGATCGTCAGGGGGAAGTGCGACGCGTTTTCCGCGTATATCTGTTTACGAGTGGCACATGGCGCCACTCGTAAACGGTAAGTGTAATTTCACCTTGGAGTAACGAGACAGGGCACAGGGCGCCTATTCTCTAGTAAGCGGCACACCGAACGCCACGTTAAACAAGATGCTGACGGCCTTGAGTGAAGCTTGTTGCCCAGAAAAGTCGAGAAAAGGGAACGCCAACGAACAAGCAGGCATGTACAACCTTAGCAAAACAGTATAATTTTTTTTTTTCACACGAAGTCATGTAGGCCATTGGAGACTTAATGAACTAAATTCCTCTTTGTTTTCATTCGCCCCAAACTAGGCTCTTTCGGTCAACTAAGCTACACAAATTTCAGACCTCCATTCTGCAACGATTTCATCCCGAGTGGTACCGTGAGTGACATATTTTCGTTCACTATACCATAATAGATTTAGAATAATATCGCCTTTCGCAGTTACATATAGCTGATATAGCTAGTACTTAGGTGTTCTGATACACCGAGAAACAGACGCAGATATGTGGCATCCAAATTAAAGGGCTTCGTGATTTTCCCAGAAAGAATGCTTGTAGCCTGTTTCATTCGTAAAAGCAGTAAGTTACACAATAGAAAACTTCACAGTGAAAACAAAGTTGGCGACTGGTCTAAAAACCAGAAATGAAAGCCTCCGCCCAGTGTGGTAATGTGTAGAGAAAATTGACATTACGTAAAATAAATTTCTATAGATTGGTCTCATTACCCGCATTTTGTCGTGTGTGCACTGCAATTGGATCGCGATGGTGCTTTCCTAAAAAAAGAAACATCGTTTTACATTAGTTGTAGTGGTTTGAAATTGCGGGAAAAGTGTCTTTACTATTGTGTGAGTATGTGGCAGAGTTATCCATATTTCCAGGACAGAAAAATTCTCCCATTCTCGTGGTTAGAGTATTAAGATCATCCGCCTCGAAAGCCATCTCTCTTAAAACTGAAAGAACGATGCCTTCAAGTGGTTACCCGAGGCCACCAAGATGTCATCTGTGACATCGGCCGATTATATTATAGCAAGCGACAAAATGAGATGCAATGGTTCAGACTTACTGGAAGCCTTTGTAGCATGGGAGCGAAAAAGTTTTAATATTCGAATATGAATCGAATAAGAATAAGGCTAGAAAAAAACCGCCTTCGAATATCAAAGATGTGTGCATGATGAAAAAGTTTCGAGGCAGGAAGCAGTAACGTAAACATTAGCGATTCTTTTGAAAGAAATTACTGGCATTGCATTTTACTGGTCTCCCGAAAGTTAAAAAATCCGATAATACTCTCATTGGAACTCATAACGCGCGAAAATTAACTGCTCGACACCTTCACGCAGCAAGTTTTCTCTGCTATGTAACAATGCAATATAACGCTTTTCCATAGGCTTCCTATTTCCAAACAATAAGATACACTTTAGGTAACACTACTGAGGTGCGCGGCTAACCTTCATGCAACAAAATGTGATCATAATACTCAGTAACCGGTACGCTTACGACGAGCATGGCAGCAGTTATGTTTTAACTACATTAAACTTTAAAATGGGCACGCATTAACTGGGCATGAGGGAATATAAATATTTTAGGTTAAAGCGAGTAGTCCACCGGGTCCCGTGTTTAAAAAGCATATCGGGTTGGAAAATATTGAAATAAATATTTCTAATAGCTACCACGTGTCTGGATAATGCAAATCTCGCTGCTTAAACCTGTCCTTTATAAGAAATAACTCTTTATTTGTGCGCTTAAAATATTAGAAGTCGTCCCAGAGAACCATCGTGTAACATATCTCAGACGCTTATACAATAAAAATGTTTGTTTTTTTACATAAACTACCTGCTATGTGTACAGGAAGAAAAAGTGCTCATTTCAACACAGGCAAGGAGATGCAACATACAGTAGCTGCCCCACATCCTACCAAGGGCTCCTACCAAGAGCTAACAACGCACAAACTGAGGCTAAAACTAAGCTTGCGTAAATGTTACCTTTTCGGCTCGAAGCAAATGTGCACCAAATGGTAATAGTACAGAAAAATTACGAATTAATTACAACATAACAATAGGATTTGAGAGTACTGAGTTTAAGCGGTTAAGTATGCCACATTTTAGAATTTACGGTAATTAGCCAATATAGGTTCATATAACCCGGTCAGGGGTCAACAAAGTCCATTGGAGCACAGATAATATGCACACTTCACCATAAAGTGTGGCTTTGCGGCAGTGCGCATTTTTTTAAGATTGCTTCACGGCATAGCGACCAAAAGTGCAGTGAAAGCAGCTCTACAGGTGGCTTACGCGTGGAAAAATATGTCTATTCGTTTCGAATGCTTTCATATTTCGCAAATTATAATTAGCGTCGGAGCGAACTCGAATACAGTAGTGTTCGTTAAGTTAATCGCACGAAGCTAGTATAACGACGCTGTACTTTCAAATAATGCGTAGCACATGTAATTCGCTTAGCTGGGATGTTCGAAGCTGCCCGAGTATTCGCCGCAATTACTGCATGTTCGGGCGTGACATTTAGAGATTCGGAACATCTTAATATGCATTATTCGCCTCGAATACACTTCTAATAAGGAAAATATTCCATTCGTATTCAAAATGTCGAATATTCGCGCATCCCAACTTTCTCTTGATTTCATACACTGTGCATATCTTTTCGGAAATCACTACGGTGAGGGGGCCCGTCACCCGCATTATATCAGACGCTGTAGTGCGCCATCCTGTGCGGAATTCCCAAATGCGAAGGCGCGGTTGTTAGGCTGCGACAGTTTGCTCGTGCCAGTGAAGCGCAACATAGTAAGTTGAAAGTACGCCTTTGGGGCTTGCTATTTTGCGCTCCTAGAGTCGGTGTCGTCGGCTATGGGCACATGTTATGCCGTTTAAAAAGAAAAGTGAGCGAAGCGAGAAGCAAGAATGTGACTTTTTGGGTGATACACCATGCTCTCAGGCGCGGTGCCACACATTTCGAACAGTGGGAGCGCTTGCTAGGATGTATTATTAGCGTGTACAACCGTTTCGTTCTGCGGGCAATTACTGTTTGCAAGTCTCTGATTCCTGCGGGATATTTCTTCCTTGACAACGGTTCCCACCTTTCTCAACCGATTACACAGCTACGGCTTAGCTAGAGCCTGACCACAGAGGAATCTATAGTCAGGCTTTACCTTTCACTAAACATCTGCAGCTTGCACAAGACTAATACGACTTTTAAAAATGAGTAAATGCTACAAGCCAGCCTACACCTCTGAGCGCATTAGCGAAGCGTCGTCCTGAGTGCTAAGGAAGCACGAAAAAGAAATAAACGTTAATCCTAGCGAAAACCATTTTTAAAGGGACTGTCTACCGTCCTTCATTGATTTCCTGTTTTCCAGCGCAACAGAAATCACACCATTCGAAGGGCAGAAGCTTGCAGTGGTTTCACTGGAAAAAAGGTCGAAATAATTGTAGCAGTCGATCTTCGTGGTCACACCTTTCTTCATGTGGATGGACGCCGGCACCCCTCGTTACCTGGTTTCTGGAATAACGATTTCAAAATGAGAATTACTCTCCACCGCTAAGGAAGGCTACCACATGTGTGTCAAATACATAATAAATGCTTGTTTCGAGCAGAGCAATTGAAGGTGCGTGGGTTTTTCTCAGTATTTCGTTGTACTTAGAGTTTGACACTCATCAGAGAGGATGGCGCCAACAGTCGTTTTTCCACGATTTTCCGGGAAAAGGTAAAAGCATTATTCCTTTTTTTTATGGAGTACAAGCATGTTGGTTTCCGCCAGTACAAGAAACGAGCTTTTCATTTTCACCATAACGGGTAAAAAATTTTCCGAGCGGCAGGCAGTCTCTTTAACGGGCACTGTAGAGTTGCGACACATTTCAATTCCACCCAACCGTTTAAAGAAGTTTTTCATGGGCGACCAATACTGTGCAATCAGTACAAAGAGAGGATCGACGTCACGTCATAGCAGAGAGCACACAGATGTAGCGAATGGCTGGGCATATACATTTACAGAGCCAACTAATCGCACCATATTCTCACGCCGTTCTGGCATCGCAACACTATGATGTTACGGCTTCGCATCGTAACGTAGGGGTTCTCACGCCATAAAAGCAGAGGGTATACTGTTTAGGACATAGTGTTTAGACTATAAAATAACAGAAAGCCGACTGAAACAAAGGACAAACGAGTGGGTGTCTATTTTTCTACATTTGTGAGGTTAAAACCATACGATACCAAGATTTAAGAAGCAACAAATTGGCCACAACAATCTACAGTATCATGAAACAATTCAAGAGGCATAAGCGTCAACCCAAACTCCATTACACAGCCGCATGCCTCAATAACACATGTTAAATATCAAATAAAATTTTGATTAATAATCATTAAACGTTAACACTGACTTCATACTCGCAAGTTAAAACAATTTGGCATGGTACTTTGATTCTATAAAGTCATCTTTATTCACCTTTCGGCCGAAGATGCCTTTAGGTAAATAAAAGACTGCAAAATAATCACGACATTGCGTGGTTTGAGCAGTTGCATACTGCTTCCCATTAAAAGAAACTGCGTAACATATATATGTTAGGGCAATCCTAGCTTTAGAGACTGAACGTACGCAAGGTGCCATGGAGCGTCCATTTCTATAAAATGACATCACGATTACACCGACACATGCTGAAGATACTATGTGACCGCTCAGCAGCTACTGTTCACTTGCCTTGGCGCCAAGTTATCTCGACACACTAGCCGCCTCCGCAGACCACACCAGACTGGTATCGCGGCGAGCGCTGGAGAACAACGATGACGTGGGGTTCATGCTGTTTTTGTCTGCCCGGCCCCATTCATGACGTACGGGTGACTCATGCCAGTGTTCATGTTGTTCGCGCTGGCGAAGAAATCGCACGAGTTAAGAAAGTCATTCGAAGAACCGAAGACCTTGCCGATGGTCTCCACGACAATGAACGGCAGAAGCCGGACGCGTGACTTGCACTGTTTACGTTACGGGCCACTGCCGTCGGCACGCACGCGCTTCATCGGAAGTTTCGAGCTAAAGGAGCTCCTATCAATGTTGACTTCGAAACAGGAGACCACTACTGTCTTTCACTTCGCCTGGTCGATTCCGAATATCTTCAAGCTCGAAAAGCTCGCACCGTGCCTCTAGTCCTGCGTGTGCTCCACGTGCCGAGTGCATGTTTGGGCCATTGCTGGCTCTGCTGACGACAGCCGCCATAGTCATGACGAGGATATAAGGAAACAGCTATGCGCCGGCCGACCGTACTTCCTGGTGTCGTCGTGCCTTTTGCGGTGCTTGAGTCAGCTGGACATCTCCGGCGGATATCTGGCTTAAAGCGTGAGCCGTTCCTAACAACGCCGCGATCTTCGAGTTGTTGTCGTTCTTGTCGTGGCTTCCGTGGTCTCTATAATTGGCACCTACCAACGAGAGGGATTGACCATACTGCAGGTAATGATATATTTGAATGAAAATAGCAATACAAAGCGAAAACTAAATGTAGGCTAAAATAAAAGGAAGGACAGAGTTCAGATGAAACCAATACTCAAAAGAAGATTAGAAGAAAACATGTGGTCGATAGCGCTGTTCGATATATGAGTCTTCTTTTTCTTCGTGGTCGATGGCAGATGCTTCGTCGATATTTGGAGGTCAGAGGTCCATAACAGTACTGGTTTATTTACACTTATTTACAAGACTGTACAACCTTGCCTCAACAGCATCTGAAACACTTCTCGTAGGAGCGACCGTCGTTTCGTCTTTACTCGTTCGCTCCCCAAGTACGTCTGCTAATCTGACCCGTTCCGGTCACCGTTACCACGTCCTCCGCCCGGCTGCGCTATTCTTTTCACCCCAGAAAGGTCCCCCCTTCTTGTTAGTGGCTCAAGCAGCTGCGGAGCGGGTTGTCAAACGAGAAACAAAAACAAAATACCAAAGGAAGCAGGCATGCATTCCTCAAACTGCCCCGCCGAATAAGCTCGCTCATTCAATTATTCACAAATCTCGAGCGGGAATGGCCGTTGAACGGGGCGTCTAAGTAGTTTTCCCTGCGGCATCCTGAGCATACACAAACGGGTCTTCCTGTCCCGCCCGGGACAAACTGACCCAATGACACCACGTTTTCATAGTAGTCGCGGCGAGTTTTCCTCCACTAAAACGACCTCTCCGATTTTTGGTCCTACGCCTTCACTTGTTTGGACGCGTAGGCGCTGATCGTAGCTGCAAGAGATACTCATGCCGCTAGGCTTGTCAGAACACGTAGAGCATCTGCTTTTGCTTCTTCCAAAGCTCTCGAAGGGAAGAAGCATTAAACTCCCGCACACCGATTTCGGCGGGAAAGGCGTGAGGCGTCTGCCAGTCAGAAAACTGGCCGGTGTCAAGGGGCGCCATTGTTTGGGCCGTCTTTCACCTGTGTCAGCGTTCGAGAATAGATAACAGCTTCGACCTCGGCTAGTACTGTTGACGGCTCAACAAAGTCGAGGCACTGGACGGCCTAAAGCCTTCTTTAAAGCAATTTTTACGCTGCGGACAAGGCGTTCCTAGAACGCACCCCACCATGCCTCATGTTCGGCTATGAATTTTCATTCTGTGCTTGCATTAGCAAAAACACTCTGTGTCTCAGGATACCGGATGTCTATCCAAAGAAACGCGAGCTCTTTTGAAGCGCGCTTAAATGTTTGTGCGTTTTCAGAGTACACTATCCGGCACAAGTCCCTGAGCGACGTGAAACGGCGAAAAGCCTTTACAAAACCGTCAGCACTAATGTCTGTGAAAAATTCGAGATGCGCGACCCTCGTTACAGTGCACGTAAAAAGTAAAATGTACGAATTCACGTGCTCATTGTCTCTTTTTACGAACAGAGGTCCTGCAAAGTCAATGCCGACCACTTCTAAGGGGTCAGCCTGGGTAGTCCGATCGGGTGGAAGAAGTCCCATCGATGCCTCGATGGCTGTAGCACTGCAACGCCTGCACAAAACACACGTACGCACAACACTTTTCACCAGCTGACGTCCACGAACAATGCAATACCGTTCGCGCAATTGCACGAGACTGTCCTTCACACCTGCAAGCAGAAGTCGCCGGTGGGCCCGATGCACAAGAAGTTCGGTGTATTGATGCTGTCTAGGCCGCACAACAGGGTGTCGTTCGTCGTGGGTGATATTCAATGAATAGATACGCCCTCGTACGCGAAGAAGGCCATCGCTGTATGTCGTAAGCACGAACTCTTTAAGTGGGAGTTGATTGGCCTCTTGGCTTTATTCTCGGTGCTTCGAAGCTCGGCAGAAAAAGCAGAAGTTTGCACCTTCTTTAGCCAAAATACGTGAGCAAGCTCGATGTACTCAAGGGCCCAGACTTCATGGCTTTTGTGTGCAGATTGCCCACGAACCGCAAAACCCACGGTGTTATGAGATCCACTTTCGTGGCAGAGCTAAACCTGGCAAGGTCAAGCTTTTCAGCTCCACCGTCCACAGAAGTATTCAGCCCCTCTATCTCCCTCTTTTGTTCGATCTGATCAGGCATGAAGTTTCCAAATTGCTGCTCGATAGGCCATGCCTCCTCTGCCACAGAGCGATTGTCTTATAGGGCAACATCCTCTCTCCACGGAAGCCTGACCTCATAGCGTCCGTCAACTGTCTTGATGCCTCTCGTGAATTCCTCCATTATGTGCACGTTAGGGAACTTTCCCGGAGTGTCAGACACTTCAACACCCTTCGAACTCCCAGGAGAACCTGACGATGGGCTCTGTTTGCTGGTCTGTTACGGAAGCTCTTAGCACGACTGCCTGTGCACAGTTAACCGCCTTGCATTTCGATACGGTGGGGCCCTGCACAGCCCAACGGAAGACGGTTTCCATCGCTGTTTACTGTTTATCTTCGTAATTCTTGTGGTCAGGCATGCCCCAAAATTGGTCGTAGCCTATAAACACATCAATAGTGGCGTCTTGCTCAATAGAATTATCACCAAGTGACAGCGACAATTCCCGTAAAGTTTTCTTTACTTGCTCGTCGGGCAAGAAATGACCTCCTCGCATACAGATAGCACCTCCAGAGCGTCAAATACGTACTCCTCTTTGGAATTATCTTTTGAGAGGAGACGCACTTCTACTCTGCGCAAACTTTCCGGCTTATGCTGTCCTCCAAAAACGCCGACCGCTAGAATTTCTATTCCAAGGAGCCTGCAGCCGAGTTTTCGCGAGCACTCTTCTGTAATGAAAGTTCGCTGGCTGACACTGTCAAAAAGGATCCGCGAAAGCTTCTTTGTTTTCGTACCCATATTCCATGCAGTGACAGTCGGCATCAGTACTGTCTGTTTTGTGCCACCAATGTCAGCTCCCGAAGCATGCAAGCTGACTTGTTCATTTGGTCGTGTTTTTGTGTCCATCTCCTTATGGGCGCTTGCGTAGGCCGGATCGTACATGGATGTGGCATGTCGACGGTTGCGCCTGTTGCATGCAATTCTCACTTTGCATTATCTGGCTATGTGCCCCTTCGACGTGCAGCGGAAACAGATTCCACTGGCGGAAAGGCTCGCTTTTTTCTCAGAGAGGTCCATATTTCAGCTGCATTCCTTGCTCTCATGATCCGTGGACCCACAGATCTCGCCTGCAACATTGACAGCTGATCCATGCAAAGCCGCAGCGGATGACGGTCAAGAGTTCGATCGCTGTGGCTTTACCTTCTCTCGATCGTAATGAAATGCGGGCTTACCGACTGAGTTGTTGGGTCGATGTTCAAGAGCCCTTTCTTGGCTGTTCAACTCCCTCCGGAAGTAGCGGAGCAAGGTGGTGAGCGCTGTCTGATATGCAGTCGATGAACTGCCGTCCGTCGATGGGGTACCCACATCTGGCTGGGCTTCCGCCTGCGATCGATGGTAATTCAGAACCATCTCCTGTGGAAGCGCTCACAGCAGCACAGGGTACAGCATGGTGTTGTAGCTGTCCTCTCCAACGCCGAGTGCCTTGAGCATACGCATATGCATTTGCAGGTCGTCGAAGAGCCGTCGCAGTTCACGGACGTTCCTGGCGGATCTCACGGGCCTGAGGTCGATGATCCTGAATCAGCGCCGTTGGGCTCCCGAAGCGCTGCGCCAAGATCTCGATGGCATCTGCGTGGCATTCCGCTGTCTCCTGCAAACCAGCTATGGCTCCTTCCGCTTCTGATAAAAGCGACTTGAGGTAATTAAACCGATCGATATCCGACAGCTCGTGGTTCTTGTGGATCGCTGCTTCGAATTGTTCCCAAAATCACCGCCAATTTTAGGGGCGAAGCTCCTAACGCCGTGGGTCGTTCCATCCTCTGTTGTCTCTCGTAGCCACCTCGTCTAGTTCGTGAAGTGCTCACTAGATGGCGTGATGGCGCTGCGGCGCTCGCTTCATTCAGATGTATGGGAACGCGTTGTATGGGAGCGCATGGCGCACGAGAGCGCTAGGTCTCGTGCTCGCTCTTGAATGCGCTCTCTCTTGAATAATCTCAGAATGATCAGGAGATGGCGCTGCGGTGCTGCTTAGCTAGTACGTGAATTGATCAATAGATGGCGCTGTGGCGCTCGCTGTTTCGTTGTCGCGTCGTAGCCACGCTCGCGCTCGTCCTCGGCTCTCTCACTCTTCCGTCTGCTGTCATGTGTGAGAGAGAGAGAGCGAAAGGCGCGCGTTGACTATGGAAACACTCTTTCTTCGATGAACGCTCTACCAGCTCGCAAAGAAGGAGAACGCGCCCTCACCCGCGAGAGACAACGTTGACGCAAGCAGTGTCTTCTAGCGAGTCTCTTGATTGAAAAATACCGACTGCTCGCGCTGGAGAACCGTTCACCGTATATATATACATATATATATACGCACTGGATCTTGACTTTAAATGAAGTGCCGGTGGGAGATTTCACTTGTGCGTAGTTGAACCATAAGGACTCGTAGCGTGCGTGTTAACTAAATTAATCCGGAAGTCGGCACGATCTACGATGAACCTCCGCAGCTTCGCCCACTCATCATCATTCACTCCGTGGATATGCGTGTATTTTTTTTCCTCTTGCCGTGAAATTTCTTTGACTAGAATTTTGGAAGTCTGGTCTTATGCGATTAGATTTGAGCTTGTGTGGTTGTCCTCACTGGAGCAAGGTTTCTTATTTGAGCTCCATCCGCCAAACTGTTGCCAATGCTTTTCATGGAGCCGAGACATCTGGCACTCTTGTCGTTGTACTCCATCACCTGCTCATACTGGGCGTCTACGTCTTCGTCTAAAATATGCGGTTCAATTTCGGCGTTCACATCACTCAGCTGTTTCTGGACGAGAAGCAAACGTTCAATGAGAGTGCTTACCGCAACGATATGAGGAGCTTGTTTTGCCAGGATCTCGCCAGCTTCATTGATGAAGCCGGTCGCTTTAGCATGGGTCACATGTCGTTTCTTCAGGATTTCCGTGGTTCTTTGCAGGTTCAGTGGTCGGGTCTGGTCGACACTCCTGATAATCCGTTCCCGGGTTTCGGCAACAAAATGTTCGATATATAACTCTTCTTTTTCTTCGTGGTCGTTGGTTGATGCTTCGTCGATAACTGGAGGTCAGAGGTCTATAAGAGTACTAGTTTATTTACACCTATTTAAAAAATTGCACAACTTTGCCTCAACACCACCTGAAACACTTCTCGTAGGAGCGACCGTCGTTTCGTCTTTACTCGTTCGCTCTCCGAGTCCGTCTGCTAATCTGACCTGTTCCGGTCACGGTTCCAACTCCTCCGCCCGACTTCTCTATTCTTTTCACCCCAGCAAGGCCCCCCCTTCCTCTTAGTGCCTCAAGCAGCTGCGGAGCGGGTTGTGAAACGAGAAACAGAAGCGAAATACCAAGGGAAGCTGGCATGCATTCTTCAACAAGCACTAGCAGCGTAATCTTCCGGAGGCTTCTATAAACTTATAAAACGATACCAAAATAGCACTAAGGGCGACACCATCGTAAGATTGATGGGTTTTACGTCCCAAAATCACAAATATGACAGATGGCGTAGTGGAGGGCTGCGGAAATTTCGACAACCTGTGCTTTTTTAACGTGCACTGACGTCGCACACTACACGGTCCTCAACATTTAGCCTCCTCAGAAATGCAGCGGCCGCTACGGGGATTCGATCCCGCAACCCTCAATCACCAGCCGAGTACCATAGCTACTAGACCACCGTGGAGGGGCGATAGCATCGTGAGAGACACCAAAAGTTAAAAGCTTAGGTGTTAACGATAAGCGCTGGCTACCAAATAGTGAGACGAAAAAGATTCGGCACAGCGATGAAAATCCGCAGAATGAAAGAAGGAAATAATCGAGCGTTTCGGCTTCATTGCATACGAAACAAGGGTTGGTTAGAGAACCTGGACTTATTAAGATATTAAGATATTAAGTTAGTTCATTTCAGTAGTAGAAGGTATTTGAACCTTTTACTGTGACAAACGAGAAATGTAGCAATACATTTAACACCGGGCCGTCTAAGGATGACGTTGCCAGCGCGTGCGCAGACTGATTCACAAAGATTCCACTATGCCCGCGGACCCATACTAACCGAACTTCTGATATATTAGCCGGTACATTTGTCGAGACAATCGTTTGTATTTGTGACTGCTTCGAAGTGGTAAGCAACAGACGTACAATATCTGTAATAATAATTACTTTAGATCGCTTGAAAAACTTTATCGCAGATATATTATACAGGGAGAAGATTGAGGTGTCCCGGAGAGGGCCACCCTTCACAAACACTAAGGGGCTCCTGATTACAGGAGCCCAATGGCGACCGCTGCGGCTCGGGCTCGGTCGACCTGTGCCTTCTGGCTCGCCAGGTCGGGGCCGCCGAGCAGGACCGCCTCCCATTTCTCCCGGAAGGGATTCAGTTTTATGGCAAGGTTCGGGGTTAATTGGCATGCCCACACAATGTGGAAGATGTCCGAGGACTTCGCGCAGTGCGGGCATTCTCCTGTATAGGCAGAATCAGTGTTTTAAAACTTCCGGGCACAGCAGTATTTTGGTGTAGAGGCGGAGGAGTGTGCGTTCGCCTGCCTTTGTGAGGCCCTTACAGGACTAAGGAGAAACTGCGTGGCCGAATTGATAGACCTGAGTAATTTCTCGAAAAGTGAGGGACGGATTGGGTTTGGGATTCATCTCGTAAGGATCTGAAGGCGCTACCCGGAGAGTGAGCGCACGGGCAGCGGCGTCTGCCTCTTCGCTGCCTTCGAGGCCCATATGAGCAGGAGCCCTTACAATCGTTCGTGATGCGGAGGCCCCGAAGTAGTTGCTATTCTGAGGTATGCGATACGCCAAGAAAGGAATGTACCCCTCTTAAACATTTATAAACATCTCACTCTAGTCGGTGATTATGACGCGCGAGTCCTGGTCTGTGGTGGCTAGCGTGATGGCGACTTCCTCCGCATTTGTTATGAGCTTTGAATGTTAGCCTATTTACCGCGATGTTCTGGTGGACGACTGCGACCGTGTAACCCCCCCCCCCCCCCCCTAGTGAGGGCCGGAGGCGTCCACGTAGAAGAGTCTTTGTTCTCATAGTGGCGGGTCAGTGCCTTCACCGGTACAAGGCGCCTACCACTGTAGTCGTCTCGTGTCATGTTGGGCGGAAGAGGGCGCACGCGTGGGGCGCATCTCCAGACTTCGGGGATGCGTACACGCTCTTCTGTCCGTGTTGGGTAGCGTAAGTGCAAACGGGCTAATAGGCGGCGTCCCTACGCCGTATATCGAAGGTCTTTTATATTGATTGGTCAAGTGTGCTTCCCGGAGCTCCGCGAAAGTGTTTACCATCCCCAGGCCCATGAGGCACTGGTTGGACGTGTTAATCGGGAGATCGAGGGCACGTTTGTACATCTTGTGAATCACCTCGAGCGTGTTCTCGTCAAACTTGCGCAAGGGGAGGTGAGAAGCCGAGGAAAAGACTAGAACGGTTGCGAATGCATGCGCCAGCCGCAAGGCGTCTTTGCACCGTAACCTCCCGCGTCTGTTGGAAATCCGGCGGACCATCCGGCCCACCTGGTCCCCCACCTTACGCAGTGTGGCTATTGTTGTATATTGTGTGTGTGGAACTCATATGTATGTGTCGATAAAGAGAACAAGGCAAATCTCATCATGTTTGGTTATCGGGCCGCTGGCCAAGGAGTTTCATTTTAGTGGTGCACTTAGGTGACACGGGTGAATGTGCAGAAAATTCGGATTTGAAAGGGGGGACACTGAAGGCCGCAGCGGCGGGTGTACGCAACCACGATCTCCGCCGCTTGTTGCAGGTTGGCGTCAATGTCTCCACGCGATCCGTGTTTGGCCCAAATGCTTATGTCGTCAGCGTACAGTGCATGCTGGACCCCTTCGACCTTCGCCAGCTGAGCAGGAAGATTCATCATGGCCACATTGAAAAGTAGTAGCGAAAGGACCGCACCCTGCGGGGCTCCTCTTGTTCTCAGATGATAAGGACCGTGTTCTTCGTTTTGTATTCGGATGAAAGATTGTTGGTCGGAAAGAAATTGTGTGACATACTGAAACTGTTGTCCACAGTTGGCCTGGAAGGGTTGTTGCTGGATGACTTCGTGTGTGACGTTGTCTAAAGCCCCCTTCAAGTCTAGGGCGGGTGTTGGCTTATCCTTGAGGGGGTATTCGACAGGGTTGAGAATTGTGTGGTCGAGTTGAAGCAGAACGCCCTGCGCAAATCGGTCCGGGCACAGTCCCACAGTCCGAACACGGTGTCTGCGAATAATTTTTCGCCTTTCAGAAACTAAGACAGCCGGTCCCGCACAATGCTCTTCATCAGCTTTCCCTCTCAAGAGGTGAGGGAGATGGGACGGAGATTCTCTGTGTGGATCTGCCCGATTTTGGAGTGAAAGTCACCAGGCCTGTCTTCCATTCGATTGGGAGAGGTGCATCACCAAGCCAGATCGAGGTGACAAAGTGAGGATGGCCTCGTAGGCAGGGTCGGGAATATTGGCAAGAAGCTTTCACGGTTATCTTGTCCCGACCCGGTGCCGGTTCCTCGTTTCATTTTAACTAGGGCCGCCTTCAGGTCATGCAGTTGGAACAGCTAGCTGATCCAAATCCGCATTCTGTAAACCTGCATGCGAGTACGCGGGACCGTGGGGGGTGCTGTTGAGTACAAAGGTACTGGTCGCGTAGTTTGTAGGCTAATTTTGAGATATCTGCGTCGAAGCAGTGAATAGATAGTTGGAGATGTTTTGGGGTTTTGACGCGGGTTTGGGTCGGGTCAATTAGGGCGCGAAAGAGGCGCCATGGACCCCGGCAAGACATTTTTTTTACTGCTGTGTAGCAGCGGTCCACGCAGTTCGAGTCGGATAGTTGGGCCGCGTACTCTGCCACTCGCTGGGGGAGCTGGGCGATGCGACTTTTGAGCTTTCTATTATGTTTTTGGCGGCGCCATCTGTAGACGAGGTCGTGCCGCGCATCCCAAATGTGCAGACGTTGGTTGTCCACTTCCAGCGTTGCGTCGGAGAGTTGAACTTGGGTTTTTGTTGAACGAGGGCGTGTAACTAATCCATGTGCCCGCGCGTCGTATCCTTTTGTTCGTAGATAGAGCCCGAAATTATGTAAATTTGCCGGAACTTAGTCCAGTCGGGGAGCCGAGCTCGCGCGTGTGACCTTGCCAGTGGTTTATAAAGTCATTACGATGGTATTGATAAGGCAGTGGTCATTACCGAGTGTTTCCTCAGTGTTGGCCCATTCTGCGTGTCTAATATTTTTGGTAAATGAAGCATTCGGACATGTATCCCGAGTCACAGGGTTACTCGGACATGTATCCCGAGTCACGGGGTTACCCATCCGCGTTGTATATGCAGGGTCGGTGTGGAGAGTCAGGCCCAGCGTGGAGGCCAGTTACGCTTGCTTGCGCCCCCGCCTCTCTTCACGTCCGTACCCCCAGAGTGGGTGTTGAAACCGTCCACAGTCATCAGGGAGCCCCTGATGATTGTGGGCGGTTTCAACACCCACGTTACACTCTGGGGGTACGTGCATGAAGAGAGGCGCCCGCACGCATCCTTTAGAGCACGGCTAAAGGGTGCT
Organism: Hyalomma asiaticum; assembly: GCA_013339685.2. Classification (NCBI taxonomy): domain Eukaryota; kingdom Metazoa; phylum Arthropoda; class Arachnida; order Ixodida; family Ixodidae; genus Hyalomma; species Hyalomma asiaticum. Next base: position 192,762,767 of record CM023481.1, read on the forward strand.
GCGAACGTTACAACTTTTAGTCTGGGGAGCAGTATATGCTGAGCATATGGAGCGGTGCATGTTGTTTCTTGAGCGAAAGAAGTGTCACCATCACATACGCATATTACGTTCCAAGTTCCAAGTTGATTAAGTTAGCCGCATAATTTTTGTGCACTCCGACGCCGGAACAGGCACCCTGCTGGAAGGTGAGGCAGTTTGGGAGGGTGGTGCAGCTCCCTGGCTTCTGGAGGGCAACGACCCGCGGAAGTGAGCTGAGAGTGAACAAGGAACCCGTATGCGGTTCCGAAATGTCAGATAACCCATCCGACTTGGTCAGTGACCGTAATTCATCTCATCCAATGCCTGACCAGACGAACTTTCGTCGAAGTCTTGACTACATGAGCTTAGAGTTGAAAGCAAAGTTCGAAGATTCGCCCATTTTTTGCGGGACCGCAAGCCTCGGCAGTTCCACTGGACAATTTGAACGGAGGTGGCCAAATTGGTTTTTGGGAAGCGACTGATCTCAGGGTTGCTCGCCATGGTCAGTTAGGCGAGACGGGTTTGTAGCGACGCTGCTCCGGAGCCAGCACATTCAGCTGCGGCATTCAGCGCCACAAGCTCACTTTCCATTACCTCCGCAGCGGAGGTGGAGGCGGAAGGAGGAGTCCGGTTTATTTTAGGTTCAAATGCGCTAATTTTCTTAAACAACACCTCATTATGGGCCCGGAGTGCAGCTCTCTCATCTTGCTTGGCGCCTCGCGCCCTGGGAGTGAGAAGGGGGGAGCAAGAAGCGCAGCCCTGCCCGAACCACTCACCTGATGTCCGTTTTCGACGGCATTGACCCAGACCCCGGTCCTGCGGCGCGTCTCCGCCGCTCGTTTCTCCGGGCTGCCGTGTGGGGGCTACGCCGTCGACAGTCGACTTCATTATTGCCATTGCGATCGCCAAAAATTCTGCAAGAATTATTGGGGTAAAATCAGGCAGGCCAGAGCGTGAACGACTAGTTCGATTGTTAGCAAAATCTGTCGACTTTGGCCGTCTCCAGCACATGAGTTGCATCCGTTACAATTCCAAAGTGATAAGGAAACCGGGCGAGGTGGTCCTGAACTAAACGTTCGAGTATATGCAATGGAAGGAATTTAGCATACTTAGGGAAGATGTCGTCGAAAATAAATTATCTTGTGATATGGAGTTTGGCCTTATTGGATTTAGATTCAGAAACGGAACTTGGAGATCGGATATCAGGGACTGCACAAAAATGACCCAGTGGTTTTTATAAAATGAACCGAGGGATGTGACAAATATTGGCAGCGAGTAGGAGAGGGTCGTATCGTAGCTCTTTAAAAAGTGCGTACCGTTAGTTGTCTAAACCTTGATTCAAGTGGAATGATTCAAGCTTCTACATAAAATACATTATTGGCCGCACACTTCGGCAGTCCGAGACATAGACGTAGGGCTTGCCCTCCCAGTAAAAGTATAAGAGGTCGTAGTTCATAAGGCACAAATCCGGAAAACGGAACGCAACCGAATTCCAAGATGGGGTTTGTATATGATTAGCAGCGTTTCTCTGCGCATGCCTGTACATTTATTACTAAAGCGTCGCAACAACCCAATGGCACGCCCTCTTTAAGATCTATTTAATTCGATTTGCTGTTGCCAGTCCATATTACCGTCAGTACTTCAGCGATGATACTTGCGGTATTTGTTGATTTCTATAGTGAAGAGAAACTTAAACTGGATTCTACAATAGGAACACCATTAAAGAACACTTACTACCTTAACGGTGAAGGACAGTCCGTCAGGTACGATAGTAAAATATTGTACAATTCATTAATGTCGTGGGATGACGAAAAGAAACCAATATTGTCGGCGTATCCATACAAGTGAACATATTGACGAACCGGTGCGGAATAACTCTTTCATCAATGACACCGCCCCTAGTTTAGAGTAATGCCGTTTTTCTATTATCTCTGTGATGTGCTATTAGCGGCATCGGGCGGGGCAGTTATTGTCCGTAGCAGTACCAGTTCCCTTGCATAAACAGCACGAGGCGGTTTCCAGATTACAGTCTGATGCAGAATGTGATCCACCACATTTTAGGCAACTCGTTGAGGAGCTACAAGCATTAGCACTGTACCCAAACCACCAGTAGTTCTGGCATTGCAGTGATCGTGGAGTCAACGCCTCTACGCAGAACAATTACGGCCGTGCTTTCAATTCAGTTCGCCTCGTTATACCGGCAAACGAAACGACAACGGTCTCAGTTGGCACACGTGTATACCCTGCCTATCTATTGCATCTGTACACTGAGACAACGTCAGCAGGGGCAAGCGTCCTTAAGAAAGCCTCAGGATATATATTAGTTCCCACACAACAAGCAATGCCCCTCACGCCAACAACATGAGGTGGCACAAAAGCGCGAACTGAATTGTACGCAAATCTCGTGCAGGCAAGCATATCGTTTAAGCAGTCAATATTGAAGGACTTGCACAAAATGCCAGTTTTGCCGAAGCGCCTCACCTCCTGAATGTCAAGATAACGTCCGATCATTCTGCGCAATCTTCCTGGAACACCTCAGATTCACTCAACCGAAGGGCTCCCCCATCAATGAGCACAAACTCCACGGGCAAGCAGCTAAGTCCATTCCGGAAGAAGCACTCCAGTGGTGCCGATTCAGCCGGGCGACTAGCCGACCAGGGCGCACCTTGGCCGGGTCTAGACACCAGCATTCAAAGTGCCTGAAAAGACAATGAATATACTCGAGAAAAAAGACAGAAACAGCTAAACGTACTCAATCTCCCCTCGCGGAACGCTCACCCTAAAAAAACGTTCGAAGGTGCTGATGGAAGCTGCTGGTGGGAAACGCCGTGGCTGAAACCCACTGTCAGGGATTTGCCAGTGGCCAATCCTACATAGTGGGTGTGATCCATTCATTGATGAAAGCAACAACACCAATTGAATGAATCATCGAAAGTTACTCAAAACGCTCTTGTGCCCAGTGAGGACAGTTTTCTCGCTTGTTTCTTAAACTGCGCCCGCGTAGAGAACGCAGCACAGTGGAAGCGTGGGCTGTATTTTGCTGCGTGCCCTGTCACTCGTTTCTTTTCGTCTTACTTCATTCCACCTTCTTTCCCTACCCCCTCCCTTTTCACCCTCTTCCGTTGTCTTCTTTTTCTGCTTCATCTTCAGTTTCGTCGTCATCCTCTTCCTGTTTTTCTTCGTTGTCGCCGCCTCTATCTTGTTCGCCGTCACCATCCTCGTATTAGCCGACTTCTTCCTGTTCTTTTTGTTCTTCATTACCGTCCTATTTCAGATCTTCATCATCGTCGTCTTCTTCAGCGTCCTCGTTTATGAAAGCACAGCCAGTGGCTAGCGACTTATGTTCGCTTCAAAGGCCACTATTACCGATCAGAGTCGTGGCTGACAACACAAAATTCTCAGTCATGTGGTGAGAGCCAGGGGTGGATGCCACTACATCTCCTCCTCTATCAGAGCTATGCCTGAAAATGCAAAATGCCCAACCAAGTAGTCACAGTCTGTGAGTGTTGTAGTGGTACCACCCTTATTGAGCTGTGTTCAATTCCGCTCAGACAAGGAGCTTTTTAGGTGCGAAGAACCTAATGCGCTGGGGCTGTCAGCGTCTCCTGTCGCCCGTCATGGTAATGCAAGCGGTCAAATTACGGTCAAAAGCAAGCCTATAAGTGGTTAAAACCGGTTCAGAATAAACTAATGTGATTTAAGGTACTCTAAAATACAAGAACAATCAGGAATAATGCCATTAATTAACAGAAATTCGTTAAATTCCGTTTCGAAAATTGTGTGGGCCGATCCTGGAGGCATTGCAGCCAGACAGTGTATGTGTAGGGTTGTCGTGTCAGAAGCGGTTTTAACGAATTTTTCTTAAAGTACCCGAGTTGTTCGTCATCATCGCCACGCCGGGTTCGCCGCGCGGGTGTCATTGCGAGTGCATCGCGGCAGTCCTTCTTCCTTATCGAATACCATTGTGGCCCTGGAAGTGCAACCGCACAAATGTGTCCACCTTTCTGGGTGGACACATTTCTGGGTGGACTCCTAAAAAAGGAAAAAAGAATCTGTGGATGATACCAATACGCGTTAAAAAAGAGAGAGAGACAGAAATTGGGACAGTCTATAACCTTTACCGGACAGCTATATTAGGAATATTGAAGAAGTTGTGTGGTAAAAGAGAAAGGTAGGTATGGAATGAGTAGAAGCATCGGGAATAAGAAACTTTCCTGACGGTCAGAGAGAGAGAGAGCCGTCAGGGAGTGTACAAATGCATTGACATTGACAAGTATGAATAATACGGACGCCATGGCTCTGATAAAGATTAAGAATGCCGTGACGGCAACAGAAAGGAATATTCGCTTTCAGTGTTACTCGTGTTTGAAGATGTGAGTTACTGGAAAGGTGCCAGAAGATTTATTTATTCCGTTTTTAGCAGTACTAAATTTGTATAATAAGGTCCGCGCTGTTCACGTTCTCTTTGAGAGCGGAAGTTCCCTTGTAGCAATGTTACTTTTTTCGAGTCAAAACTGACTTTCCCATCTAGTGTGTCTTGAGAGTAGAAGATTTGGCAGTGTGTTTACGTCACCGATGGTTGTTGAATATTATTCCAAAAGGGCTGTCAGTTTGGCCGATGTACCGTTTAGAGCAGAAAGCGCATTGCAGCAGATAGCATGCGGCAAGTCAGAGTAGAGGTCTCCGATTGTGTGTGTGGGTTCACCATGCATGCTTTTAGTTGTCGTGATTTGGCAATTTTTCAATGTCCACTGCTCTCAATACAATTTTCTATATACATTCTCCTCGGTACTGTAATAATATATGTCAAGTCAAGCGGATGTCGGTCATTCAGATTTTCTGTAAATGAATTTTAAAAAATTTTAGCGGATTCTCACGTGGACCACCCTGTGTTTCTGACGTCAGTCACCTCCGCGCTGCCTACCCGAGCCAGCGGGCCTTCATAAGCAAAACAGCGATACTTCAGTGCTCTAATCATCGCTGTCATGATCAGAAAACTGGCATATCTCAATATATCGTCGGATTACCTCGTCACTGTGATTTCTTTAGCGCCAGTTCCATATTTCTGGTGACGGGAAGGTTGTGACGCCACCGCACACGCTCCACGAAGCCTCTACCGAAGCGCAAATTTCTGCTAGGCCGATGATCGTAGTACTTAAGACCGAGCCCGTGGAGCCAGTGCGAGTTGAACAATCGAAGAACTGTGTATATCCCTTTAATGTTAAGCAAGGACATTTACTGTTTTTTTTACGTGATATATACGGGCTGTATCTGAATTATGGGTATGGGCCGACCTTCGCACATTCTAATAAATATCTTATTAATTTTCAATCTTCAATAACGCCGTGATTCATCCTCACCTCTGCTGCAGTCAGTGAATCGCGAGTCCATATCTGAAAAGAGGAGCGTCGCGGATATCGAGGTGCTTCCTTTAATTTTTGGAGGTCTCCACGCAGCATTGTGCGTACCTACGTATAAATACTTGTTTTTTTTCTTTCTTGGAACTGCTTTTCAGTAGAATGCGCTAAGGAAAAGTTGCCATTTTCTGATACCTACTTAGTGACTTCTATTCGTGTATTCATGCTTTGATTCAAGGTGAACTGCTGGAAATTAGATTTTTTTTATTTATTTATTTGCATTGTTTAAAGAACCGCGAGTGCGTTTGCTGCTTTTACAGTTCCACTTCGGCTTAGGTGGCCGATAGTTTGCAGCATTTATACGATAAGAAAAGTCAATATTGTAAGTCGTCTATAGCATCGATTGATTGATTTCTGGGGTTTTACGTCCCAAAGCTCTCTAGCATCGAGCGGCTGTTATCTGCGGAAGCGTTGAATTGACCACGGCTGCTGTTCGTCATCAGTTCAAATGATGCCCTGTCCCCGACAGACAGTCCAGCCATGTATTGCGTCTGGGTGATCGTGAGGCGTAGTCGTTTGATCAGACCTGACGCCAAGACACTGCCAGGTCTGGCCATGAGATAAAGTTGTCTAACGTGCTAAACAGGGACAAGTTGGAAGAAGTAGCCTCGCTTAAGGAATGTCATATAACCTAACGGTGTCTGGCGGAGAAGAAACAGTAGTGGAAGAGCATCGTGTTTTTCTCTAGGCGGCCTCGCCCTGTATGTTGCTTTAATGCCGAACTTGCTAAATAAATGCCGTCTGGCGTCCCTAAGCAGACTGTTCAAGAATTCCACTTAGTTCCATGGACTGTTGATTTTGATTATAATCTCGTCTTGCTGCGCTTTTTATATGCTGACATATTTAACTGCTTGCCGCCTAAAGGGGGAAGAAACAAGATGACTTACCATATCTTCCCCTTCCCTTGACCTCATCCTGGACAAAAAATAATGTAATTCTTTCTCTCTCTTTTTTAACCGCTTTAGAGGCGATTTCCTCGTCTCATCTTTTCCGCAAATTTAAACTTTCGAAGCCGTGCGACGTAGTGATACTGTAAAGCACGGAAACAGAGGAGGCTATGCGTATGGAATATTGAGCGCTTTCGTGATAACACACCAGCGAGCCAAAATTACAACCTCATTCTTTACCGACAGCTTACGGACCACCATATAACAGTACACAAAAGCTTGCTGTACATTGCTTCAGTTGTGTTCTGGACCATCTGTTCGCGTGTCCAGTAGACTAAAGAAAGAACTCGGACTGAAGGGATGAATGGAGAAAAGGATGGCAAACAGGTAACCCTGCTAGGGCCAACATTTGGACAAGTGGACTAGCCTTCGCCAGGGCCAGCGTTTCGACAAGTTCAGCTGTCGAAATATTGCCTCTAGCGCCATTCTCTATTTGCCATCGTTTTCGACGATTCGTCCACCATTTCAAGTCTCCATCGTTTCCTGAACTTCTGTTCTCGTTTGTGAGTGAGTGTTTAGTGTTCTGAAAATGTGAGTGACTACATAGTGTTCATCGTAATCTGCCGCTAAACTCCAAGTGCACTTCACGTATCAATACAAGAAATACACATACGAGGCCGATCAGTGTCACAAAAGTGACATGTCTAATTCAGCAACTGAAGATGCATTCATCGGGTCGTTATTCCATGCTTCCGACGTCAAATTCAATAACGATGCACTCATCGCTAAAGAAGCATTACGAACTGTTTCTATCAGGATATTCTTGTGACCACAGAATCCTAGGAAGTCGTCGGCGGTCACGTCCCACACAAGAATGCCCGCAAGTCCTTTCTCCATGAATTTTGCTGTTTGCACGGCCAGAGACCGCTCGTCTTCGTATATGAACCACGAACGACCGCGATGCAAGAGCGTGATGTCCCCGTCGCTGTGGCGCTTCCAGCCTTGCTTGACGCACAGTTCATGGTACGCAAAAGTGTGTTCGTTGCTTGGCACGGTACCAGTGTAGCTCTCCCTGTGGTTTAGTGTGTATGGTATGGCTTCAAAGCGGACGGCTCCAATAAGCTGAGAAGGAGGAAAGCCGCTGGAGAGCATATTCTCTAGCGCACGGCTACGTCCAAGCCACTGCGGTGGAAGCACAATCATGTCCACCAGCTGCGCAAGTCTTTTGCCCGCATTAGGCCTGCGTAAGAGCGCAGACTCGGGCGGCAAAACGAGCACGAACTCCCTGTGGCGGAAGAGGGTGGCCATTTTCTTGAGCAAGCGCACGGCGCAATTGCGTAAGCGGCCGTCCGCTACTGGAAAAAGACCGGTCACCATGAGTCCGTCTAGGCGGTTCATCAGACTCCAACGAAGTAAGTTCCGTGAAAACGCCATGCTTCTCTCTGGGCTCAAGGCAACTCGATGCAGGAGCCCGCTGGCATCTTGAAAACTCCCCAACCCTGCGAGAAGCCTGAGGTGCGGCCTAGACTTGACGAGGGGCGTCAGGTCGGCAAGGTGGAACGGAGGGTTGGCCAAGGTCAAGCTGTCGTAGTTCTGCATGTCGCTGAAGAAGTCTGGTAGACCTACGAGCGGAAGCACAATGTGCGAGCACAGGTGAATAGGAATGTACCTCTGGGCATACGTCCACGGCGGAGGCCTCGAAAAGCTGTGTGGGTCCAGCTGGCAGATCAGGAGGGGCTTGGGACCTCTGCTATCCAGCTGGATGTCTTCCTTTTTGGGCACTTCTCTGATGAACCGAACCCGGGTCATATAGGGCATCAGTGCACCGGGAAGCGCCACGAAGAACACCAAGATCAAGATCATGCACGAGCTGATCGAGTAAACACAGGTGCTTTTCAGGAAGGGATCTTCGTCGAGCCCGATGCCACCCTTGGTGGCCGAGGCCTCCTTCTCGGGCATGGCTGCTGTTGCCTGCCTCGCCTTCCTCCTCTTCGCCGGGGACAAGCAGCCGGCAATGCGGCTTTTCAAGCGTTGGTTGGTTATTGGTTCTACGTGGGATGAGCACAACCCACTGTGAGGTCGAAGAACGGCCGTTGGTATGCAACATTATGGAAAAGTGGTTTTGTGAAAATGTGGAAAGCCAGTAAATAATTACCATAAACTATCAGAAAACGTAAATTGTGATAATACAATATAGAAATTATAATACCACGGTTACACAATACTAACGATAATTGAGTACAAAGAGCGCTATATTACCATGGCAGTCTTGTTGTATCAGCCAGAACATTAACTGAGGGGTCACAGACACCTCTGTAGCAAAAAAAGGAAGGGGCGTACGTGCGGAGGAAGAGGAAACTAGTAGAAGACAGCCACCCGAGGGACATTACCTAGCTCAAACTGACGAGGAACTCTCAAGAAGGCGCCTTCTTTGTATTTAAAATTAATGGCTTTCTAAAATTGTCTGTTCTCCTAGTATTATGGCAAAAGAAAACCCTCTATGAAATCAGAACTGAACCAGAATTCGTAGGAAGATGCCCCGCTACGGTGGTCTAGTGGCTATAGTGCTTCGCTGTTAATCCGAAGGTGACGGGATCGCATCCCGGCCGCAGCAGCTGCATTTAGGAGGAGGCGGAATGCTGAGGATGTGGCTTTTTGGGATACTTAGTTCAGTGCAACAAATAATGTCATAGCTCGAGCAGACAAGGACGAGAAAGACACAACAGGACAAGCGCTAACTTTCAACTAAATGCTTATTGCGAAACAACAGTATTTGTAAACCCGTGTTACGAAGTGCCCATTCATCACACGTAGAAACCTGCAGCGTCCAGAAATGCTAACTCAAACGAAGTTAGCGCCAGAGAGGGGCAGCTGACGCAGCTATTGCTGGCCTGCACTAGGTCTTGCTGCTTGCACTAGCACGCAGCTTGCACTATAGGTCGCGCAAGGCATGGTCAAAGCTGGCTGATAGCCTACTGATCTTGGCTATAACGTCGCGGGGATAGATCTTGACTGGTGTCATCTCGATTCGACCAGGGCTACGCCTAGTAGACCCTTTGTAGAACTCGGTAGAATTTGGTAGTATATTGAAATACGGTCAAGTAAAGCAGAGCCAAGTATAGTCCAGTTCTACTAAGTTATACCGAGTCTACAGAGGGTCTACCTAGGCGTAGCCCTGGTCGAATCGAGATGACACCAGTCAATATCTACCCCCGCGACGTTATAGCCAAGATCAGTAGGCTATCAGCCAGCTTTGACCATGCCTTGCCCGACCTAGTGCAAGCTGCGTGCTTTTTTTTGTTTTTGCCTGCTTGAGCATATGTGCGCCCGCCAGCTGCAGTTTTGCTAGTGTAGTATACAGTGGGCTGAGGTCATGTGCGCAAGAGAAGAAAGGAGAGCGCGTGCGAACGCTGCACATTGGGCACTGCATAAAAGAGCACGCGCACTCTTGGGGACCTGAAGTAATGATGATTATAATTTCGTTATCCAGATGCACAAATTACGAGAGCCAGACATGCTTCACATTTAAAGTGATTTTTTGTCACTACGCATAAACCTTCGTCTGTTGGCGCCGCCACGGTGGTCTAGCGGCTGTGGTACTCGGCTGCTGATCCCAAGGTCACAAGAAGGAATCCCGGCCGTGGCGGCTGCATTTCGATGGAGGCAAAATGTTGAGGCCCGTGTACTGTGCGATGTCAGTGCACGTTAAAGAACCCAAGGTGGGCAAAAGTTCCGGAGCCCTCCACTACTTCGTCGCTGATACCTCCAGATGTGTGAAAAGTGCCGGAGCCAGCTTACGGCATATTAATGGTACCTGTCGGTCACATGTACTGCAAAGCCCTTGATGCATCTGATTACAGTAGGCATTATTGAACAGAAGCACAAAACGCCGTCATTGAGTCTTGCATTACATTGATTTTCTCGGGCGTTGCAACATTCGGAAATACTTTCTGCTGGTGCCATTCGCGGAGTGGCACAAATCAATCTTGCATCAAAACTGGGCGTTAAGCGTGGAAAAGAAGGAAAATAATGGTTCTGATCCTTCTGTCATGAGAATAGATATGACAAGGAACTGCAATGTGTCCTCACAAAAGTAGTTTGATGTTTCTTGCACCTCGAGATGCTGCACGGCAGCGGCATCAATGCGCGTCCACTTGCGCAGATACGTCGACGTCTTTACAAGCAGTTTTCTTAGGTGCCACAATACTAGCCGGCGTGGAAACACCGCTGGGCTAGCTACTGCTACATTATGCTTGAAATGAGGCGTTACACGGCAATACAACGGGAGAGAGAACACGCGTAGCTGCGTTGTCACCGAATGCAGTCAGTGCCTGTACCACGTTGTAGCGACAGCGGTCCAGCGGTGCCAGCCTTCGCTGCGTTGAGATTACGGAAGAGCGATAACTAGGTGCTTGTGAGCACCGTGCTTCAGAACCGCTCCTAGATGGCGGCGCCGCCCCAGACCAACGTGCGCATTCAGGGATATTAGAAAGGGCTTATAAATAAGGATGTGAGGTGCGTTTTTATACCCGTCATCATGTGCGTGAATAGCTTAGTCAGTACAACGATCGGCACCTTTCGTCGTGGAACGAGCCGCCGTGGGTTCGATTCTCAGAGCGACCGCGAGAGCGAAAACTTGTTGTTGTTGTTGTTGTTGTTTCCTCAAATATGGCACATACCCACCCTGGGGGATTGGCCAAGATGTCAGAAGTTCAAATAGTTAAGCCTGAAGTACTATAGAATACCAATCGGAATCGAATAATCAGGATGAAATTAACAGTGAAAAGTACGAATTTACGAAAAGAACCGACCTGAATCAATTATGAATTTTGAAACAGTAGAGCACACATCCCTGTGGCAATGTCCTAATAAGGAGGCTCCCAGAGACAGAATATTATAGACGGTGGATTGCAACCCAACCCTATGAAAAGAATCTTCTAATGTGTGTTTTCTTAATGATGATAAACGAGTGCATTTTAAAAAATAATGTTCGATAGATTCGTCTTCGCCGCAATATGGACACAAAGGCGATGGGGCCAGACCAGCTCTGTGCATCTAAAAGTTTAGTTTTGGAATGCGTTCTCGTTTATGCATGTATAATTTACTGCCTTATATCCGTTACAGGAAATAACCCATTAAGTGTTTGTGGACCCAGGCATTAAACACTTTCGTATTAAAAATATGCTTTTTAGGTATAGCGAATAAATGAAACCAGAAGGACGAATTAGACCTCCTGCAGTTCTCAGAGAGCAGAAAATGGGCTTGTGAAGCGTGATTGCAGTCACATTGATAATAATTTGGGGTGAGCTAAAGCCAAGAAGATGACGAATGAAATCTCGCACGTTCCGCACCTGACTGTCCGCGTTCGTTCGTGGCGCGTGAAGTGGACCAAGGCCGGCTCGCACGCCATTGCACTAGCTGGTTGCTGGAACCGCAGCCTGTCCAACGCCCAGGATGCGTTTTTCGGAGCAGAACCTCCTGAGCCGGCGAGACCTTAGGAATGGCGACACAGAAGATCCCTTTATTAAGACGTCCTACGTCTACACAGTCAGTTCCTGCGTTCTCCTCGTAGTTGTCTTCTTTGTCGTTTTGCCCGGCGCCCTCGTGCCTTATTTCCGGAAGGTGAGCGCTCATTAATTCCTCGCCTTACCGCGGATAGATGGCTTTACAACCCTTCTAGATGAAATTATTTCAGCTATATTCACTTTACAGAAACAGAACTCTGTTATTGCAATCAAAATTGCGCAGACGTCCGGTTCCCGCGTAGTCGGTTAGGAGGTATGCCGAGCTGCTTTATGAGCTTCTGCATATATCATGAGCTTGAGTCGATGCATTCTTGCCTTCTGTTGAGTTAATCTTGCAGCTTTTCCAGGGTAGATTGGGTAATGTGGGCGTTTTTTGCAAAAACGTTGTTCTTGCTATGCCAACGTACATGCTATGGTGCAAATAATGTCGGCCGCTGTCTTACAGTGGTTTCGATGTTCGACTTCCGACCCGAAAGACGCGATTTCTATACCGACAGTGGCGGTCGCATCTCCATCGCGGCGCATGCAATGCTAGACGTCCGTGTACTATGCGACGTCAACGTGCGTTAAAGAATACCAGGTGGTCCAAATTTCCGGAGCCCTCCACAGTGGCGTGTATAATCACATTGTGGTTTAGACATGTAAAGCCTCGTATTATTAACGCAAGGATTGCATTGTCAATACAGTGCACGAGTTACCTAGGCCTCTCGCTTACGTTTTCACCCTGTCCGCTAGCCTTCCGTGACGCTGCATGTGGTCACTCTCGTCTTTTCCATCTCTTCGCGATAGCGCTCTATTCCTTCGAGCGCACCATCCTGCGAGGACTGTGGGGCTTTGTTTTTATATTTCTTCGCATTTGAACATCTTTAGAGAAGTGGTTGCGCGGCACGCTTTTGCGGTAGCCTACAGATTGATATTACTCTGGACTCCCCTGACACACCAGCATCACGTCTCGACATTGTCCTAATCTGCCCCAGAGCTGTGGAGGACGTGGCTAGCCTATATAGGTGTCTCACATCGACTTAATGGGCTCCGGTTCGCGGAGAAAAAGAGCTCTGCCGAACAGAGCCTTCTGACTTCACCTGACCTTTCACAAATCGGTGCATCTCGCTTGATGAACATAATGTACGCCTGTTAACAACTTTGTAAAGTGTCAAATAAGCACCCTTCGCCCATAATTTGACAATTGATCGCAATTTCCCAAGGTAACTATCGGCGATCGATTGGCTTGGTACCTGCTGGCCTGCTTGCAAACGACAAGCAGTTGGAATTTGTAACTATAGATCATGCATAGAAAGTTGCATGCACTTTCACTTGTAAATATTAATGGAATACCTGTGGCACACATTGCAACGCCCACTATATACTTGAATGAGCGAGTAAAGACACGAAACAAGCATAAGACACAAGGGGGACAGGTTAGAACGACAGGTGACGCGCTATTCTGTCCCTCTTGTTTCTTATGTTTGTGTTGCGTCTTCACCTTTTTGCACTGTGCGAACCACTTAGCCCAACATCATGTGTTACTAGGGTACTGGACTAACGAGCGCAAGTGTGTCTCTTAAGGCAAAGCTTTAAGGGTCCTACAATTTTGATTACTCTTTCGGAATACGATCTACAAGCCACTGATCAAAATGCATCGAGTGATCTGATATTTGTGAATGCTACTATTTAACGTAGAAAAGTTAAAGACTATCTCATAAGAAAATACTGCCGAATATACCGGCCACGCACCTCGTACCCATACGCGCTCTCCAGAAACGACCGTTTTCTTGCGCAATGCAGTATTTAAGCATGAAATATATTTGAGGCATTCGTGAGACGTCCATGATTATAGTGAAATTCACAAGGACGAATTTATAATGAACAAGGCAACGTCATGGCAGAACCGTTCTGCCATGATGCTGCGTCGTCATGTGTACCTTCTTTAAAGGGTACACCTGACAGAGAAAGCAAGTTAAATGCACGCGAGCTCCTTATAGTGAGCACAAAATCGTGAGATTACAGAGTATAAAAGAATCATTTCCATAAATAACAGAACGCAGTGTGCATAAAGGGTGACTGCCATGGCAAAATAATATGCGACAGCGGTGCCTGGCTTTGTAACTTGGGCTTGTTTTCGCGTTTTCTAAAATATATCTGCCATTAAAAACTGTGCCATGGCTGACGTAAGTCATAAAAATTTACGTGACAAAACCCCAGTATGGCCATGAGGCACGCCGTAGTGGAGGGCTCAGGAAATTGTTATCGCCTTGGTTTCTTTAACGTGCATTAATAACGCACAGTACACCAGTATGTAGCATTTCGCCTTAATCGAAAATGCCACCTCTACGGCCGGCATCGAACCGGTTACTTTAGCAGCTGGGCACCGTAACCACAACAACACCGTGGCCGACGGGCTGTCGTAAGTCAGCGCCCGTCTTTCTTTGGATTTTCAGTCTAATTTTGCACAATTACACAAAGACTGTTTCTCTCCACAAGATTGCGCGACTCTAAGTCGAGAGCATTTCAACGATGACCGCGCATGCCGTTATGTTTTGGGCGTGCGCAGGTTCGCTACCTTTCCGACCTACCTAAGCTTGAAGACCAGGACCGATTGCGACAGCAGGGCCTGCAGGGGCCACTTGTACTCTGCCAGCTTGATGCTGACAGCTTCTCACGACCCGAGCCGTGGGAATACCGGGCGGAACACATACCAACTGAACACTGCACTCACATTGTTTTCTCCATGCCAGGTCTCAAAGATTGGTTTAATGACCTCATCAACTATGATGTCTACCATGTGGCTACGAGGCCTTTCTTTTGGCGCACTGTTGATCAGCTACTTGAGCGCAAGAACGCGCACCTTCTCGTCAGCGTAGGTGCCTTCGGTAATGTGTCCTCCCTGATGGCCGACGTTGCCGGAAATACTGACACCATGGCGCGTTTCTCGCGCAACATGGTGCGATGGGTGCTCGGCAACAAGTTGGACGGCGCGTTGCTTGCCGGCGTGTTTCCGGCTCCTTCCAACATGCGCAACGCGATGGTCAAGATGGTCAAAAAGCTGGGCACCTTATTTCGCGTCCACCACATCAACCTGGGTCTGGTCGTGCCACCGCAGGCACAGCTTTTTCACACTCACGGCGCCGGAGTGAAGCTGGCACAATTCGTGGACCTTGTAGTCGTCACGGTAAGCCGTAAAATGCCGCAGACGCGGGCCTGTTCGTGCAACCTGGGGCAGAAACGCCGTCTACAGCGCTGTCTGATGCATTTGCCTGACGATCCGTGACCGTTGTCTCGCGGTGCTAGTATAGTCAAAACCAAGCTAGACAGGCCGCGCACGTAAGCTGTGCCTTCACAGTGAAACATCGTTGCTATTTATGCACATTTGAACCACGCCTTTTTGTGACTCAACTTTATTGCGGTTTCCTTTTTCAGCGCGATGTTTTTGTTTATTGATCGCCAAGCTCAAGTGATTTTTGAGCTATTTTTCTAGCCCCCGTAAGCACACGCAAAAATGATTAAAAATCATCTTATTTATCTAAACATAGCAGTTTCTTGTGCTCTAAAGACTAAGAAATGTGTAACAATGTCAACGTCTGCATCTGCGCCTAGTGGTGATTAGCGCTCGGGGCGTTGCCGCGGTTAGCGTGACTTTCAAAATGTAACGGGGTCGGAGTCTTCGCGTCACTGAAAAAAATCACTGCAGTAACAAGGTTTTACACCTTAATTTAATTTCGCGGAACAGTCTTCCATACACAGTAACACAGATTCTGATGTGAGTAAATCTTTGGACTCGCGTTAAAAGTTTATAGAATAGCATACTCGTTGTCTTTGAGGCCCTCACTCGGCCAGGAACTGTAGTCTGCACATATCATTTTGCTGTTTGTTCCGCAGATGAAGGATGCACTCGTCAAAATAGTCTATGGCTCTTCAGCTACAGTTCACAGAAGATCTTGGGACGATTTTTTTTAAATTTTTGCAGGTGAATAGGGAACCATCAGTGCGAAGTGCCGCCGAAAGTGCGTTGAACATCGGAAGCGCGATCGAGCTCGTTCGTGACTGCGGTGTGCCGGCCTCGAAAGTGGTGCCAACGTTCAGCCTGGAGGTTACTTTTTACAAGTTCCTCGACACCCTTGACTCCATCAACAACACGTCCCCGGTGGCGCTTCCCTACTACACGGTTTGCGAGCGGATCCAACAGGGAGGCTGGGAAGTCATGTACGACTCCAGTACACATTCAAACTTCCTTCACAGGTCAGTGCTTCTCGCAGGTGACACTGCAATCATCACTTTCCTACACTGAGAACACATTTAGAAATAGATGCTTGAGTGAAGATAAAAAGCTAATAAGAAAGAAGTGGCCAAAATGAATTAGAGATCACCCGATTATTGCAGGCTGGATGCATGGCTGCTTGTCACTGGGCCGTTTCAAAGAAATTCTGAGGTTTTACTAGTCAAAACCACAATGAATATGATCCGTGGTATAGTTGCGAACTCCAAATCACTTTTCGTTCCCGAATTCTCTTACGTTCACATTAATCTAAGTACGCGAGCGTTTGTACAAATCACCCCATCGATATGCGACAACCAAGCAAACTCGCTTCCTAATGCTTCGAAGCGCAACGTCACCGCCCATAAATCACGATCGTCCCTGGGAAAACTCGGAAGGTAAACATTTCAGGCGAACTAGAGGTTGAATTTTTATCGATAGGCGCGTACACCGTCATCTATCTGCGATTCCCCTGTCTATACAAGTAGCCCCAACAGTGAAGCTAACTTTCTACCTCTTTCTGTGTGCCAGTGGAGAATGCCTCCATGTAAACATAAATTTCGTGTTATGCAGCTTGGAAGCACGCTCTACGTGAATAGCACATGACTAAACAAAACATGCCAGCATGATGTACTGCAGTCGTCGTGTTAAGGACGACTGAGCGGCGTGACAAGTGACATCAGAGGGGTTTGCGCGCGATACTGCGCCCTGCATCACTCCATGTTAGCAAAAACCTCTTATGCTATATTTGTTCGTAAGTTAAAAGTTCCACCAATTTTGATGCTGTCATTAGCGATCGCGACAGGTCATTGATAACATTGAGTATTGGCAGTTGAGAACGGGAAGCTTTGTCAATCTGGCACCCGCTTTCCAGGGCGTAGCGCATACCAGGCATGGAAAAAAAAGGCTAGAAGTGAGCAGGCTGTAATCGTACTAACAAGAACCACAGATAAGTCTTCCACGTTTACTGCACGCGAACGATCCTATATGCATTGTGAGCTACGCATTCACGTCCTGGGCCGGTATTCAGAAGGTGCGTCTTACGCTAAAAGTGTTGCTAAGAGCATATTCTAGCCAATCCTGAAGCTGGGCGCATTATCAGCGGAGCCAGCTGGCCAATGGCAAAGAACACTCACGAAGGAGAAGCTTCGTGGATTCGACTATAGGCACATATTTACGCCCATGGATAGGATGTTTTTAGGTGTTAAGCTTTGTGGAGAGCGATCTTATGTCCTTTACTAAGGCGAAAGCGCTGAGTGCCTCATTAAACGCGGTATGGGACTGCCGAACGCCAACAGCACACAAGCTAGCAAAAAATCGGAACTGGCGTATCGATCACTTGTACTATATACTAAAACTGGCTTGGCAGTATGCAACTGCATGATTTTCATGACCCACTAAGTCATGAAATGGGCAACATAACCTGCTTGTCGTTTGAATAAGGGTTAACGATAATGAACTAGCGCGTAGCGCATACCAGAGCTCCCCGGCCAGGGATATGCGGGAATGCGCCACTGCATGTCAACCTTTACAGGTTATGCAAAATTACGTTCTCGCATCTGCGCCTAGTGGTGATTAGCACTCGGGGCGTTGCCGCGACTATCGCCGTCAAGCCGTCTTCATTGAGCTGTGGGGTTTTACGTCCCAACACCAGCTGTGATTATGAGAGACGCCCTAGTGGAGGGCTCCGGAAATTTCGACCACCTGTGGTTCTTTAACGTGCACTGATATTGCACAGAACACGGCTCTCAATATTTCGCCTCCATCGATATGCAGCCGCCCCGTTAAGCCGTCTTAACACGCGATGAGGTACCGGTGAACCTTATGACCTTTACGTGCTCACAATCCTGCGCGAATACAGGCCCATGACTGAAGCATCAAAATATGGGGACGTACAAGAAATGCTAGCAAAAGGTAAATAAGAAAGTTGTATAGAAGGGGGACAACTGAAGAAAAAGAAAGAAATGAAAACCCGGTGTTGTGTATTGAGAACTTGAAGCGCGATGTGTACTACAAGTGAATAAAATGCCGCGTAGAAGACAATAGCATTAGGCGCGCACGGCACGATTAATGAGCGTGACAGCACAAGGATGCATGGACGGGGATTCCTTTAAAGTCCGAGAGACTCGGAACAATGTCTGCTTCGAAATACGACAAAATATCATGAATGAAAATAGATGGAGGTGACACGGGAGTCTAGTTAACTGTACCAGAAGAAATGCCGACTTGCAGTGTAGAAAGTTAGCTAGGGCACTCATCATTAAATGATATGTTAATGGTAAAGACAGTGGCAGAAGCAACCATATAATGTAAAGTGCAAAGTGCGGAAACAGGACTGGATATCGTCGATGGAGCTAGCCTCTCTATATATCATGGTAAGGATGACCTCTATAGTTAAAGGGAGAGAGCACGCGCACATCACAGTAATGGGAGGAAATGGCAGTGCGGCGCCATTCGATGCCATATCTTGGTGGCACGGAACACGGCGCTAAAGAATAAAATTCGCCGATGACCATTCATGTGTACCATATGGAAGTAGCTGAAAAATTATTGAATAGCTTGGGCTAGAATGTCCACACGCGTCCCCTGCAGCTTAAAATATGGTTGAGAGCAGCAGAAGCTGCAAAAAAAAAATAATAATAAAGAAAGTGAAATGGCATGTTCTAGCCTTGTTTGCCGCATCTCTGATTCGTTGTTCTATCACCCTGCAGCCATTATTGAGCAAATACGAGTCAGCTTGTGATGGGATGTATCGTAAACGATGGCTAGGTTAATGGCGGCGAAATAGAGACCACGCAGAATGAAAAGTGATTAGCTTTAGACAAATTTTTTAGACAGCTTCCGTTGGTTCATGGTGTTGTCGAACGACCGGCAATTAACTTCTGGTGTTTTAACGCGCCTAAACCCCTATATAATTACGTGGCACGCCTTAATAGGCGTTCCCGGATTAATTGTGACCGCCTCTGGTTTTACAGCGAAGTTTTTAAGCCTTTAGTTAGAGAGGATTTTTCGGGGCAATAGCGTCCCCATGAGCAAACCCCTGCACGGAAGCCAGCGGCGTGTGGGTTTCACTGTTGAGCGCATCGCGACGAGGGGCAAAGGGACGATCGTCAGCTCCCTGATACGGGGCTCCTGCGTTCTACGCGCAACGGAAAGCTCACTACGGGCCTTCTGTAACTGTGCGCGCGCTAGTGGTTGCAGCGCTGCCAGTGGCTGCAGCTCCCTTGCTGGCGGTGCTCGTGAAGCTATACAAATGAGAGCCGGAAAGAGAGAGAATGGTTGGCCACTGGTTGCAGTGCTGACTGTCTAAAGTCACTTGTGGCGGTTGGGCACATCAGCTTTGCCAGCGGTGCTTGTCTAACTGCTTTCATGTACACCCACTTTAATAGGGTGCAATGATGGCGATTTTCTCTCTCTTTTTTTTTTCAAACATGCATCTAAGTACAGGGGCGTTATTGTATATCGCCCCCATCGAAGTGCGGCGATGGTGGCGGGGAATAAAACCGGCGCATTTGTGCTTGTATGTAAATGTAGGTCATAAATCTTGAACATCTTTGTTCGGGTGGTTGTCCTGATAGTACGACAATACGGCTCCGAGCTCATACATCGTAAGAAGCTGCTGAAGAATCCACAAGTATTGAGTTTTTGTCCATCAGAAATACTTTACCTAATTTTATTCGTTTACTCAGAATATGACAGAAGACAAAAAGTGCATTTGCCTTGTCTAGGGCATGATAAAAAAAAAAAAACCACTAGTACCTGAGACAGTATCGAGTCATTTCCGTGTATGCACATATTCAATAAACAAAGGTAGTTTCATAACACATAAGCTTCGAACAAGAGAGTAATAAAGTGGTGTTATATGAAGTATGCACGCAATATCCAGCGCGAGGTGTCGTCTGCGCTAGTACATCAGCTTATAATTGCATAATTGCGTCTCTGGCACATGTTCGCAGCAAGCCTTGGGGAGCTATTAATGTGAAAGTAATCTCGTATCTTCTAATTAATAAAACGCAACTCAATCGTCTTTTTAACCACGCGAAATCCACCAACGTGGCATATTATAGCGTCAACCAATTTAGACTTATGAACCACCGTTCACCTCATGTATTTCTCGCGAAAATAAGCAACTAGCGCGACCACATTCAGTCACCCGCACCACCTATGCGCTACAGTTTCAAAATTTTATTTGAACCACGAGAGCATCCGAGTGAAACGGGCGCACAGCGCGGGATCGTGTCCGTCAAGAAAGGCTTTTATTTTACATTGTACATAACAAATCTTGGGCACCCCATAGTGCGATACCAATCTTAGGTCTTGCAATCTTAAGTGCGTAACTCAAGCGGCTTGCGTTTGGCATCACATAGGTCAGCTCGACTGTTGTATGTCAGTACGCTACACGCACAGCGCGCAGCACACCTGCACGTTGTGTGTGTAGGTGCACTCTCCATAATGGCGTTTCATCGATGACGGTTGCGTACCGAGCAGTATATCGCATGTCAACGTTGCCAGCCCGAAAGGTTGCGTTGGGCGGGCTCAAGTGATGGCAACGTGGTTGTAGAACGTGTTCCGTCTTGCCGGCGGTCGTTTGAACGTTGTTGTTCAATATACACTGGGTGGACATGTCCATACACGAGACCACGAATCAAGTACGATTGTTTGCTGCCATTGATCCGGAACATCCTGGTGCAGCACCCAAGCTGTGATCACTGTGACCCAGATGAGGGACTGCACTATCCGGGAATATATACGAATGCTAGATTGAATAAGTGCCCCGCCACAACAGCCTGAGTGATCCCCACTTCGCCGTCCGCTGCCCTCGCGAGCTTCATTTCTCAGCCGCCGTGAAACTGGAGATGGGGGCGGGGTGGCTAATGAAAAAAGCGCTTTGTGGTTTTTCATTGCTTCATGTGTAAACGGTCAGAAGAGAGTAACATAAAATGCTCTACTGAACCCTTTCTTAACGTACGGCACTTGATTAATTCATGAGATTCAGCATGCTTAACGCTGGTGTTTGCTAGACGCTGAAGGGGAAATGGTTCGTATTAATTTTGGCAACGCTAGGTTCCTTGAAGGGCACTTAGTTTTAAATGCGCAAGTGTTTTATCATCCCACCTCACTGGCAATGCAGCTGCCATGGTTTCAAATTATTTATCTAAAATTATTTAACACGCTTCAAAAGTGGAACACACCTCCTCACACGAATAGTGTAACACGAGAGGTTGGCTAAATGGTTTGCGAGCTCAAACAACGTGCGCCCGAACAGGTACACATCATTCGGGTACAAGCCATCGTAGGTACTGTTCTATGCATAAATAATACAAAGGCGCAATTTAGACAAGCGAGCGCGAATATAGGGCAGTCTGAACTTCATAACCAGCTTGTGCTGGCGACATCCTGCAGCGGCAAACTATTTAAGGAAATCCTTACACAGCAATGTGATGAGAAACCTGACCTTACCATAGTACCTTTATCTATCTATCGCCCCCTTTGGCGCTCAACGCTTGGCTAAATTATAAATATCAGCTCTCCTCAATTGGGACACCCTTGGGAACTCTTGAGCTGAACAGGTATCCTAACACGCTTCACAAATGGCACATTCGGCTTGTTCTTACTGATCTTTTGCTCTCACTGCAACAAGACAACGACCCTTCTCCCTCGGAGAACAGCATGACCGACCAGAACATGCACGGAGGCGTTCGTCCAAAGAATCTCAACATGAAATACATCAGCCCGTCTTCGTGTAGGAAACAACAGGGCTCGCATATACCGTAGTGCCGCTGTGAATATGGCACCGCTAATTAGCAGGCGGCAGTGTGCAGCATGATTGTTGCCTAATGTTATCGGTCCAACACGAATTCCATTCGCCATAGCGCACTGAAGACTTCGTTTTTATCTTTCGGCAAGCCCAGATACGGTTGCGCAGCCAGAAAAGTGAGCATTGATTAATAACTGGGCAGCTTTAGAATAGGATACCGGAAGCATTGCGTACTTATCTTTGTCGCTACTGCACGTGTGTCGTACGCTGCCTCTGGGTACGCACATTATTTCTCGAAAATAGCGTGCATACAGAGATGACGTAAAGCTTCCGTACCCAAGTCTAAAACTCTGTACTGTCGTGAAAGAAACATTTTTTGGCGATACGCTCTGTTTGTAACGCGTTGGGTCGATAGTGCGATGCGTACAACAAAGATGATGACTTTCTGAGAGGCCAACCTTTAGCATAATGCTTTTTTCCTAGTTAATATAGGAACTACACCGCTATAGATATTAGGCCGCCACGGCTAAAGTCGTGACCTTAAGTTAAGGAAACTGAAGGAACGATGTGAACGGAACACTGCCAGGTATGCAGTCTACCAGATCGAAGGCGAGGGGGCGGATCTCTGAAATAATAAGCTAATTATGCTAACAGCCCTTCATTTCTGCAGCCGTGTGTAACGCCGCGCCGCCAGACCAGTATATATGGAGTGCTCGAGCGCGATTTCTTAAAATAACAGTAACTGCAACAGTAACAGTAAATAACAGTAACTGTGCCGATACAGTGCCGCTGGAGAGTTTAGTGAATGGGTGCCACGTGCAACCGCAAGGAACCGTATAATGCTTGCATGTTATCGTCTTGCACGCCTGTAGTCTGCTATATCGCCGACTATGTGTAGCGTTTCGAAAACGAAAATGCCGCGGAGTTACAAAACTATTACACCGCTAGCAAACCTGAGTGCGGTGCGAATTGTTTCGCGCGGGAGCACCTGGGGCACGCCAAACTGCATTTAGGGGAGAAAAGACAAGGACGAGATCTCGCTTGAACAAAGGCTGGGCGGCCGACAGGAAGCGTTATGGAACGTTCGCTGCGCTCGTTAAGGAGCTCGCTAAATGTGTTCAGAGCGCGTGGGGAGACGATTGGAAGCAGGTGCAGCGGGGGACATTCCCGACACCCTCCCACCGGGACCGTGTTGATTCGCTATGGCTGGGAGTGCAGCCAACGAACGTAACGTGCTCGCAACGATAAGCGCACCGAGAGAATAACGCTATATACGATGAAGGCCGGAGCGGGGAGCCTTTAGCATGCAGGAAGCTACGTATACAAACGTGGATTGTCAGCGCTATGCCATGGCTAATACGCGGCGCCTTCTATATAAAACTGCGCTCTTGGCCGGCGCTGCGGACTGACCATAGTTTGCTAATGAAGTGCGAAGTACAAGGGGAAAAAATACAGCGCTCTGTAAAAGCAGCTTGCGTTATCGCATACCGTGAACTGGGTCGCCCAGCAGCTCAAGAGAGTCTCAGAAATATTACAGGTGGAGCGGAAAGCAACGGTCACGGACGGATAAGGCGCATGGACGGAGTCAGATTTCCTAACGTGTTTTCATACATGGCGCGTCCCAAGTACATCGCGTCCCGTGCAAGGAAAAGTCCCTTCTGAACCTGAGTAAGATTTGACAGCGAGCAAATTGGCATTCCAAAATTAGTACAGCTGAAGTACAGAGAAAAACAGAGGACTGACAGGGACGAGTGCATTTTCCTGTTCAT
This sequence comes from Hyalomma asiaticum, assembly GCA_013339685.2. NCBI lineage: Eukaryota > Metazoa > Arthropoda > Arachnida > Ixodida > Ixodidae > Hyalomma > Hyalomma asiaticum. The sequence continues at coordinate 192,786,393 of CM023481.1, forward strand.
TCCTTGGTGTCTTTTATACTTCGCGCTTAACGTTCCTTCTCAAAGGTGCAAAAACTAAGTGTTTACGGCCGCTATAATTTGACGTGTGCGCACAATTCCTGAGCGCTATATAGACGAATTTATCGCAGGTACGCTATTGCTGCTGTTTTTTTTCTCGCAGAAAACATGAGTGGGTCAACTTCGACGACGCGCGGACCGTTGCTGAGAAGATGGAGGTTATTCGCAATGAATCAGTGGCTGGAGTCATGCTCTGGGACATCAGCATCGACGACTTCAAGGGAGCCTGCGGGTCTGTTCACCCACTCGTAGCCGCAGTGTACGCCAGCCTCGTGACACCAGGAGCGACGGCCGACCAACCATTACTCACCTTCACTCATGAAGTGGAAAACACCACCGCCGACCGCCCTTGACATTCCCACGCGCATCGCGCTGCTGCACCTGTGGATGCCACAGGCAGCAACAAAAAAAAAAAAAAAAAAAGAAAAAGAAAAAGTGGGCACTGCGCAGGTTTAAGTAAAACTGCTTTTTTTTTTCCTTGCAGTTGCGGCGGTCCTGCGATTTTTTTTTTTAAATAAAGTGTCCATTGCTGTGTTTGCTTTCAAATCTGGCGTCCACACTCCTTTTCGCCTACCCCGAGTGTGACCTATCAACTTCTTAAAGTAAAAGAAGCTGTGTCTTGATGACATCGAAACATGGCGTGCTTACATAGTTAGCAAGTGTTTGGCTCTTCCCAATATATAGGATGCTCTCGATTGATTTGGAGTCTTGCTATATGCCGTTCAACATGTCACGTCGTACCGATTCAAGGTGTGGATTCCCGCTATCAATGACACTCGTACACAAAACAAAGCAGAGTGGTGTCCTCGTCGTGTTTAGGGTATAGGCCCTTACGTGTTAAGGCGTCATTAGCTTCACGACCTTTCGTTCAGAATTTCTTCATTTGAAGTTTTCCTGGTGGTGTGCGGTAAGCATGAATGAATTGTAAATGCTTGATAGGCCTCTACGAAACTTGCGACTAGAGCTAGCGGAACACTTAGAGCGTAATTTTCCTTTCGATAACAGTACGTACAATGAGTAATAACAAAATCGGAGCGAAGGAACGCGAACAAAAACCGTTAAAATCCTATTATTTTACCAATAGTACAATTAACAGTATTGGTCACTGCTGCAAATTGTAGACACGCTGCCCACTTTCAAGCGAAGCTTTCATATAGGACGATTTGTACGCCGTCAATATTGGTGTTTGAAAAAAAATCAATATCAAAGCAATGGGCGGCATTTCTTTTTTTTTTTTTTTCTCTTTCTCTTCGGGTATTCAAGCCGAAAGTGCGCGCCCACTACATGTGCCCTCTCTTCAATTCACGTCTAGAAAACGAAGATGAAGTGAACGTACCTACCTGAGCCCTAGGATTTTCTACCAAAGAAAGGATACACACATAGAGAGAGATACAGAACGGGAAAGAAAGAAAGAATGAAAGGAACGCACACGCAAAGCTCCCCTTGCCCCCCTTTCCCCGATAGCGGAAGGGCTCCTTTCTTTCTCAGCTTCGTAGGGGCAGTTATATAGTGTTGCTTTATCGCCCCGTGACCTGCTTTAGGCAAATCGGTAGGAGCCCATTGATATAGCTATAACTTTGAAGTTGCAAGATGGGCGCATGATGACCGCCTCCACCGCTTCGACGAATGCATTTTCTCTCCATATGTTGCCGTAATTCAGTAAGGTGCTAGTTTTACTGCAACGCACGATAATTTCCGTGTGCGACTGTTGTTGGTTTCAATAGGCCTGCGGAGAGAGCTTGTCTTGTCCTTGAGGCGCACGCAGACACAGTGGTAAAAGAACTGCACAGGCCCAAAGACATGCTTTAGGCATAGGATAATTGTAAGGCTCTTTCAAAAGCTGGCCCTGCGGCCAGGCACTTCACATCCATCACATGACGCTGAGCAGGCCCACGGTCTTTTTTTTTTTTTTTCATTGCTGCAGTAGCATTCCTATGGCGAAGGTGATGGGGAAATGGATTGAGCACAAGTTTGTGCCTCCTGGTATAGGTTTATGGATGTAGGTTCTTCTCTAAGTAGGCTACCAATATATATGGCATTGTCCAGCGCTTTTCAAGTGCGTGTTCTTGGACAAGTGGAATATTTTGTTTCAAATAAACATAAACCGCCTTTAACTATGTGCTTAGGAGATGAGAATGCGAAAGCGAACGAGGGCGCGCTCTTTTGATAGATGTTATATCGGCGCCCAAACACCGCAGCCGTCGCTCAGGCAACGAGAGCGCCGACTATTACTATGGACTTTCCGTCTCCCCTTCGCGTCGGGGCTTCTGCTTTTGATGCGAATATCTCCCACAGCGCGGCCATGGGTATACACTCCTTAGGTGGGGACACTTAACGGCTTACTTGCAAGACGGGACTGACCAGATAAAGTAGCAAAGAGGCGCGCCGCATCCCAGTTACGCCGGAAGATACCTATTGGCGTCGCGATGGGACTTGAAGACACGGAAAATATTTTCGGTCCGGTTGCTATAGCAACCGGCACTTCGCGGCAAATCTGAAATGATATTAAGAGGCACGGCGAAAGAAGGTCGCCGGTGGAGAAGGAAAGCGGAGACGGAGTCGACTGTCGCTGCCGCGAATGTTGGCGCCGACGTCACTTCCGCTGGGAGGGAAAGATCACGTGCTTCCAGACACGGCTTCTGCGCACACCTTTTGCTGATGCCAGCTGGGTCCGAGCTTTCGTCAACCTTCAGAATTAACGCTTTCGGGATAAAACTCCATTCCAGCTGACCGAGCTCATTTAGCGGTAGTCTTTTGTACAGATGGGGACTCTATGATGCACAGAACGTGCACGATAGACCGGTTCACGGAGCGCAAGCAACGACCTACACGGACCGCAGTGCTGAACAGTATCGGTTTTGTTTTTATCACTCACACAATTGCAACTCTTTGGTAGACGGCTGTCCATCATTGTAGATAACTTTAGTGCGCACTAAAGTGGCGAGAAATATGAAGATAAATGTCACTTCTGACGTTAATTAAACAATGGAAACCCGGAATACAATTAAATCACGACCTTTATTTTAAGGTACTTCCATTTAATTTTTGATTATTAGTAGCGTGGCGACCTCAGAGCCTCGTTCGGCAGCCGAAGAAATAATAAAATGGAAAATGTAAAGGATATCTTCAAAATAGGTACAAGGTATATTCACACTAATTGGTAACTGTGACCTGCTGTAATTATGCTTACGCTCCACGATGGTGGTCTAGTGGCTATGGCGCTCGGCTACTGATCCATAGGTCGCAGGCGGCTGCATTTCGATGCAAAGGCTAAATGTTGAGGCCCGTGTGCTTTGCGATGTCAGTACGCGTTAAAGAACCCCAGGTGGTCGAAATTTGCGAAGCCCTCCCCGACGGCGTCTCTCATGAGTCATATGGTGATTATGCGACCTAAACTCCATAAATCAATCATTATGGTTACGCGGTGCATGCATATTTGGCACTAAAACAGGGAATGGATTTGGGAAATATTAAGCGAAGCTGTATATAGCCAACCTCTGTGGTTTTGTGGTGTCTGGGTGCAAGAATCCTAGTTTTTTTAGGCGTCTCGAGGTGGCGATAGCCATCCACGCTCTCCCAGGGCACGCATGCAACTCGAAACTACACAAACAACGATGACAGTGTCTATGTGGAGAAATAGTAAGAAAATTCATGTGTTACAGAAGTCCGAAAAAAATGCCATAGCAGGAGGTCATTGCCTTTGTTTATTCGATATTTTTAAAGGCTTCAAATTTTTATGACCCGTTTCTGGAGCAAAAGCTTTTTTTCAAAGGCAGTATTCTTTCCCGGTAATTTTATATGCTCCTGCCCCACCCAAAGTTTTCTTAATTCTATATCAGCAATAGCGCCCACATAAGTTAGTCTCATCTTAATGTATCCGGTATAGGACCAATAATTCACGATAACTCTCACTTGCCTCCAGCTTATAAACAGAGGACCTATGGTCTCTCAGTGAACGCATGCAGAATGAGTTCATATTTCTGTTTGATATATACATATGTTTATAAATACATATAAGTGATATATAAGGATATATAAGTGTTTATAAGATATATAAGTGAAAAGTGAAAATATGGAGAAATATATTGTCACTAATTTCCCAATTTTTTGTTCAATATGACTAAAGAAAATGAATGCCAAAATTTCAGTACTCAATTTCACGCTGGAACTTCGGACTCGTAATGTAAGAAGACCAATCTTTTTTTTTTCGCATTCTCGCCAGTTTCATCCCATCAAACTTTCTGAAACTCCCTGTGTTAAAGGGCAACTCCGGCGATTTTTCAGTGTCCATTGATCTCAATAAAATTTTCAATATATAATCTCCTCGGTACTCTAATAATATATTCCAAGTCAGGCGGATGTAGGCCATTTAGTTTTCCTGTAAATGAACCTTCAAATTTTTTAGCGGATTCTCAGGCGGTCCACCCTGCGTTTTTGACGCCATGACCTCCGCGCTGCCTACCCTAGCCATCGGGCCTTCAAAAGCAAAATGGCGATACTCCAGCGCTAAAATCGTCGCTGTCAAGATCATAAAATCTGGCATAACTGAATTTATCATCGGATGACCTCGCCGTTGGCATTTATTTGGCGCCAGTTCCATATTTCTGGTGAAGGGGAGGTTGTGACGTCACCGCACACCCTTCACGAAGCATCCTTCGTTTCGGTTTAGGTTCGAAGACGACTTTCAGGTGCTTGTTTAAAATTATTGGCGCGTTTCTGAGCAAACTGAACCACCATGGCTGTTACAGGACTGTCAGTGCCATTGGAAAACATTGATATCAGAACATGGTGAAAAAACCGCCGGAGTTGCCCTTTACACCTTCCGCTTCTTTACGGCACACTGCGGGTCTTTCTTACCTATAAATACTTATTTAGGCCTTAGAAGGCGTCGCGAAAGGTATGTTACGTCACGCGTATTCATTTATGCAACTTTGAAGCGGCGTCACCACCCGTATTTTCTTTTGGGGCGTTTTCTAGCTTACCGAGTGTCTTCCCCTCACAGCATTGGTGTTTTTGGCATCGTGAAATGCTAACCCACTAATACGAGAGAAGTTGCGTTTCCCTTTAGTGTCCCCATAACCTCATAATGTTTCCTTTCCGGTGGTTTTGGGATATTTAACAGAGATAGCGCAGTGGTCACCTACTCCTGCGCATGCCCAGCCAGCTGCATCATTCCGCTTTATACAGACAACTGTCGTTATAGAGAGGCTTTCGGCAGTGTCGCTTTCTGTATATTTTATTCTTTTCCTCCTTCATGCTGTTTCCTTTTATTACCATTTAATACCCTCACCCATTACCCAGTTTAGGATGGCCTAAACTCCCGATCTTCCTAATTGTTATTTCCTCCACGCGTCTCTATGATTATTGTGTAATTATCGCGCTAAATGAGTGCAGCGTCAAGTGACAAGTTGTGATTACACGTATCGGCGTAGTAATAACTTCATTGTAGTCACAAGCATATGATTCCTTAGGAAACAAGCGGGAGTTCAAATCACTGTTCAGATGGTTAATGTCAAAGTGGCACCTATATGACGTGTTATAATGATTCGGCGTCGAATATTTGAATGTTCTCGAAAATTTCAGGAAGACACGCGCATTTCAATGGAGGGTTGGCGGTGAAGCGCTACGAACATATTTCTTTTGCTGTTCAGGCTAAGCACTTCATAATCACCTGCATACTACGTAAATTCCTCGGTTATGTCGCAGAACACGTAATTGTGTGTGTGTGTGTGTGTGTGTGTGTGTGTGTGTGTGTGTGTGTGTGTGTGTGTGTGTGTGTGTGTGTGTGTGTGTGTGTGTGTGTGTGTGTGCGTGCGTGCGTGCGTGCGTGCGTGCGTGCGTGCGTGCGTGCGTGAAGTCCTATCTTAAGTTCATCTAATTGATGAAGTTCACAAACGCGGAGCCAAGTGCCAGAAAGACACCTCGTAGATATATATATTACATATGTATAGAACGCCTTAGGCTGACAAATGCTACCTAGTACATCATATTTCGCTTGCCTTAAGTAGTTGTGCCGTTTCCCTGAAGTTTGCCCCAAAATTCTTCCTCGTAAGTTAGAGGCGCTTACATAAAGAAATGTGACGTGTTTCATCGTTCAATAGCTGCATTCTATAGAATTGTGAATTGTGTGTCCTTTTCGCTGCTGAACTACATAATGGTGACTTTATACCCCATATTTTCTTTTCCAAATGTATAATTTTAAAGGAAATTCCCGATGTAATAAATCTTCTAATAAAGGTGCTACTTCTCGAACAGTAATTAGGTTTTAATTTCTTTCCTTTGAAATAGTACTTAATATAATATCGTGAACTTGATAAGGTGCGAAGAAATTCGGGCAGTTACGCACTAGTGGTGGGATGACTGAGGATACAGCATAGCTGGTGGTGTTTGCCTCCTCCTCTTCCCTCCCCTAGCCTCACTTCCCTTTCCCACTCCCTGATACACTGAACTGTACGTGCACATGACTACGCTATGCTCTACCTTCTCCCGTCCCTCCTCCTCATCATCACATAATTTTCCCTTTCCTTAACCTGCCTTTCCCACACCCTCCACGTTTTCCTTCTCATTCTCACTTCCCTTTCCCACTCTTTGCTACACTCTACAAGACTATGCTGTGCTCCACTTTCTTCCGCCCTCGTTAGCTTCCTCCTTACCTTCGCCTCCCGTTCCCACCCCTTGATATACCATAATGTACTACATGCCTACGCTATACTTCACTTTATTACCTCCTCCTTTTTCTCCTGACCCGCACTTCCCTTTCCTACCCCCTTGCTATACGATACTACACAAATGCTGCCCATTGGGCATTTCATAGAATTGCATGCGCACCAATTTCATGACGATGATATTTTTCTGCCGGCGCCTAACGGCCCTACCTCCCGGTTAAACATCTTCGTTGTTAATTATTTCTGTATTTAAGCATACTGAAGGGAGATCTTCAAATAATTAATGCTTCCTCTTAAACTCATTCCGCTCGCACGATGAAGTGGTTTCCGGTTTGGGGAAACAAATACTGCAATATGTCCTGGTATTGAAGTTGCCTGGATAATTGGAGGCGTGCGATGTCAGTGCACGTTAAAGAACCCTAGGTGGTCCAAATTTCCGAAGCCCTGCACGGCGGGGTCTCTCATAATTATATCGTGGTTTCAGGATGCGAAACTCCAGAAATCGTTATCTTTATTGAAGGCGCACGAAAATGAGTTCTAGCGGATATGAAAACTTTGCTCTCGTGAGCTCAATATGTCTCTTGCCATTCTGGTTGTGCAAACACCGCAGGGCAATTTGTTTTCCGCATCAAATTTTCGAGAGATAACCTAAGATAAAAAGCCAAATGTAAAAGATCATGCATTCACTTATCAATACCGTGGTGCTCGTTCCCGCATAATCTTTTACTTTTCCGTCATTGCTATGCGCTACCCATTATCTTGCGCCAATAGGACGATGCTATGTAAATATTCCGAAACTCTACGTCGCCATGCTATTGATACATTCGGTACCGTTAATTGCCACTGAGAACCCTTCTCCGAGGTCCGAAAAGAAAGGGAACAAATTTAACGAAAATAATCGCCGCTGTTTGGTCACATGCTCCATGGCAAAAAATTAAAGCATAAAAAATGAACAGCCTTGAATGAACGAAAGCTTAACGATTAACGATTCTCAAAGCGATCATAATATTATATGCCATGTACCGCTGCGGTTATGGAACCCTCAGTATACGTGTTTTCTGTTTGTCTTTTTTTTAAATTTTGCACCGAGATTCATCAGTGCACAACATATTGCTAGCTTCCTCTCGAATCTCTTGCAAAAGCTATTCATTGAACGCAAAGAATGGATACCTTGCCTCGGGCTGTAACTGCAGTGACCTGTACCGAGCAAACACATGTACAGGGAAAAATAATCCGCGGTGAAAGCAGGGACTTGCGTTAAAGTGCGTCAACTGAATGTCTGAATATTGGTAAGGTTGTCAGTTCGGCATCAGCTTTCGGAAGAATACTTCATTTCTCTCTCTCTTTTTTTGCTTTTTTTTGTTTACATGCGGGTAAACTTACACCGTAGACGTTAAAAGTCGCACTTAGATCGCCCTGTACAAAAAAAAAAAGAAAAATGAAAAGAAAGAAAGAAACAGCATGCCGCTTTACTTACACGCACGTGTATAAAGCAATAGCGTTGAACGTGCGAGTTCAGTAAGACGGCTATGGTAGTTACAAATTTTTGGGATATGTTGTTGAACGAGTCAAGGACGTTTTAAGATAACGAAAATCATTTTATTTCTAAAGCGACTTCTCGCGAACACAAGAGATGCCCCAGGAGTCGCTGACATTATTGAAGATACTTTCGTCAATATTGAAAATCTTGGTGAGCCCAGTGCAAGTTCACTGAGGTGTGACTACTTACGCTTATAATAATGACATTGATTTTCGTCCGCGGACAACCACGTCACGTTTAATGTATTTAAAATTTTGGCATTCACGCTTTAAGAAAACTGCAATATTGGATCACAAGACTGCCGATAAATATGAATACTAATAACGGGGTTATTCTTAAAAATCCAGTGCACATGTCGTTGATAATAATCTTTCAGGTATCCCTCAGTTGCAGTCAATCATATATCTCGCGCTTACACGAACCGTTTAAGTGGCGTCCACGTACTGGGTGTGTTACCCAAAAAGCAGTAGGGGTAGTGGACATTTTCCGAAAGTTAAGCAAACGCAGATCTTGGATGAGAAGAAAGAACTCTCGATGATAATTCTCAGGTTTGAATGTGTCTACACCACGATATGATTTAGAGGCACGCTGTGGTTGAATTCCTACGGCTTTGTATTACTTTTAACCACCTCTGGTCTTTTAATATGTGCCTCTATCTAAGTAAACAGGTGTCATTTCACTTCCCCCCTATCGAAAGCTGTCCACCGTGGCCGGTAATTCATCACGCGTTAGCAGTGCGGCACGGCTTTTTACCCATTAACCTGAAGAGGCGGATCCTTCTTGGTTTACAGCATGTGCGTTCCTCCGATATTAAAATATTTTACGTACTGTAATTCTCTTCTAGACCGGCGTACCAGCTTCGGCTACTATTTCTATTAGAACGAGAGCCCCCACGTCCATGCTTAGGCCTAGATAACGTTTTGAAAGCCACCTCTGTGTAGTCCCTACGTTTCTGCCTCCCGATTTTACTGTTTTACAAGCTTTAAGGGCTTCAGGCTTTTAAAACTATGTAACAACTTGCCAACGAGTAACTATTATGAACAAGACAACCATCTCTCAAATTCTGCGCTATAGGTGCGATTCAAAGCTCCTCTGTGCCAATTTCCCGTTGTGACAGTGCCTACTTTCTTAAGCTTCTATGTACCACCACCTCAGAAACCAATCTCAAATTAACGAACGATCCAGGTTTGTTTTCTGTATATTGACCAACGTTTCATGTATTCCAAATTAGTTTTGTTAGAAACAACTTAATGAGCAAACAGACAATGAAGTCTAGGAAAGCATAGGGGAAGTTACTTGTGGTATTGTAATTGTGGACAAATTAGAAAGGAATTGTCCACAATTACAACACCACAAGTAACTTCCCCTATGATTTCCTAGACTTCATTGTCTGTTTGCTCATTCAGTTGTTTCTAACAATAAAGAAAGAGCCCTTGACCCCTTCCCTTAAATTAGTTTTGTTGTAACATTCAATGATCTATTGAAAGTACAACTATGTGTGCGTTTGTGAAGAATAGGCCTTTTCATTCTAACAAAATATTGTTTGATAACTTTTTTCCATATCAAGTTATATTACTACATCACCGAATAGTATATATCTTACTAATCCAAGAACACTAGCAATGAATGTTATAACTGACGCAGCTGAATGGAATTGATTGATTTCTTGGGTTTGACGTCCCAAAACAACTATATGAGAGCTACCGTAGTGGAGGGCTCCGGAAATTTCGACGGTTCTTTAAAGTGCACCGACATCGCACAGTACACGGGCCTCAAAATTTCGCCCCCATCGAAATGCAGCTGCCGCGTCCGGGATTCAATCAGCTGCCGAGCGTCATAGCCGCTCGACAACCGTGGCGCGGCGTAGCTCAATGGAAGGAAGCGGCTATTTTTAAAATGTGTTTTTCTACACTCTACTTCTTGTTCTCATTTCTGATACCTGTTTTGCGCCCATGTTTATTGTAGCAAGTCGCGTTTTATGCAAATTGAACCTGGAAGCCTGGAATTGCCTTACTGAAGCACTTTCTCTTGAGAGAAACTCAGAAAAAAATTCAGAAAGTCTTTAAGTACACTTTTTGTTACGTAACTCTGACCACACACTTCTTGTTTGCTCGTACCTTTTTGTGATACTAGCCATGTATGGAATAGAATGTTATTTTAAACTACGCTGTTCGCACTATTTTTCCCTTCCGCTTCAGTGTGCGATTAAGTGTCAAACTAGATTTACGTGTTTTATTTTTTTCCCAATTATTTTGTGGTTACCATCATTACAGCGCTTCATTAGCGGCCAACTCACTCACTCAAATCTTCGCTCTTGTATGTTTTACACCTGTATTATTATTGGCTAGTTGTTCCATAGCACCATTTCAAAGCATGTAAATTCAACTCTGTATATGTCCCCCTCCCCCCTCTCATTATGCAACCCCCAGTCAAGAGTCCCCCTTAAGGACAAATAAATTATGAGGATGATTATGATTATTATGATGCTAACGATGATGATGATGATGATGAACTTCTAATTGCAGGAGCAGCTGTTGTTACTGACACATTAGATCGCTTGGCTCTTTCCACTTCTAAGTATTCCACCATCTAAACACTCGTTCAAATGAATGGCGGTGCTCACCTCAAACTTATTCATTAACTTTGATGGAAATGCGCTTTGGACGCGGAAAGAGAAGAAGATGAAAGCGTCTTCTTCTCTGTCCGCGTCCAAAGCGCATTTCCACCAAAGATAATGCAGAACCAACTAGCCCAAGTGAGTGCCTTGACGAATTTTATTCATTAAGTCGGGGGCCTGTTCATTAATTTAGATTTTTCAAACGAAACTGCCCATTCACTAGCAAGGACGTCGCTTTGCTGGCCACCATTCCTGTTTCACCACCACAAGCAGACATCACGGCGCCCAGATTTCGAACGCGTTAATTTATGAAATCATGCTGTCCCAGTATTCACTGCTTTTATGTATGATAAGCTTCTGCAACCGTCCTAGCGTAGCGTACCCTGCAGTAGATAAGGACGTTGTTGTCAATCCAGAAATTACGTTTCCGCATTGGCTTCCTCATTTACACAGATGAGCGTGCGCTTTCCTCTGAGCTCTTTTTCCTTTTTAGTCAAGAGAAAACGATTGATCACTTCTTTCAATCTGTTCGAACTTGACTTCCTTAAGAGAATGAACATCCAAAGCTGCCTTTACGATATGGTGTCGTGGAATTGCAGTAGGAGTTATTTATTTCCCTTGACGACTCTGCTCTGGGATTCAGTTACACTTATCTATATACTCTCTTGTCTAAGAACTGCTCACAGCATACAAACAAATACCTTAAGACGCACCAACGTTTTATACTTGATTCTTCTTATCACTATTGCCATAGTTTGCCATACATTTGCGCGTCTCAGTAGGACCTATTTTAGCAAGTGCGTCTTGGCTCTTCCTCCACATAGTGGGTGCGAGCGATATGTGCGGTAGACATCCAACGACGAGGACGACGACTGTGGACAGCGAATTTTTTTTTAAATCAACTTTTTCCTACATTGCTTTGAGTACCCAAATATTCTGTTTAGTTTTTTTTTTAAGTCACCCGATCTTTAAGTTTTATACCTATTTCAATATAGCCACCAAATCCTTGGGCCACCGCCATAGTAGATGTGAGTCATGCTTATTCAGGGGAACAAGAACAGGAGCAAGAAATCCAGGGCTGACTGAATAGTGTATGGCCTCACCCACAGAGGAACAATTTAAAAGCGAGGTATGTGTAGCCTGGAATTGAGTTTTTACATGTTGTGTTGTTTGTACTTCTGTTTCGGAACGCATTTTTTGTGCTAAACTGGCATGAAGAGCGAGGGAAACACCATGTGAATCTTCTTTTATTTTTTTTTAAAAGAAGGCGGCTCTGCGGCATGGCCAGGAAGAAGAAGAAGAAGAAGGAAACCAGTGAATGAGTATGTTAATAGTTCTGGCCAATTCCCTGCATTGGGCATGTGCCAATTTGCAGAGAAGAAAAGGAAGAAGAAGTGTGCCGGCCGTGTTCTCAAATCCACGCTGTTGGTCCCATCACCTGTCGATATTTGGCGCAGTAGCGCCTGCCACCACGGTTCCCTTATAGAAGTGGACGAAGTGAAGACACGCGATTACACTGTTCGATGGGCAGGAAGCGAGTGAAGACCGTGGACTTCTGCCTTCCAGCGGCTCAATCAGCCGCTGCCGACTTCGTCTCACCCTCTACCCCTGCGGAGGTTCCGAAGGTAGCCATCTTGGCGAGCACGGTGCTGATTGGTGTCACTTTGGGCATCACGTTGCTTGCCGAGGAACTTCACGTCATGGACGAGATGGACACCGAGCAGCCAGGCATTACAAAGCCGCCTCCTCCACCGACCCCGCAACATTTGGATCCGGAACCCAAGATTGTGCTCGATGCAGCCGCCTTGATCAACGCCTCCCGACGGTTTCACGGAGTACAAAGGCGAGTATACTATGCACCTCTTGCACAACCTCGTCTTAAACTCGTTCAGTCATCGTCACCAGTACTTGCGTTCTAGGTCGAAACTGTTCGGGTAAGGTAAACGTAAGTCTGCTGTGCTGGGCCCAGCCGCAGCGATATAGCTATCCGCTCAGTTGACCACGTAGGTGGACCACGCTGTAAAAGTCAGGCAACCGAAGTGGCTGATCGTTTTGTGTGCGCCTAGTGTATCGTACCATCTCGAAAGTTTCGGAGCCGCGTTCAAGCGAAAGGCGATTCACGATACGTTTGCTCAGCTATGTGTCCGTTGTTGATTAGCCTATTCTTGTGTCCGCAGTCATTGAAAAGATCTGTTCATTTACGTATGCTCGCGCGACACTATCGTGAATTGAATTTGTAGCGAATGTTTACTACCATATACAGTGCTGATAAGGCGGTGAACGTTGCTACAGTGCTGTCACTATGTTTTATCGCCCTTAAATCTGAAATTGCCCTTCATACTGTGTTTGCTGTTGACTCCGTTACGGTCACGGTGGCTATTTCCGTGATCTATATTATTATCTCATTGCCCCGCCACGGTGGTCTAGTGGTTATGGCACTCGGCTGCTGATCCGAAGGTCGCGGGATCGAATCCCGGCCGCGGCGGCTGCATTTCGATGGAGGCGAAATGTCGAGGCCCGTGTGCTGTGCGATGTCAGTGCACGTTAAAGAACCCCAGGTGGTCGAAATTTCCGGAGATCTCCACTACGGCGTCTCTCATAATCAGAGCTGGTTTTGGGACGTTAAACCCCACAAATCAATCATTATTATCTCATCAGGCCACCTCATTATCCTCGACTTCGCCATCGCCATACGGCTGAGAGAACGAAAAAAAATGCTTTGTTATTTGCCTCCACTACATTTCTCAACGCAGCAGACCATCTTGTAAAACAAAGTTAATGTTCTAACCTAGCCAGTGGTGCCATAAGCGCACCGTCTGTCGTCGGTAACCAAATAACGTGATAAAACACAAACATATTACATATACATATGAGGAGTTTCTTTTTCTGAAAGAGCCAGATACCTTAAACGGATTCGAGGAAAAAAAAAAGCACAAGTGGTTCTTATGGACAATATCACCTAGCTGTCCAGAAATCTTTTGTCTGTTAATTCATGTCACAAAAATGCAAAACACTTTCATTACAGTTGAAATATATGCGTGACTTATTATAGGCGATATTCAAAAGTGAATGTTAGCTTTGGCTCATTCTGATTTCAACTCTGTTTCTTTGCTGTACTGACGCCACAAAAGGATCTAAATGACGGTACATGAACAAATTCGCAGTGCTTTGCGACAAAATTAACTAAATAAGTATTTATCCTTCAGTAGACTCATTTGTAGGATGAGAACTGTCGCCAATAGTCCATGCCGGAAAACAAGGAGCGGCAACGTTTGTTTCGGTCACAAGGTACCCACGGAGTACGCCCAGGAGTGGAGCTGGCCCATTTTGATCCAAACACATCAAGCACTTGAATCATTTACTTTGAAGCAAATGTGCTGCGTGGGCGTTTCAATATGTAATTGAACAATTTTAATAAAACTGTTTTGAAGATAAAATGAACCTATATGTCCGTCACGATACCTTCTTACTTGCACCAGTTTCGGTTTCTAGACGGCTCTTTTAGAAAAAAAGTATGGCTGCTCCCTATTTCTACGAATCCGTATAACACGAAAGTGAAATGTGTCTTCAGAGAAGCAGTTTAGTGTTCGCTATACATCGAGATAAACTTGCACATTGCTATCTATGTTCAGCTGGTATGGCACCGTTTGACGCACAGGGACCCACATTGACGCCTGCGGCATATCTCTTCTATCACGACGACTAACGCCCACGACTAGTAGCTGAAGTAGTTTGCGTAACAGTTGCACACGGTGGATAGTAAACGCCGTGCGACAACGGCATCAATACGTGTCCACTTTCACGACATCGAACTGTCAACATCGTTGCCGTATTGCCGAGCTTAACGCCCATTTCCACACTCGAAGCAGCGAACTTCGCTGCATCTCTCCTAAACGGCGCCGCTCCAACCAGAGTGCTTCGATGCGTGCGCGCGGAAGTGAACGACTACATCAACGGAGAGGGGGAGACGCTGACAACAGCGCATATAAGGTGCATTCGTAGAGCTTTCAGCGTGTGCGTGCATGGCGCAGTCGGTAGAGCGCCCATCACGTTTCGTCGCTGAACGAGAGGTTGTCGGTTCGGTTGCCACCTCGCCATAGAAAATTTTTCTGGTCGTCCTATTTTTTTTTGTCATTACTAATTGTATATTTTACTGCGTGGAAATGACGTGAATGAGGTCTTGTTGAGCCCGGCAATAAACACTTTCATGCTAAAAAAGACTCCTCACATGTACATTCGAATCATAGGCCTCCTCAGATACACAGATAGCCCAATTGGACAGATCAAGATATTCAGATGCTTTATCGGAGACGTCATACACATAACTGGTTGTAACATAGCACACAGAAGTACTATATACAGCAAGACGAACAAGTAATCGGTGCCTAAATGAGCGCTTCAAACAACTTTTATCTCCGTTTAGGCTGAAATGCGTTTATGTTGCCAAAAGAATATCGCTCGATTCGGATCACGAAGTGTCAGCCACAGGTTCTTTCAGTGGCAGTAACGCTGAGTGACTGTTGCAAGGCAGGTTGCGCTTCGCCGTACCCTAAACATTGGGCGTGAGCATTCGTGTGTGATGGCACAGTAAGCAACGCTACTGAACGAGGATTATGTCGCACAGCCACTGCATACTTCTTTGGAAAATTATATGTTGGTATCCAACGGGCCGTCGTTTTGGTGAAAACAATATTGACGTTACAAACGAGGCGCGCAGGAAAATTATGACGATGATCTTTAAGATGACACATGCAAGGAATGGAACACGCAACATTAAGTCAGGATGTGGGAGCACCTTCCACAGCGTCACCGTGAGCAACGACGTCGAAACTATAATGTCACACTCTTTTACGTAACAGCTAATCTCACTGTATCAGTGCGGGAATGTTCTGGAAAAAGAGTGAGCCCTCGGCACAAATCTCCTGCGCAGCACTGCATTATATTTGTGGCATTCGTTGTAGAAGCATTGGCCACATGAGCGGTACGCTTTGCTAGGCCATAAAAATAGCACACAACAGATCGAAAGAATAATCTTTTCTTGAAGAACAAGCTCTTTAAAAGTTTTGGTCTTACCCTGCGCACCAATCATATTTACTATCAGTTTAATGAGCAAGCAGGCAATAAAGCCTAGGAAAGCATAGGGGAAGTTAATTGTAGTATTGTAATTGTGGCGTAAGTAGAAAGTAATTAAAGTGGACGAAAAGACAAACCTGCCTTCGGTGGGAACCCAGCCCACGACCGAACCTAATTCCTTTCTACTTATTGCGCTGTTACAATACTACAATTAACTTCCCCTATGCTTTCCTAGGCTTCATTGTCTGTTTGCTCATTAGGTTGTTTCTAACAAATAAAAACGACACCTTGACCCCTTCCCTTGCGTTATTACTATCACTTTGTATTTTGCCCTAGAACTACAAGATCGAGCAGCAAATAGCACAGTGTGAGACGAGTCAAAAGGCTTGAAAGCAGGACGAGCGCTGCTCCGACATTATGCGAGTATACCAAGTTGCCCAATGCTTTGCCTTATTGCAGGACTCGGTCACCTTTTCTGTGCCAGCGGCGCTCTTGCAAGCAGTTGGGCCTTGCTGTAGCCGCTCTGATTGACAGCACGAGCGCCAAGCCGTGCGACGACTTCTCTTCGTTCGCTTGCGGCCGCTGGAATGTCACCGATGAGCACCTTCTGCAAAGTTTCGAGAGTCACATAACTTCAGTGGTACTGCGCGAGCGGGACTCTATGGCGGCAAGCGTTCTCAGCTCGTGCCTTGACCCTGGCAAGGATATGTTCCGCTCCTTGGCTACAGTGTACCTCAAGTACGTTCCCCTAGTTTTTCTAGACTTCCCATTTGCAACTTGTAGCGTTACAGGTTTAGGCATGCACTTTGAGACCTTCGTGGCCTTCGTATTTGTAGAGCTCTTCTTCATAGTTCATTCTCCAGTATGTATTAATGAGTGCAATGTATTAAGTCGAATTGCATTTCTATTATATTAGGACTTTGTGATGATCACTTGACTCTTAACCGCTGCGCCGAAATGGCACTTAATTGTCACATGGAAAACATACGCTGTTGCAAGCCAGCACTAAATTCTTAGTTTTAATGATGACCGTATGTGCCGTTAATATGAAGTATACAAAGACTGTTGTTGTTGCCAGGCGTTCTCCATGCGTACGACATAAAGCTTGGCCTTGGTCTTTGAAATGCTCAGACTGTTGTAAGCTTCACATGCGTCCATCTGAGCTTCATCGATATTTGTTGTCGTTTAGAATTGACTATCTATACTTACGTGACGTCCCTGCAGTCGGTTGCAACGAAGCGCAGCTTGGAAATCGGAACATGTAAATGCTGCGCGCTACTTATCCTCGGCATCAGTGCTGTGAAATGCTTGCCATGTGTA
Organism: Hyalomma asiaticum; assembly: GCA_013339685.2. Taxonomy (NCBI): domain Eukaryota; kingdom Metazoa; phylum Arthropoda; class Arachnida; order Ixodida; family Ixodidae; genus Hyalomma; species Hyalomma asiaticum. The sequence continues at coordinate 192,803,665 of CM023481.1, forward strand.
TACATGACATTTTCGCTGTGGCAATGCGTGCGTTGAAAGCTATAGTCCAGAAAATATGGTTGGCGACACAGCCTCAAAACTTTTAGAGATTTCAGCCTCATTAAAATAGACACCGTGATATTTCTAGCCCACGATTTTCTTACACAAGGCGTTGCAGTTAACTTGCGATAGTGTTTTTAAAAAGTCCACGTGCGGTTTACGAGGATTCTACTAACTTCAATTTTTTTACTGTCGCCTTGGTCAACTCAGGCCATTTCTTTCTTCAAGTGATCATGGGTAATTAAATAATAATTCATCAGCCAACTTTTAAACTGTTTCGTTAAAAGCAAGATATCCAATGGAGAAGTCGTAATTATCTTAGTCTTCACATGACGCATTTTCATAATAGGTGCAATGGTTTCAATATTATAGAGCGCTTAACAGTGCACGAGATCGCAAAAAGTGCTCGTGAATAAGCGATTGCGCGCAGCAACATTAGCGCCCTTGCAACATGCTATCAACGAACCATCCATAGTGCACGCAAACATACCTTACTAAAGAGACTACAAAGCGAAACGATAATGGCTGGCAATACTTTTCACCCTTTCGGCTTGTTCATGTTTGTAGTCTGCACGCGTCATCGTTGCTTCGTTCTTAGCGCCTTTGAACTGCTATTATCACTGCGCGGCAGCACCTATAGTCACGTAATATTCTTTTTTTTCCCCAAATTTGGCGCACTTTCTTAACAGCCTGAGCAAATAAGAACATACGTTTAGTGCGCACTGATTAATGTGTTTTGCAGCTTCCCCCTGAACATTTTGCATTTAAAGCAACAGTTTGTGTAGCCTTACGGCATTTTTCCTACCGTGAGCGCAGCCGAACTGCCTGCGAGAAAGAACTGAGCGCCGACTCCCCTCGCGGGCGTGGTAACAACTTTTATTTGATGCCAGCAACATACCCATACGACCCGCCACGGTGGTCAAGTGGCTACGGCATTTGGCTGCTGGCCCGGAGGTCGCAGGATCGAATTCCGGCCGCAGAGGCTGCATTTCGATGGAGATGAAATGTTGAGGCCCGTGTACAGTGCGATGTCGGTGCACTTTAAAAAACCCCAGGTGGTCGAAATTTCCGAGGCCCTCATCTACGGCGCCTCTCATAATCATATACCCTGGTTTTGGAGCGTTAAACCCCAGAAATCAATAAACACACCTATGTAGACAACGCTCATCTCACCACTGACGTCAAGGACAGACACCGCTTAGCACATGAGGGCGAAAGCCTGAGATAACGCAGACTATAGTGACAGGCGGCATAGACCTCATCACCATATCTCCCCTTTTCATTAAAAGGGCCTTGCTACACTTCTTGAACATAGCTAGGACACGATGTCGAACCGTCGTGGAGGGTCCTGTGAACATGTCAGCCAAATATTATTGCACTGCAAGCTCCAGGGAAATCGCAATTCGGTTTCAAATACAGCCGGAAAGTACCCGCGCTTCTTTGAATATGTCACATGAGGCACCGACTCAATCGCTTAAATTTTTCTGGTGCTCATTAAGAGAGAGATGCTCATTTCTTGTGTTTTGCTGCGTTCAAAACGAACAAACAAACCGTAGCAGTTGATCTTTCCACCATCGTGAAATCATTCAATGCTATTTCTTCCTCGAGCGAATTAGTCAGTGTTAGATGTAACGTCATACTGAAGGAAGAACGAGCTCTTTCCAGCTCTGTTTTAAAGCTAATTTCGAATTCCCTGGCGCGTGTCATGCAATATTGTTCGGCTCACATGTTTCCATGAGCCTCCACGGCTGATCGGCACAGTTTTCTGACTTTGTAAGTGTTGCATGGCCCCTTGAATAATACATCGACATTTGAAACAAACTCAACAGCGCAGCCAACGAAAGATGAACACTTTCAAAGAAAGCAAACACGTCGCAAAAGAAAATGCCACTCAATTACAGAACTAATAGCGATCTAACTGCCGGACCACACGACCAAATAGCGTTTTGTATCCAAGAGTTCGTGCCCCAGAGTGCTAGATGTATGATCAGGTGCCTTCTTTGTAGGGTTATTAGTTTCATGTTCACTTGTTCACTTTGTTCCCGACTATCATATGCTCGCGTAAATTCATAGCTGCGGCCATCTTAATGGTGCACGGAATGGTGCCAGTACTTGAACACTATGTAGCTTTTCGTATCTGCCTTGATATGACTCAATTAAACAAAAGCGTACTTCGTGAGATCTACGTCACTCCTGTTGACGACAGCCTCGGTCTTTTAAGTGAGCCATCTGTGTTTTCGAAGCTGGGTGCTAACTCTGGCTTCCACCAAATTAAGTTGTCATCCGAAAGCCACTTGTTAACTTCCTTCATAACTACAGCGGGGCGATCCCGTTTCAGTGACTGCCGTTTGGAATAGCGTCAGCAACTGAGATTTTAAATGCGAAGCATTTGTTAGCGAACTTCGGCGACTTTGAGCGTATGTATGTATGTATGTATGTATGTATGTATGTATGTATGTATGTATGTATGTATGTATGTATGTATGTATGTATCTATCTATCTATCTATCTATCTATCTATCTATCTATCTATCTATCTATCTATCTATCTATCTAGCCGCCTAGGACTTCCTGCTCTCCTGGCCGTTTCGTTAATGAAATCTATACGAAAATTGGTATGCCACATGACTGCATGGCGAACATAAATGAGAGGTCATAACATGAAAATCATGACATTCATGTCATCAGCGGCATGATTTACATGCCACGATCTCGGTGCTCTCCTGGCCGTTTCGTTAATGGGATGTATACAAAAATTGATATGGCACAACATCACTGCATGACGAACATAAATGATTGGTCGTAATATGAAAATCATGATATGCATGTCATGAGATCATGCCGCGCTCTTGGTAGAGGATCTCCTGGCCGTTTAGTTAATGGAATGTATACGAAAATTGATATGGCACAACGTGACCGCATGACGAATATAAATGACAGGTCATAACATTACAATCATGACATGCGTGTCATGAGAGGCATTGTTTACATGGCACAGTCTTGGTGTGCTTTTGCGGCCGTTCCGTTAACTTCGTATGTACCAAAATCGGTATAGCGAGACAACAACGGAGATCCTGTCTACGTTCCTGATGCGTGCTTCGCATTTCCTTGATTCCCGCTGCATGTGGGATCTGCCATTTTTTTTTTCAAAAGAAAACGTCGCAGATACTCTAAGGGCTTAGAGGCATTATAAACAGGTTGGCTGGTGGACTCATTTTTGTTTGCGACAAAGGTCAGCATGACGAGCGCATGCTTTTTAACTTGAGACCGTCTGACAAGTGCCGGCATTACGCTAAATAAAGAAAAGTGCTGTTTTGGGGCAACCGAGATAAAGTTTCTTGGCTCTGTGCTAAATCGATATGACATAAAGTTGGACCCTGAAAAAGTCAGTGGTATCAAAGGGCTGACAACGACAGCTAACGTGTACCTCATCGCATTCTGACACTTTCCTGCTGAATTCACTAAGCTTCTTTTTCATAAGTGCTTCTTGCGATTGGTGGGTGACTTCGCTAATGGTACAACCTGAGCAGCAAGATTGGCTGAAATGTTCTAGCAAGAACTTTCCTTTTATTTCTATTTTTTTTTTGTCGTAGGATGTGTTTGTGGACACAGGACCTGGTCCAGAAGTCATGTTGAATCTTGTTCGATTTCATTGGCTTCCGCGGCCGCTACGTTTCCCTTCAGTTCATTCTAAATGAAACATGTTGGAATGCGATAATACTGTAGAATTTGGCAGTACCATATTAGCACCATTTCACACATGAGGGCGAATTCACAAAGTGTTCGCAATTTCTTTAGCGGCGCGACAACACCCTGCTCCTTGCGTTCTAGCATCTATTCATGGCTATTTAGTGGGCCAATCATTAATCTTACTCTTGCTAGGCTCACGGATACCTTGGGCTGGCCTTACCCGGATCCTCCATGGGAAAGTCCGAGTCAGCTGTCGTCGTCATTGGGTGCCATCTACCGGGAGCTAAGAACTGAGAACATTTTCCGCGTGCGTACCCTGGGCGCAGACGTGCTGTCCGTGGACTGGTCTCGTTTGCCAGCCGAGCTCCCTAAGAACCACTTCGAAGAGCTGGAAAGGTGCTTCGTAGAGATGACTGTCTACCTTAGAGGACACGTCCAGGGCGAAGGCTCCTTGTCACGCGTTGGCCTCTGGTTGGCCTCTGAATATTCGCCAAAGTGCAGCGAACTAAGCGAGGCTCAACGGGTAAGGCCCATCATTGGAGCTTACAGATGGAAACCGTATGCATAATTATAGGTATTTTCTTTAGGAGGATCAAAATATTCACAATGCATTCTATAGTCTGTTTCACTAGTTCCGTGCCGGAGGCCCAATGCCACAAGGCCATCGAGCAAAGAATTATTCCGAGGCGAGAAGAAATGTCATTGTTCGGAAACGAACCTGCGAGCCACCCCTGCCAATAGGGGCCTCAATCCGTGTTTATCTTCCTCTTTCCAAGGCTGCTCTTGCCACTGCAGCGTCCACCGTTGACAAATGCCATAATGCGGAAGGATATTTTTAACACGTGTTTGCCCCCCTGATTGGCCGATGGTGTCTGTGGCTTCCACAGTGCTGCACGAAACTACTGAAACAGGCTTTAGATCACCTTTATAGGGCACAAACGCATGACAACGTGCACACGTTTATATAAGCATATAAGTAAATGAATGCCTTATCGAAGTCACGCTAAAATGAGATGCAATAAGGAGTGCTCCAAAGCAGTTATGCTCTTCTCATACAGGACACAACTTTGTTGCAACATACGTCACACGCTCACAAAGCAGCAGATTGGTTAAAACAAAAAAAAAAAACTTTGTAAGGCTGTATTTTGAAAGGGTTTTTCACTAGGACAGCTGTACACCTAAAATGCCAAATTTGAAGTCAGTTTTGTACTTTCTATTTAGTACATTATTTCTTTGTAGGTACGACGAACAGAAAGGCTGATAAATCAATCTGGGATAGGGTAGCTCAAAGCATTAATTTTCCCAATCGCCTTGCACAAGTCTCGTGCATAAGTTCACACCATTCTCACACTACAAACTATGTGCTCACACTATAAATCGTAGTGGCAGAAAGACAGACAAGCAGCAAACGCCGTATCACAGGCGAACACACCGTTTTCTTTGGTTGTCCATATCTTTAATAGATATTCAATTCAAATTTCTTGCATTTTCCTACTGAACAGGGGACGACAATATTGCCGAAAGCCCACCATTTCTACTCTTCAAATGCGCCTGCGCCTTTCGATCGCCTTCAGTGGCTACTAGAACACGCATTCTACAAAAGTAAAGTAGTATTCATTGTACCAATCTCACCAACTTCAACGCTAAGGGAGTACGTATCTGAGAAGTGTTATCCCAACAGGTGAGGGTGGGGGAGGAGGTTGCTGTGGCGAATGTCTGATTGAAAACCCTCCCGCGGATTGATACTCGCTTGACGAAGTCGCCGTTGTGCTTAGTTCTCTAAAATGCCGCTGTTTGGGGAAGATACTATGCACAACAGTGGTACATCGTGTTTGTAGAATGTGCCAACAATTTCGTGTTTCGACTCTTCGTAGACGGGCTTCATTCGATGGAAGGAGCTGCTTCAGTCCGCCTTGTTAGACAAAGACCTGTCTAAGATGTCCGTCTGCTATCCGGCGCCCCGCAGCAACTTTCCTCCTGCGGGAGCCATCATGAACTACGTGGTCTTCCACATGCTCATGGCGCTCACTCCCTTCCTTGGCCCCACACGGAGACGATACAACTGGAGCAGCATCGCTTACACTCGCAAAATCGGCCACTACAAAGCGGTGGCGCCTGAGACTGTTTGCGTCAGGATGGTGGACCGCTTCCAGCCTAACCTCCTAGCCAGGTATGATGCTATTGGTCGCTGCTTACGCCGCTGGAGTGCTGCATTTATAGGACATGATTAATGTGCTCACATTATTTATCTCTGCGTACAAAAGGTTACTATGCAATTGTTACAGGGGTCGACCTGTAACAAATGTTTTGAAAATGTCGCGGCTTCTGTGCACATGCAATCCATACATTATTGTGCTGTATACAGCACGGAAATCGCAATTTTAGGTACAAATTAGCCTGAAAGTGCTCGCTGTCTTCTTCCTATTGTCGTATCAATTAGGATGCAACTGGGCTCACGTCGGCGGTTAACCACAGAAGCCAACTGCCCCGCATGCACCCATGTGCGCATGTCTGAACTTGAGTTAGTGGCCAATAAATTGAAAGGACTGACTAAACAAGTGAGAGAACGCACTGGTTGCGCGATAATAGCGTTTCTACTTCATTATTTCTGAACGAAAACTTGCTGGAAGTGATTCGTGAAGAAAGTTCTATAGTAACAGCGGAGACCAGTAATAACGACATTGTCCAACATAATAAATTCTACGATAACTTCGAAAGGCTCCTTATTCCCGTGTACACGCCGCGCACTTTCTCTGCTGCTCATATAGTGCATGAAAAAGAGACCATTCAGCTTCGCCTGTAGGGATGGACGCAGCGCATATATTACCATCTTCAACAACCTATACGTGTGGAACATAAACCTTGTGCCTCGTCATTTGCACAAGAACATAGAGAGTACGCCAGAAATAACGTGTGACGGCGTCATGGTCGCACAGCAGCAACCAAGACACCCGCTCACATCCCTCACTACTACTCGAATGTTGTCGCGTTGTTGCGGGAAAGGGGAGTGGTGCGAAGGCGCGCAACCGAGCTGCCGAGGTTGAACGATGGCAAAAGTAATTTCGGTCGTTTATTCCTCATTGACCCACTGCTCGGCTCTGCTAGCCTTTACTAGCCACGCCCGTCTGCATCACAACAAACGTCTCAATATTGAACCAGCGCTTTAACTGGATAGTCTGTGTTTAAGCTCTATCTACAAGGTTAAAATAATCTAGGGATGAATTCATAACACTTCATTCCCGTAAGTGTTTATTGCTATTATGTGAACGGCTGACGTCCAGCAGCATGAAAACTTGAAACATACTCCTACGAACAACTTTATCATAACAGGAATTTGCTTGTATGAGTCCTAGTTTATGACGGTCGTCCTAAATTTAAAAAGCACACAGGATAAATTCACTGTAGCAAATTTCATCCATCTCCAATGCTCGACATATTACTAGAAAAGCCGTTAGGTATTAGACAAGAAATAAAACACTTGTGAAAGAGAATCTTTGTGAATTTGGGGGCTGGTACTGAACACTTACAGGACACTCTTGCACCAGAATTATTTGAAAAAAGCTAATCCATTCTCAAAGAAGACATAATATTAACGAGGGCGAACAGCCAATGACAAAACATATTTACGGAAGAGATGCTTTGTGAATTCGCCCACTTAGGCCCGAATTCACAAAAACGCCTTAGAAAAACAATTTTCACCCACTATTTCTGCTGCATACTTCATCAAAAAAGGCTGCTGATCAACGACAGAGACCACTTACGAACAAAATACCTCGTTAATTGGACCAGTGAATGTTATGATAAAATACATATGCAGTTTTCTCATTTGTAGCAGGTTATCCCCGCCACCTACAAGGCGCAGGCGGGTTCAGTCGTCCCGAAGCATTCTAAGAAGGCATGTGTTATTTTATGCGCACAATCAGGCAAGTTTGGCCGACATAACGGAACTGCAACCGCATGCAAACCAACCTTGTTCTGTAACAAACATTTCTTTGGCTTCCCCAAACTTTCACAACCGTAAAGGTTCGTCGAATATAAACGTAGGCAAAGTGTCCCGACAGCGCCTCCAACTTCGAGAGACAAAAGGTAAAAAGTCTTATATCTCATTCATGAATTCTAAACAATAAGTGTCAGTGAAAATTAATATTTGAAGGGAAACAGAGTATGCCTTATGTGTGTTCGAAACAAACGTAGCAAAACGCGATCATTTAAACTTCCGCGTGTTTACATTTGATCAGGAAAGAGTCCCCCAGACCTTTCGCAATTACAAACCCGCTCGTTCTGTTGTGTAGCCTTTAAACTCTTTTCTTGTGGACTTCCCGTGGTTGTATCATTTTTATTGCACATTCTCTGTCCTGCTTTGCTTTAACTTTCACTGCAGACTTCGTCTCTTCCTTGCACTTGCCATATTTTTCTTGAATTCCTTCGCTCCAACTATTTCTTTCGCGTATACTTCATAAATATTTCTCCGCTTCGATTTTATATGCCATGATTCCGACCAGAGGACGGCAAATGCAGAAGAAAAGTGTCACGAGAAAATCTTTCTTGTAACTAGTTTCCGCGCCAGTGGACTTACGCAAACTTAAACTGAACTTTCGGCGTTGTACCTAAATGGGCTGAAACACAGTGGCCAGGAATTTACGTAATGGTACAATGCGAGTGCGCATGACTAAGGTAGCGGCGACAGAAGTTCGCGGACGAGCTCTGCAATGCATAATGCTCTTGAGCAACTAGGACCGAGATCGGTGGTCGTTCTTTGCGTACGCATCGGTTTTGTTCGCTTTTCACTGCATGTCACTGGCCGGGGTCACTGTGACCTTGTAAGCACCGGGCCCCGACACGTATTTCCATGACTACGTTTTCTCTGCAAGTCACACCTTTAAGCTCACGAAAGAAAAAAAGGGGGGGTGGGGGGATCTTGGTTTTCATAAAAGTCTTATTCATTTGAAGACAAAAAAACATTTCGTTTTGTATAGCAAATTGTCTCAAAGAAGACAACGAAACATTCTCGTCCATTTTTGAGATGCTCACCACTTGCCCCTTAGCTTCTCTCGCCCTCCAGTTCTCGCGTATTTTTGTGGGTCACCCTGTGACAAAACGGCACCCACTGAAACAAAGGAGAGGGACCAATCATATGAAAGCCTGTGCCGCCCTCAGTCGCACGAAACCCGCAGCGCGCACAACGAGAGCCATGCCCCCCCCCCCCCCCCTCTCTTTTTGTGTCGTTGCGACGAGCGAACGTGTGGTGTTCCGAACAACGGTATCCGATCGCGCCCCAGCTGGCCGGTTCTGCATGAGTGTGTAATCATCGGCGCTGGGCATAGCCACTGCGTCGCGAGCCCTACAGCCATAGGTGTATGGTATTCTACAAAACGTGTTATAATATAAAAACCTAATGTGTCAGATTATACAATGTACTAAAAATTCGTCTCTCTTTATTACGATACTTTCTTTTATCACATCCCACAAACTGTTTTCCCAGATGGACACTCTTCGCAAGAATAAAACAAGCGGTCTGTTAAAAAATCTAAATATTTACATTAATAAACCTTTTGGTAACAGACATTATACACATGTCTATATCCGAGGGTTGCAGGAAATCGACATAAAAGCAGAGCTTGGTGTACTCACACTTCGTAACACCTCTGAGTGGCGAAATTTCGTGGGCAATATCATTCGGCTAGTTTACCTGAATTCGCGTGCCTCCACGAGGTTCTGGCTCGCGGTGCTATTCCCCTTTAAACTAGTGAAGTGGTGTAAAAAGAAATTTATAGCACAATAAATTAGACTTCTAGGTAATGGAGACGTTGGATGATTAGCCTAGCTTTGCACTGTGGTGTGCGCAATCAGCTCCTTTGAACCAATAAGTTTACCGCCAGACACTTGGACCTATTTAGCTACATTTAAATACAGGGATATGCAAGTGGGCACTATTGGACGATCCTGTTCAACTTTCCACTAAAATTTCCGCTGTAAAGTTGGTATTTCAGAGATTGACTATGGTATAATTAGCGTGTCAAACAGTCAATTGCTCTGTCTTACTTGCAGATAATTTCCTTCTTTACATATTCATTTTCAGCGACCTAATTAAATTTCGTGGTTTTTATTTCATTCTTTATTTGTTGACAATATATACATTCCCCGCGTGTGGCGTTATTGTAGGAGGATGTATTGAAATAAAAATACAGGTACATATTAAAATGCACACTGGTGACACGTCATTGACAGTGTCGTGCACATACATAATATAGCAATACATGATAAAGTGCAACAAGGTGACACGTCCTTAACACTGACGTGTACTAATGCACAGCAATAACACGCAAGAGCCAAGCAGAGGTCGCGGGATCTTTAAAAAAAAGGAAAAAGAAACGAGAGCATATACAAGAACTTTCGAGTGCGCCCAAGCTGCAATAAAATAAATCTTTGAAGCACAAGTGCCAATGCTGCATGGGACACTGCATATAAACCACGTATCAAACAAAATAGCTCAACTCACTGGTGCCATAGACCGTTTAAAATAAAATATATCCTAAAATATAAATATAATAAATAAATATAAATAATAATATATAAAATATATTTATAGAGGTTAAATTCTGGTAGCAGTGTCCCGCACATTGAATGTTTGATCAGTACGGGCAGATATATATATATATATATATATATATATATATATATATATATATATATATATATATATATATATATATATTGTGTGTGTGTGTAGGCTCCAGTATGTAGTTTTCTTTATCAATGTCCGTTAAACCATGAAATATTTTATGAAACAAGGACAAACATAAATATTTGCGCCTCTCTTCAAAGAGAGAACATCCTAAAGTACTTCTGATTTTTAAAGACCTTTATGAGTCATAATCACGAGTGACAAAGCGGACCTCTCTCCGCTGCACACGCTCGAGAGCCTCGATGTCTTCCTTAAAAAAAAAAGCGTCCTAAGCGTTGCACGCGTACTACAAAAGTTGGCGTACATTCCACATATACAGGGCTTCCTCCAGGAGGGCCGGAGCTTGCTAAAAGTTGCGCTTCAAGAAGTTTAATGTGTTCGTAGCTTTTGATGCAAAGTAGCCTACGTGCGCATTTCATGTTAAACTGCTGGAAGAAATAACGCCTAAGTACCATGGGGATCGGCGCCATAGGGACGAAAGAATGAAGAGTGGACGAAGAGGTGCGCGTGTGGTGTACCTGGCTCGTGCTAGCGTGCTAGCCTGGGCCGGAGCTCGGCTGGACGCCGGCGGACGCGGCTGGGCGCGACTGCCCTGAACTGGCTAGCTGGCCGGGACTGGGTGTTGCGGGCCGAGACGCGGCCATCATTTCCCACAGTACTTATACTCCTTCAAAAAGGGACAACTGTGTTGTGTTCATGATATACCTCGCCATCAGGGGGTGTTTTTTGGTCGTGAGTCCTAACAGATTGCACTTGGACATGTTAAGGGATTAATGGATTGGGGATGTGTTTGAAGCAAAAGAAAACGTAAGTGCGATAAACAAAGGCCAATCGTTTTGATGGAACATGTGATGTTTTAGGCTCGCAGATAGCAAAGGGTAAACAGTAGTACAAATTGTTTTCATATAAAATTTACAAAATGCACTGTCTCGGACATGAAATAACACGTACATGGGCAGATTGTCAGCGAACTGTAACTTCATATCTGTTATCTCAGTAGTCGTTCGAGTGAAACATGAATATCTGCGAGCTTTGTAGGTGTTGTGAAATGCATGTTATAAGTTGTTCGATATCTATCATTTAGCGTGCAACAAATAGCGCTCACGTGCTAACTCAATAGGTGCTCTAGAAAAATGTAACAAATTTTTGTGTGACGCTCTGTTCGCGTGCGTGGTTTCAGGGCACTTTCTGTATGAATATTGGCCATACGATTATTCCTGCTTTTTCTCATTGATTAAATATCTGCCTAGGTCACTGTTCAACAAGTCCTACTTTGGCCACCAGCCCTACAAGCTGAGGGAGCTGCTTGTGGGCCTCAAGGCCGTGTTTCTCGATGCGGTCAAGATGGACGTCTCGTCGTCGCATCTCATGTCGCACCTGCAAAACCTCACACTCGATTTGATGCCCATGTCACTTCAATCCAATGCTCCGCTCAACAACACCGAGAAGTCGACTTTCATCTATGCGTGGCTGCACGATGTACAGCGTCATCAGGATATGAAGGTCTGGTTGATTTACTTCCGAGTTCTTTGCACTTCCATAACTACACTGGGGCAATTACACAGGTCGGCGGGCTCGCTCAGCTATAGTTAGACGCCAAGGAACCTTCAGTATGAGCGATCCGCGTACGTATTGGCCTTTGTGGCATCCTGTTGGCGTCACGACTTCTATTTTGACAGTGTTTCTTTAAAACATTAGACTATTTGCAAAGCACGGTAAGTGCGGCCTGAAATTCATGTATCCAGAAGCGGATTCTGTAGGAACTAGAACTGGACGATGACGTGCGAATGAAAACTGATAAAACCTAATTTTACAGATTTAAGGTGTGAGGTTTAACGAGAGCTGAGATGTTAAAGTGCCATTTTGTAGCACTCTGGGCGCGCTAGCGAGGCGGGGGGGGGGGGGGGGCGGTCGAGAAGAGCAAACGAACACCGCGGATCTTACGGCGACGTGTCTCTTGTACACGAGGTCATCTCGATCGTATGTTTGCCTTATTTGCGTTGTACTAGTGTGTCAGCTCGTTTTAACTCTCACTTCAGACACGTAAACTAACACAACGTATACTATTTCCGGTGCCCACTAGTATGCGGTATCACCATTCCATCCTCGCCAACACACAAAATCACATACACACACACACGCATGCATGCAGATATATACGGCACCGGAAGCGCGTTTACGTACCGGTCTCATGGGAACACTGTTACGTATAAACTATACTCACAAGTGAGCAGATACTGTCAATTTGTGCCAGTAAATTCGAGCCCACCTCTCTGAGACAAGACTCTTTTCAAATTCCTTTGCTTTTCGGTAATGTTTGGGGCTATTATTGCTATTCATGCTTGGCGAGGAAATCAACTTGTCTTTCGTGTCGCCTATCGTATATTGCGCAAAACAGTTCTCCACAACTGCTGCATTATTTATTCCAGCCCCCAAAATACCCTGACCAATCCACTATACTGTCTGTGAAAAAAGCGCCGCTATTCTGAACAAAAGCAGCGTCCACAGAAAGAATATCGGCTAATGAGTTCTTCTCCTCTATGTTCGCTTGTGTAAGCGCTCAATTAGGGAAGAAAAAAATGAATGACTAATACATTCTGGGAGTGAACTTATAATGTATGCCATAAAATTTCCAAACAGTGCTTCAAATTTCCAAAAATTGAGGTATCTAGTTTACACATTCGGAACTCGGAAATAGAAAACAACGGTGTAGGAGTTTTGTAAACTCCACTAATAATACATCTATAGCGAAGAAATGGCATTTTGAATTATATAATTAATTTTCGTAGAATGCGAAACCATCGTGAACGCTGTAACCATTTCGCGTAAACTGTAAATTTGTTTATCGCGTTTGTAGCATCGATATCTTTTAACCATATTTTGCAGAAACTCAACCTCTGTTTACGTCCAAAGGAGCCAATTCGTAAACTAGGCATTCAGATTTTATGGGCTTCCTTTTTTTCGGCAATCCGAGGTGTTAAATCGAAATTGGATTTATAACGTTATTAACTTTAACTATATCAAACACAACATGTTTCAATGAAATCACCCGGTGCTTTTTTTTTACGGAAAGCATTATATGTATACAAAAAGAAAAGAAATTAGAGCAGTCCCTGACAGAAATAACTTGTGGGGTTTTACGTCCCAGCACCACAATATCATTTAAAGACGTACCTCCGACACAAAGCTTTCTCTTTAACTATTGTGATGGGCCTGCACGTGATTTTCAGTGAATTCGTCGCAGCAGGGTCATTCCATAACACACGACCCAGCCATTCTGGCGACTATCTCGCATGTTTTCGAAAAAAATTGTGCTTATTTACTGCTTCAGGAGTAGTCAATCTGCTAGAATATTTCAGACTGAAAAAAAAAAAATTTGGCCGCATGTCAGGTTTTCGGAATTTCCAGCCTGAGCTGTCACGGAAAGGCGATTTGTTTTGAAAAGACCATTGATTGGGCCAATAGAAAATTTGGCCACTACATTAGGGGAAGTTGTCGCTTTAACATGTATTTCGTACGATGAATAAAATTTTTACTCTTTTTTTCTTACCTATGCGCCTTCAAAAACATTACCGAATTGCGCTGTGTTTGCGCGATTCGGTAAAGTATGATGACGCCATGCGTTAAAGATGTTTTAATTGGTGCGCACTTTAACAAGGCCATATTTTATGCTAAAGGTATTTTGGGGCCGTTTGAGTTGGTGCATGTTACGCTTAAAAAATCACGAAGTTAAGAAAATGCGCATTTCGGTTCGCATTGACATGCAGTTTACACCATGTTACGCTCCAATTAAAAATCCAATTTAATAATCTCAATGAAAAGCAAATAACACGTTCTGTGAATCAGGCACGTTTTATAATTACAACTTTTTCTTTAAGAAAGGAGATAGTTTTTGCTATATGTTCTTCTCGCCAATATTCCCAAATTCTCCGTATGGAATCTGCACCGCATGGCATTTTGGCGCACTGCACCCTAACCTATCTTAGCGCATTATTTTTGATTCGTTTAATCACTCCCAGAGCTATCAGACAGCTTGCGGTCTAGTGAATTACCTGAGAAATGGAATTCGTCCTCAACAGCTCGTGGTAAGCTGATATGCTACGCCAACAGATGTGCAGTCGCAAAAGTGCGATGGCAATGTCAAGTTGCATTTTCATAATGAGAGTTTATCTTCGCAAAGAAACCAATGCGCCTCCGGTCGGCAGTAACTGTTTCACCATTTTGTGGCTATGAAGAAAACAAAACAAAACTGCAGTGTCATGACGACCCAGCGTTAGTAGGGACCCTCGGACGAATTCAATTTTTCACGTAACTTACGAGACCGCAAGATGTATGCTAGCTCTGCTAGTGATGCAAGGCACCGACAATACTGCGCTAAGAAAGCTTAGGGTACAGTGTGCCTACATGCCATGCAGTGGAGCTCCCATACGAAAAATTTCCAAACATTGGCGAGAAGAACAAACATTAAAGATGTTCTCCTTTAAATAAGGAAAAAGAAAATGGTACTGATAACACTTACCTAGTTGAAAGAACGTGTTGTGTGCTTTTCATTGAGATTTAAGTTGGGTTTTTGATAGGAGCGCCACATGGTTTAAATTGCCTCTCAACCTGGACCAAGATGCGCATTTTCTCAACTTCGTGATTCTTGTATAACTTGTACTGACTCAAACGGCCCCAAAATACCTTTATCATAAAATATAATTAACACATGTTTAATATATGGCGTCATCATAATGAAAAAAATCCAAACACAGCGCAATTCCGTAATGTTTGTGAAGGCGTACGTTGCAAAAAGAAAAAAGAAAAGATAGCAAGGCTTTTATTGAGCCTAAAACATGTTAAACCAACATATTGTCCAAACAGAGTGACCAAATTTGCTATTGGCCCAATCACTGGTCGTCTCAAAATAAACTGTCTTTTGATGACCACTTAGACAACATTCGACAAATTTCGAAAGCATCCCACGTTGCCAATATTTTTTTCTGTGTGAAATTTTCCAGCCATGGACTACTCCCGATGTATTAAACAAGCACGATTTTTCTTATACACATGTGAGATAGCCACCAAAATGGCTGAGTCAGTTGGTGTGGAATGACCCAGTAATTAGTGCGGTGTTTGTAATACGAATATTTTCAAGCTAGATGATGGAATCAGCTGGATCTTCCTTAATCTGTCATCCGCGCAGTTAGGAAGGCTGTCACGTTGATATTCATCGTAGCAACGCCATCATGTGCGATGCAGTCGGTAACGTCCGTAAGGCTGACTGATTGCTTGCAAGGCAGCCAGTGCAGTCGAGAGGATTCCATTTTAACGCAGTGGTCGGGAGGTCACGTTATGAAGAACGCAGAAGTATAGCGCTTAATTTCTTTTTTTTTAACGCCTAGAACCCTTCCGATACCTACAACTTTGAATTTAGTATACGGTCTGCTTGTTTGATGTTCCTCTGCTGTGGACCACCTTGTCCCTTCAGTGATACGTCTATTATGGTGCCATGACGCCTGCCTAACACGAACCGGCCTGTCTTATGCCGACCTGCAACCACTGGGACCGCAGGGCCTCGGCTTGCTTGCAACGTGCCCGCGGTTAGGCCACGGTGGCCAGCGGCTCTGGGTGCCTCCGCTGACTTTATTCAACCTGCTGCTGCACCCGGCGGACGACTCGCTTAGAGCCTTCCTCCTGCCCCGGCTTGGACCCCGACTGCTTAGCCATCTGCACTCTCAGGTACGCATTCGACGCTCCCACTGTCGTCAGTTATGGCCTTTCTTTTTCGTCTACTTTAATTTTCCTGTCTTAACACTTATACGTAATACAAACAACTTCCATTGTGCTTTCCTTGGCTTCACCTGTTGTCATATGGACAGCCTAACAGAAACGGAACCCTAGGCACGCGAGGTTTCTTTGGTCAGCCACCTGCTCCTAAAGTTTCTATTTTACGCGAAGCCTTCGAGGAAAAAAAAATCCACGCATATCCACGGAGTGAATGATGGTGAGTGGGCGAAGCTCCGGAAGTTCATCGGTAAAAACCGTGAATCTTCCGTGAATCTTGACCAGTACATCATCAAAGACGTGACAAACACTGTGTGTCGCCATCCAGCGCTCTCCTATCACACTCTAGAGCACGCAGCGAGCGCCTCCGCGCCATCTATTGATCAATTCACGTACTAGCTAAGCAGCACCGCAGCGCTCGGACAGACAGACAGACAGACAGACAGACAGACAGACAGACAGACTCCCATGCTACGCGTTCCCATACATCTGAATGAAGCGAGCACCGTGGCGCCATCACGCCATCTAGTGAGCACTCCATAAAACTACAGGTGGCTACATACTACATCGGAGGAAGGACAGACGCACGCCCTAAGGAGCTTCGCCCCTAAAAAGAACATGCGTCTTCCACATTAACCACCATGACCACAAGTGCACTGTGATGAACTCTCGCATGTAAACACCCAAGAAAGTGGACGCCACCGTAGCACAATTTGTAATGTGTCGCATTCGTAATGCGCAATTTGGTGGTTTGAATTGTACAGCGTCATAAACGGTATCTCATCGATGAGCATAGAAGTTAAGGCACTTCATATTGTGGCAATTATGTTGGGCATATCGTGTCCCTGTGAAGTGTCGTAGACGTCCAGAAAATCACGTCTGTGACACCATGCCGTAATTGTCGAGGCCCTACGTGCTATAGCTTAGTGGCGTGTCATATGCTATAACGAGCTTATAGGCTTGCATTTAGGCCAGCGATAAGAATACGGTAACTTATTAGACATGGATAAACTCCTTCGTGGATATAAAGCGCGCCAGAATGAAGTGTAGGGAATGGCAGAACCAAGCTGTAATTAAAGGTATTTTTGGAAAGCCCGAAAACTACCAGTGCCTAATGACCCACGTTTGGTTTGACGCAGGGTCATACTGCGCCCCTACCTAACTGGAGGACGGTTTGAAATACTTATGCAAACTCCAAACGAAAGTACAGTTTTATACTAAGCACAGAAGAGCTTGTTCAATGCTGTCGCTTGATCGGAAGGGGACAAGGTTGTATGATCGGTTCACAATAGGCAGGTAGACCTTGTTGCATTTTAAGCTATGTGAAGACATCCTGAACTTTACGTCTGCAAAAACAAGAGACACATGCCGTTTGCAAGACTATTTATTTATTTATTTATTTATTTATTTATTTATTTATTTATTTATTTACAGGGCAAACAAACGCATAAAGTGTGAAAGACACCACCACGTTCAAGGCGTCAAATTGTTTTGAAGATGCGGGGATTTCTAATGTACAATTGCCAGCACCACGAACTGTATGCTTATTCTTCTGCCATGCGCTGTGCCAGCTGCGGTTGCCCCTGTTGCGCGGAGAGCACCGTCGCCGCACCCACCTGCAGTTCATTGTTTCCTACTGCGCCAAGCTGGTCATGCAATAGAAACATTCGGTTGGAAAAGTTTGTTTCCGGGATTTCAGTGCAGAACCCCCCTTAGTTGCAACTCAGGAGGGGATGAAAACTGTTTCATCCGCCAACAAGCCATACAGACTGCCGATCCGATGAGCAGTACATTAAGAAGGACTGGGAACGGATGATACTCTCATATCCTTATAACTTGCTTTTGGTAGAGCATGTGCACTTTTCCAGACACAAAATTCAGAGATCAGCCTATTTTCTGACAATAGCTTAGACGGTTTGTTGAAGTATCTGTGACCGTAGGGCCTATTTTGTATGATTTATTTATTTATTTATTTATTTATTTATTTATTTATTTATTTATTTATTTATTTATTTCGTACATACTGCCAGGCCCTATTGGGACTATTGCAGGAGGGCAAACAAATAATGAGACACACACACAAAAAAATATATATACACGAGCACACAGAGTACCTAATAGCCAGAACAGAGAAAAAGAATTTGGGTGATTATAGCAAATAGCTCGGACACAATTTTAAAGTGCAATAATGAACACACCAGGATCTGCTGTAAAACAAAACAAACATAAGTACATAAAAAATTCTGTCGCTGACAGTGCTTAAGTGTTCTTCAAGTAGCATGAGGAACTTATCTAGATCCCTACAGCGTTATCGAGTGTGGTAAGGTATTCCATTCCCTTATCGCCAGAGGAAAGAAAGAATATTTGAAGCAATGGGTTTTGAAGTGTTATTCCTGTAAGGTTACTGAATGTTTATTCCGAGACTCTCTGGTTTGAGACAAAGATATATACCTTGAACTGACGATTTTCAACTGTTTATGATAAAGCTGGAACATTTTTTGGCGTGCGAGTTTAGCCCAATTTTTTAGAGTGAATATTCCAGACCTTAATATTAATTCTGATGGGGAGTCGCTTAACCGATACTTTTTGTATATGAATCTAATTGCTTTTCTTTGAACTCTTTCTAATTTGCTTACTAAGTTATTAGTGGCTGGGAACCAGACCGCGCTCACGTATTCGAGTACAGGTCGAATGAAGGTTTTATATGCTAATAGTTTAATTTTAGATGGTGCAGATCGGAGTCGCCTTTTGAGGACGAATAATCGCTTTAGTGCGGACGACGTCACGTAGTTGACATGCGCCTCCCATCTGAGGTCAACAGAGATAACTAATCGGAGATACTTGTGCTATTTCACTGTTGTAAGCGGCACGTCAGCAATTGTGTAGGGAAAATTTGATATGTTTTGTTTGCGGGTTATTCGTAGCAAGGCTGATTTTTTTACATTTAAAGACATCTTCCATTTCAAGCACCATTCTGACACTGATGTTAGGGCGTTGTTAAGAACAATATGATCTGAAGGGGAGTTTATTTCAGCATAAATTATACAACCATCGGCGAAAAGCTTTATGTTGGTTCCGATGGACTGGGCTAAGGTCATTTATAAATATAAGGAATAGAATGGGAGCCAATACACTCTGGTAAGTGAGTAGTATGTTTAGATATATGCGTTTCGTGGTGCCGCTGCAGTACGTAACCGTTAAATGCCTTTGTAGCCCTGGCTGCGTCTGCTTTGAAGGGACGGGAGGGGGGGGGGGGGAGGGGAGTAAAGTTTACATAGAACATAATAATGACATACGCTTTGAAATACAGCAGACGAGTTGACGTCCAGAGGTTCGCTATACGCGCAGGCGGTTGAATTTGCGAGAGTGACTCCTGGCTCAGCCGACATGCTCGTCACGGGCTTCGACACACTGTCGGCTTGCCTGAGACGAAAGGACGCAGCCTCTGGGATATCGGCGGCTGATCTTCATGGCCTGCGCGGTGCTCTCAAATCGTTCCACAAGGAAGCACTAACGTGAGTAGACGAGTGCCTCTCATTTTCGCTCGCACCAACTCCCCTTTCACAGGGAAGAATACCTTTCTCTGCCCATGTGCCAGGCAGAAATAACTTTCCTGAAACGGAAACGCTTATGTATGGAATAACACCAATTCAAGTTATAGTGGCGCCCTTCGCCAATCTTCATCATCCTCGTCTTTGTTTGTCTATGAAAACTGTGAGCAGTGCCCAGAAACAAGACCTATGTGAGTCCGAACTTTTATAGTTCAGTATATAATGTAAACCTATTCTATTCTATCCCGAGTGTTTCTCTTGCGCTCCAGGATTGGCTGGAATCTCTTAGGTCATTGCCATCTTGTCTCTCTGTCGCTGTTTGTAGCACGTTCGGTTTTCCTCGCATTTCACTGCACCGCGATTGGCCGGGGCAACGTATAGATACCTCATAAGTAGCGGAGCGGGGCCACTATTTTCATTACCACGTTTTCTCTGCAGGTGACGCGTTTAACCTAAAAAAAGAGAAAATATTCGTTTTATTAAAATAATCTTATTCATTTGAAGAAGAAAAAGATTTCATCTTTTAGTACACTGTAGAAAAGAAGACAACGAAACCTGCTCGTCAAATTTTGGGATGTTCGCCGCTTGCCCACTGACTGCTCTCGTCCTCTTTTTTCCGCATATTTTATGGGTCACCCTGTCATAAAAGGGCACCCACTCAAACAAATAAGAGTTTCCAATTCTCGAAGCCTGTGCCGCACTCAATTGCGCCAAATCCGCAGCGCCCACAAGGAAAGCCGCGCCCCCCATTTGTGATGTTGCAGCGAGCGAACGCGCTGTTCGGAACAAGGATCTCCGATCGAGCCCCATAAAAACGGCCTATCCGAAAACATGTACACAGAGTGATTATTTTCTATTAGGGCAATTAAGAAGGACTTAGTTCATCTCCAGTTCTGCACCTTTCTTAGCCCTTCGCTACAATGGACAAGTATTTTCTAGCAGCGTGAACGTCACTTCTCTCTTTTGCGACGCCACGAAACAGTGAAAGCTGACCACGATGCAATATATAAACAGCTCAGTATAATATGCCGAACAAAACCGAAACGTCTACTTTATAGCTAGAGAGCGCCCTGTCCCTACAGGAATGGTATGTGACTACCCTATATACGCGTAGCTTCCGGAGAGAATGGATTTCTTTACGTATAATAAGTGCTTTGTGTAACAGTATAACGCTGCCGAGCAGTCTCGGCGCCCATATACGGTGTCGCCACGAAAGCTCTTCTCTGACAAGGCTGTGTCGTATTTAATGCCTTGTTGCAAGTCACCGCAAGGTATGCGAGAGAAGTCGTGCCAATCGGAGGCTCAGGTTGAGCCGTAATCCTTCGGTATCAGTTTTCTTTCTTTCTGCGCCTAAGAGCTCACACAAAATTTCATTCGTTTCTTGTTTTCGCGCGCCCAATCTTTGTATCTGTTGATGTGTATAAACGTCTCTGTGGCTATTTCGTTCTCGTCGCTGCGCTGAGCTTAAAGCGCGCGTGGGACTACATGCGTCTCTACGGCCTCTCGCAGGCTTGTCAGCGACCACCGGCTTGATGGCGCGGAACACCTGAGTGCCATGCAGCTTTTCTTCGTGCTGTATGCTGCCAATACGTGCGGAGAGCTTCGCTTCGGTAGTCGCCACCGCGTCAACGCTATCCTCCGCAACGTGCCTCAATTCGCCGAAGCATTCAAGTGTGACCCAGGTGCACCGATGAATCCGGAAGAAAAGTGCGGCCGACTGACAGCGGCCTGAAGGATTGCACCGCCTCTCCTTTCATAAGCACAAGGCGTCGATGTACAGTCCTGAAATATTCGTCCTTGCAGCCGGTACGACCGACGCTTCGCACTTTTTGTGACATTCGCTGCTCCGGAACTTTACCGTGCGGCTCTTGCAGGTGCGATCAAGGCCTCCGTATATTGTTAAACGCAATACCTTGCACATATCTCGATACGTGAGAGTTATTACTTTGTACCGTATACAAGGTGTTTCGTAAATAATCGGTGTTTTAGAGCAGTGAAACTTTGACATTGACATTTTCCACAAACATCGATTGACTTTCAAATCAAATATGCTCTTATCTGATTCAAATGAACTGCGTACAGAATCCGCGCAGAATTTCTTTTGACAGTTGTCTACGTGATGCGTACGCTACTAATCATGTGCTGTCTCGTCGTAGTATGATGCTCTATTAAGGCGAGTAGTGTGCTGTTTGTTGCCGATGGCCTTGGGATTCTTCTCCTTCTTCTTCTTCTTCTTCTTCTCCGTCTTCTTCTTCATCCTCTTCTTCTTCTTCTTCTTCTTCTTCTTCTTCTTCTTCTTCGTCTTCTTCTTCTTCTTCTCCGTCTTCTTCTTCTTCATCCTCTTCTTCTTCTTCTTCTTCTTCTTCTTCTTCTTCTTCTTCTTCTTCTTCTTCTTCTTCGTCTTCTTCTCTTCTTCTTCTTCTTCGTCTTCTTCTTCTTCTTCTCCGTCTTCTTCTTCTTCTCTTCTTCTTCTTCTTCTTCTCTTCTTCGTCTTCTTCTTCTTCTTCGTCTTCTTCTTCTTCATCCTCTTCTTCTTCTTCTTCTTCTTCTCTTCTTCTTCTTCTTCTTCTTCTTCTTCTCCGTCTTCTTCTTCTTCTTCTTCTTCTTCTGTCTTCTTCTTCTTCGTCTTCTTCTTCTTCTTCTTCTTCTTCTTCTTCTTCATCTTCTCCGTTCTTCTTCTTCATCTTCTTCTTCTTCTTCTTCTTCTCCGTCTTCGTCTTCTTCTTCTTCTTCTTCTTCTTCTTCTTCTTCTTCATCCTCCTCTTCTTCTTCTTCTTCTTCGTCTTCTTCTTCTTCTTCTTCTTCTTCTTCTTCTTCTCCGTCTTCTTCTTCTTCTTCTCCGTCTTCTTCTTCTTCTTCTTCTTCTTCTTCTCCGTCTTCTTCTTCTTCGTCTTCTTCTTCTTCTTCTCCGTCTTCTTCTTCTTCATCCTTCTTCTTCTTCTTCTTTCTTCTTCTTCTTCTTCTTCTTCATCCTCTTCTTCTTCTCTTCTTCTTCTTCTTCTTCTTCTTCTTCATCCTCTTCTTCTTCTTCTTCTTCTCTTCTTCTTCTTCTTCTTCTTCTTCTTCTTCTTCTCTTCTTCTTCTTCTTCTTCTTCTTCTTCTCTTCTTCTCTTCTTCTTCTTCTTCTTCTTTCTCCGTCTTCTTCTTCTTCTTCTTCTTTACAATGGGAGTAGCGAACCTCTTCGTAGATACACGCAGAATGCTATGTTCATTGAAGCAGCGAAGTTCCAGCCGTATACATTGTATACTGGGTGCCTTAAAAGCACGCAATTTTATCTATTAACTGTGAATATTTGAGCACAGGTTACCTGTCGGATCAATCTCTAGTCGAATATGAATCGCGCAGCAAATAATATTGCTTTCGTAATCGGAACTTAGAATTTATCTCACGCTAAATAGGTATAACTGTGCCGTGCACTTGCTGTATTACTGATTGTTTTGTCAATACACGAAAAGTAAATGCTGTGCATATTTATGAACCCCTCGGGCCACCAAACTCCTTCTGTAAGTGCTGCCGCCCACAGGCCGGCCGTCTCCTCTGCTTCTTTCTCGGAAGTGTCCGGCATTGCGCGCAGTCTCCTCATAACGTGTGCGGTATACTGCCAGTTGTGCAACGGCGGTGGTTGCTTTCAACTCCACTTCTTTGGATATTTATATGAATGTCTGTAACGTTGCACCAAGACAGGAACGCGCAGCATTCAGTGCACGCGAAAGTTTCCTGTTTTACCGAATGCAAGTTTTTTTTTTTTTCGTCCGCTTTAATTTACGTTTAAGCTATAAATTCAACATATCAAAGTCAAAGCCACAAATAACTCTTTCTATGCTCTCCTCAGCTATGTTATGTGTATCATCGCATACCTGGGCCTAACAAAAAGGGGTGCTGTCAGTATAGGTACCCTCTGTTGTGCGTGCGCTCCACCGAGCTTTTGAAGGTGTTTTATGCACGAATTCCTGCATTTAGTTCTGCCTCGTAATAAATGCAGGCATGCCGACCGGACGCCATCGTCTATTATATGCAATTAAAACAGGGGCCTAACTCGGCAAGCTTTTCATATTTAGGAATGTGTTGACCAGTCATATTTGCTAGTGTCATGTCTGCTACCCAAAATGGTTGGCGCTCTTCGACACAAACTGCTCTTGAGAGGGCAGCTCATGCGCGTGTGCGAAAGAGAAGAACGGGGTTTGCCCGTAGCAGAAAATCAATGAACAGTGTTGTTTAGCTGCAGCTCTCTGCAGTCCCCGCAGCTTCGGTAGTCAATCTGCACAACTCATCAAGCGAGTATTACAACCGAGGCACCGCCGCACAAAATTATCCTGCTTTCCGCTTAGTACAGTATACTCGTCGCAAAACCTATCGTGCATGCAAGGTCTGCGCGGTTCCGTAGACATGCCTAGATTCATAAATGTTTAAAAAGACCACATAACGGTTACCGCGGCCAAGCTGTTACGTTATGCTAGCCCTTCCGTGGACAGTAATTCCCCGCGTTTATCGTCGTGCGCAAACGCTGTGAAAGTGGCTGCAATTACCCCGTACATAGCCTTCGCTGACCTCGTTCAAGATGGGTCTTCGTGATCTGGGCCGGGAGTGAGGCGCGTGTTGGCAATTTGCGCCGAGCTGCCCAAGCGTAACCGCGTTCGGAGTGCGGGCAAGTGCAAATTTGGCGCGCCAATGCTTCTGACGAGTGCCCCTTGCGGCTTTTCCGCCGCTGCTCATGCGATCCTTGGACACAGAAAGCAGAAATGAAAGGGTGCGTGCGTTGCTCGTCTTGTGCGTTTGTTCTTTTTTTTTTTGCTTCACGAGATAAATTTGATTGCAAGAAGTCATAAACACATATGGCTGTTAGTCAGCGCCCTTGTCTGTGCTCTCCCTCTGTTCTGTTGTCCTGCGCTGTTTCGTGTTCTTGCAATCATGAACCAACCAGCCCAAATGCGTGATTGATGATTTGTGGGGTTTAACGTCCCAAAACCAGTTCTGATTATGAGAGACGCCGTAGTGGAGATCTCCGGAAATTTAGACCACCTGGGGTTCTTTAACGTGCACTGACATCGCACAGCACACGGGCCTCAACATTTCGCCTCCATCGAAATGCAGCCGCCGCGGCCGGGATTCGATCCCGCGACCTTCGGATCAGCATCCGAGTACCATAACCACTAGACCACCGTGGCGGGGCGCCAAATGCGTGCCCTTTTATAAATTTGGTGACACAAAATCACTCTCGCCTTGACATCTTATTCCCCAAGCACGCAGGAGTCATAACTCCTGCGTGATAACTACAAGATATGGCTATTGGAGATGCTTGCGTTGCAAGGCGCACATAAGCGACTTATTTATCAAAGACTATTGTTATACATCACGCGTGATATCACACTCCCGAATTTAAATAAGAAATGCGGCGTTTAGTGGCCTAGTGCGTATTCATAAAGAAAGCTTCCCTGATGCGTTTACTCGCATGAGTAAACGTGACATCACAATGTTTCACTGTCACGCTTTAATTATTGTCGTCGTCGTCGTCGTCGTTGTTGTTGTTGTTGTTCTTGTTCTTCTTGTTGTTGTTATTGTTGTAATAAAGCACCATAGGGTCACTGACGACTCCTGGAAACATCAAGAATGTATGTACGCGAGCGAGACCCATCTAATATATTTAGCACAGGTCCTTCAGGCTCATCCGTAGATGTACCTTTGTAGGCTCCCCAATAACGTCTAACCATCTTCTGCACAGCTGGCCGGCATGATTTTCTCGTAGCATCAATCCAAAGTATCAAAATTGGACTAAAGATGAATCGGCAAAAGACCAATGTTATGCTCAATAGCCTAGCTAAAGAATTTAAAATTAACAGTGAACCCTTAGAGTGTGTGAACGAATACATATAGGGACAGTTACTAACAGGAACACCTACCCATGAAAAAGAAATTCTCCGTAGAATAAGGATGGGCTGGAGCGCATTGGGAAGGCATTCCGAAATCATGACTGGAAACTTGCCGCTGTCACTGAAGCGAAAAGTATTCAATCACTGCATTCTCCCAGTACTAACGTACGGTGCAGAAACGTGGAGAATAATGAAAAAACTAGAGATGAAACTAAAGAGCACGCAATGTGCAATTGAAAGAAAAATGATAGGTGTAACGCTAAGAGAGAAAAAAGCGGAATGGATCAGGGAACAGACAGGAGTAGCTGATATTATATCAATTAAAAGAAAGAAGTGGACCTGAGCACAACATGTCATGAGAAAGAACGATAACAGATGGACAGTAAGAGCGACGATATGGATACCAAGAGAGGGAAAACGCAACAGAAACAGGTCAAAGGTTAGATGGAGCGATGAAATTAAAAAGTTTGCGGGCATAAAGTGGAACCAACTCGCTCAGAAAGGGTGGATTGGAAATCGTTGGGAAAGGCCTTCGTCCTGCAGTGGACTTAAAATAGGCTGATGATGATGATGACGACGATCAATTTTTCTCAGTGTCAAATTTCACTAGATTTCACTGGTAGCTCGCATGGCATTGCCTAAACAAGAAACAAGAAAGCTTTATTTGCTATATCTTTGCTTCGAAAGAGCACTCAGGATTAAGCTTTCTTGCGATCGCTATGCTTTCCGTACAGCGGTCCATGCTTATTAAGACTCTTCATCAACACCATGAATACAAGGATGAAGTTTTCTTTCTTCAGTAACATTTCCGCAACGTCACCAACTCGCACATATATACCACCACGGGAAAGCCAGCGAGTTTACCAGATAAACTATAGATTTGAGGCTGACATCTGTGTCTTTCTCAATCTCAGAAAGTGCACTCACATTTGGATCCTAGACAATGTGTTCTACAGCTGCAATTTCTACTACGAAAAAAAAAAATCAGCGCGTTGACTTAACACAAAGAATGCAGACGAAACGGGTTCGGCTGTGCTCTTTCTCTATTCCCCATGGGTATCTGTTTTTCCGCTCAATGCATACATTAGTTCACACCAGCTGCTCAATTCGCTCTTCTTGTTAACAGAGAAATTGAAGCACAATGGCTTCGCTTTGTTTCTTTTAACACAGCAACAGTTGTGAGAACACCATGGCCAAAGACCTCCATCTGCTGGTCTATTTGGTGGCGTCGACTTAATGCCTGACGTTATATTGTGCCAATAGGGACAGGTATACCTCACTCGCTCCTGTAGGCACACGTTTATCGCACCAAAGCAATCTTTGCTTATTCCAAACTGTTTTGCGCAGCCTGCGTAAGCACCACACAACGTTGGTGGGTTCTGCCAACTTCCTTCAAAGACTGATCGAAATAAAAGAAAGGCGTGGAGTACTATAGTAAGCAATATAAAGGGGAGCACAGGAACGAGTGGCAAACATCCTCGAAATCGTCTCGGAGCGATACGTGGATGGCGCTGTGAAAATCCAAGTGCAAATGAGGGCACTCTTCCACTAACTGTTGGCACTCCCACCACGCATTTCTACATAGCAGCAGCTTACTCCATTTCACCGAAAACACGGTATCCTTCGATATTCGACAAGACGCGGCAATTGTCGCATGCAGCGATTCGTTTCCTTTTCTTTCATTCTTTCTTTCTTTTTCTTCCCACAAGCACTTTGTCTAGTGCCAAGTCCTGCCCTTTGCACAAACAAACGCATGGCAGGAGCACCAACAGCTGTTAGTACAGCCTTCCCCTCCCCGCGCCGCGCCGCGGTGGTCTAGTGGCTATGGTACTCGGCTGCTGATCCGAGGGTCGCGGGATCGAATCCCAGCCGCGGCGGCTGCATTTCGATGGAGGCGAAATGTTGAGGCCCGTGTGCTGTGCGATGTCAGTGCACGTTAAAGAACCCCAGGTGGTCGAAATTTCCGGGCCCTCCACTACAGCGTCTCTCATAATCAAGTCGTGGTTCTGGGACGTAAAACCCCAGAAATCAATGAATAAGTTCCCCTCCATGCTATGGTTCCGTCGGCTACTGCCACATATCACCGATAACTGGCCTCCGCGCATAGATTGATAGCGCATAGGATTCATTTTTCTGTTACGAAACAGTTCTTACTGGAATGACAATTATACCCACTCAAAAGGCACTGTCGCCGTGGTTTTTTTTGCATGAAGACCAAGTGCGATAACATCGCACCGCGGTCCACGTGCGCTACGCTCGGGAATCTAGGCAAAACATGCGAAAGAGCGCGACGTCTTCTGGTTCACAGGAAAGGGGGTGGATTTAGGCGGCCATTAAAGCATCCGAATTGGTCAAAATTGTTCCGGAGTTCTTGACTAAGTCACGACTTGTCGTTGCAAAGCCTTTTTGAAAGCGAAACAAACGAATTGAATGTTTAATTGCGGATTCCCCTAAGCTAATCATCGCTGCTCTCAGCGCACGGAATAAAGCAGCGCACGCGGTTGGGCTGCTCCAACGCAGTACAACCGCGAACTTGTGTGGCAACAAAGCCAAGCTCAAATGGACAAGAGGCTCTTTGTGGTCCATGTGCCTTTGTGGCCTTTAGCTCACCGTAAACATCTTTTTTTTTCCTAGTACACAAAAGACTAATACTCCACTAGGCTTATTGCATAAACTCATGAACCACTCCACAATGTTCCTTCTTGTCTGCGTAAGCAGTTAGATTCGTCCGCCCAACTCGCTTGCCACGCGACCCATTGTTACCTGCAAATACAAATGGAAGTTTCTAAATGGCGCGGACGTTTTCCGTGCAATGCGTTGACAAACATTCACGAAAGCAGCACAACAAAGAAGGACGGTGTCGGAGGACATCGGCAGACTTCATTGGCCAACTATGTATTTATTACGAAGCGACACGCAGTGGACGGCATAGTGCGAAGGAGACCGGTGCGGCTGATCTGTCCCACCGGGCTGAGGTCCACAAAATAGGCGGTTAACGCGCCTTAGCGAATCCCAGGCGGTCGTTTCTCCGGTCAAACACGGTGTAGTAGCGGCCAAGGAACACGTCTCCCAGAATCCAGAGCGAAGCCTTTGTGTCGTGGCCCATGAATCCGCTCAGGCACGTCTTCTCGCCATCCAGATCCCACTGTACACGGAAGACAACGCTCTGTTTAGATTAACGCGACAGGAGAGGGTGGGCGCCATTGTGAAACAGCTTTGCTTGTACAGCATTGGTTCTTTCTTTTTTTCGAGACGTGCTCGAGTGCTTTATGAACACGCGTTTCATATAAAATGAGACTGACATGGTGTTTTAGTTTTATTGTTATTGTTACGCTTTTATGCTAGTGATCGTGCTTCCGTGACACGTATTGTGACATCTTGGAAACTAGAAGTGCCAATGTCATTGCAGTAGCGATCGTAATCCTACACCAAACACCCGAGTCGCGCTTTTAACGACACCGCAGTAAAATCTGCAATATAATACCTAATTTTCACAGCACATTTTACTCCACATTCTCATTAATTTTCCACGTCGCGGAGCAGGCAGTAAGAGTCCTTTTTAATTTTCCGTTTAATATTTGAGTTTCAAAGAACATGCATTTTTAATTTGCCGCATATTCTTTGAATAAGTTCTGATCTATTATACATTGTTTTAAATTCGATACACGCTTCATTCATTCGAATAGCAGCGGAAGCAGTAGTAATTCTTACTTTGTTTTAATCATTAGCAACGGAGAAACTCCAGAGCAATCGATTTGCAAGTTATGGCGCAGGTCGATGATCTTTCTCCAGGCTAGTATAGCGTGCTCATGCTCTCGCACGCCAAGCACAAAGCAAGCCTCTATACGAAGGCTGCATGGAAAGTAAATTACCTGGAGAATGTAGTCCTTTGGCCTCAGCACGTACCGCTTCCCTCCAATTATGAAGGCAATCTTCGGCAGCGTACGGAGGCTTTCGCAGTTTACGACGAGCTTCAAAAGAACAGAGACAAGAAAAACTTGTGGCAGATTGAACGGGCCTTGCTAGAACCTATACATTATTACAGTGAAGCTTCTTTGCACGCTTATATTTCACCCATTGCTCAGATGCACACGTCGCGGCTTGTATCTATCGAAATGGGACGTCTACAAACACAATGCTTGGGTCGCAACAACATGAACGCTGCAGGTTAGATTGCCGGCGTTCAAAACTCGTTCCCCTTCGATCAGACGCAAGATGCTCTTTTTTTTCACGAGCTTTACGGTATTTCAAACTCTACCTAAGAGAAAACTTATTTCTGAAAGGCAGCAGCATTCTGCGACCACGGGGAATAAACTGTGAAACAGAAGAATGCTCTCTAAGTGCCAAGAGAACGAGCCAGATGGGCCATGGCACGGACGCGCCAATACTCCTTCGTTCGACAACACCAACATTCCTTCAGTCTGCCATCATGGATCGCCTGGCCAGCCCCAATAGCCCGTGTGCATTGCGAATAATTCAAGCATTTAGTTTAATTACATCAGCCATAGTAAATAAGACAAATATCACAGATAAATTATCGAAGCAGGTGCGACAAATGTCTTTACGGTGCCTCCAGAGACCAAAAAAAAAAGAAAAAAAAAGCTTAATCTAGTACGGTACTGAAGTAAAAAGCACGCTAGTCAGGAAAGAATTAACCACCGTACTATGCAGGCGTAGCAGAGGAAACCAACGCGCCTGCCAGGTGGCTCCCTGGGGTCAGTGAGCTGTCTCTTCAGTTATTAGCCGGCATTTAGCTGCTCTAGCAGGCCAGGGTCATCCGTTTGGGAGCCGGCATTAATTACCCGTAACATTCATTCACCCTAATAGCGGCCTCATTAGAGCGGTACCGATTTGCGCGAGCTAGTGTGGATCCGCACCCAACCTTTTCCTTCTCTCTGTCGCGCTCACTTAGACAGCGACTCATTAGGGAATGCGTCGTTTCTCAGACGTTTCTCATCCAGTTAGGTGGTGTCGTAAGGATGAATTCGAGTGTATGTGTACTGCCTGCACAATCTCTGAGCGAAAATTATTGGGTGTCCCTCGAAAAACCTTGCACGCATTTTGAGGGTGGCCAACTGACCTAATACCAGCCAATGGCGCAGATTTAATGGTGTTCTCTGCACCGGACGGGCCTAAGCAACCCCAATCTAGAGACGACGCTATAACCCCCCCATGCTGTCATCCTTTACTCCTACCTCGGCGCAGTCAGTGGAAAGCTAATGAGAATCTTAAAAAATTAAACGGGCTCTGCCTGCAGCCGATAGTCAGCGACAACTGTAAGTTTGGGTAGCGCTCCCCATTTGAAAACGAATTCGCATAGGGTGTCGCCAACTATGTTCGCTTGTTTCCGCGGCGTCTAGTATGCCAGCGTTGTTACGACAGCTTTTCTTCTTTTTTGTATTTTTTTCTTTAAAATTCTCGCACCGTGTAGCTGAAATAGCCTGCAAATATGTGTTGGTAGTTTTACTATTCAAAACATAAACGTCCAAGTAATATTTGTTAGGTAACCAATATCAGATTTTAGCCAAAAAATAACATTTGACATAGAAACAACTGAAAATTTTGAATAAGCCTGGCAATTCAATTAGCAGAGGGCAGAAACTTAAGCTTTAAGTCGACTCTCAGCTGGCAGAGCCCTCGTACAGAAGAAGAGGGCATGCGTACCCGTCTTATGGGTGCAGCTTCGAACAATCATAAACTCGGAAGGCCTGGATGTACTGTTACATGTAAGCCACAACCGTCCAACTTGCCTTTGAAGCGCGTGTTGTCTTATTAGAAAAGTAATTCACTATGTCTCATACCGGCGGACAAGGAAAGTGGTTTTGGGATTTTTTTCTCACAAATATTTCTCAGAGAAAGCCGGTGAAGCAATGTCTGCAGTGCTCAAAGGGCACATAAGGTTTCACTTACGAAAATAGCGGCGAGAGCAGTGGGACTATGCAATCGGGTAACCTCGATAAGCTGTAGAAAAGCACTGTGAAATCCAACAAGTTTCTTGACGTATTTTTCAGTGCTAAAACGCACAAAAAGAGTGTGTCCTGTCGGGTAATAGTCTCTGAAAGAGGCACCTAGCAGAAGCAAGTTGCCCTGTGCCTACTTTTGAAGATGAACGTTCTCAAAATTTACGGCCCATTTGTGGTGAAAAGTTGGGTCGAGGTGCTCGATTTTGTTAGCTGCCATGCAGCAAATGGCATTAAGGCTTTTTCAGCGGATGTCAAGGATTTATATTATTCAATCCCACATTTAAGGGCCCCCTCCAATGTGTTGAACACTGTATTGACAAATATGGCGCCGTGAAGTTTTCACAAGAAGCATATGTTCCCGTAGGAGGGTATTCAGTATTATTGTGGTTTTATTCGTTGTCAACTTTCGTGCACTTGAACGGTAAGCCGCATTTACAAGACAGGTATTTGCCTAGGGTCGTGTGTGGCCCCGGTTCTTAGTAATTTGTATTTAGCACAATTAGACTCCTTCTTGAATGACTCAAAGGGGTAACGGTTTTTCAGCGAGCCTTTGGATTTGCTGATGGTTTTTTAGTGTTGCTCGGTTACCTTGGTGACTTGTTCCATAAAAATTTGCTGCCATTTTTACAGTTTTTCGCGAATGTTCGACACTCTTGATGTGACCTTTGAAGTACCTGTTTACGACAGAATTCGGTTTCTTGACGTTCACTTGACGTCTACCCAGTAGGACCTGCTGGTCTTACAGCCTACGTGCGAACAATGCCCCGCCATGGTGCCCTAGTGGCTATGGTACTCGGCTGCTGATCCGAGGGTCGCGGGATCGAATCCCGGCCGCAGCGGCTACATTTCGATGGAGGCGAAATGTTGAGGCCCGTGTGCTGTGCGGTGTTAGCGCACGTTAAAGAGTCCATTGGGGGCCGAAATTTCCGGAGACCTCCACTACGGCGTCTCTCATAATCAGAGGTGGTTTTGGGACGTTAAACCCCACAAATCGTACGTGCGAACAAGCCTCTCCTCACATTTCATTCTGCCCATTCGAATTTGGTGAAGAGGGGCATAGTTAACTGGTGTTTTAAAAATGCCCTAAAGAGATCGTGTCCGCACCTAATGATGTCCAGTTTCCAGCAGCAAACCAAGTGTCTAAAAGCGGTTGGATACATTACCGATGTACTGTGTCTGTGGCGGAAAGGATGCTCAAACAAGAACGTTCAAAACGTTCAAGAGAAGGCGCCCGAGCGGATATGAGAGATCCTCAGAATCGGAAAATGGCAATGATTCCGCACAATAAAAAAGTTTCGCATAGTTTGAAAAAGATAGGTAGTAAGGGTGACGTGCGAGTTCTTTTCACTGCTCCACGTAAACTAAGCACCCTGTGCAGGGCGACGGACCTTTTCAAGAGAAAAAAAAGAGAGGTGTGTAACACGAAGCACAATGATCCCCCCGTGACATTTGAGGTGCGAGTAGTCTATCGCATTCCACTGTGATGCGGTATGTGCTATTTAGGTCAAACGGGGAGGTGCATCAATGTACGGCTGAATGAGCACAGGAACAAGGTACAAGGTCTCGCTCGGGAAGGTTTCTTGCGATGCATTGCAAAACATGAGCATGTCGCCCCTTTTTTGGACAAACAGCTATTCTGTGCCGTGATAGAGGGAGATTGTACGGTTAATAACGGAAACTGAACAAATTCTTTTGGCTGATTGCTGTTGTATCAGAAAACCATCCCGGTCATTATCCGTGAGAGGATTGCAATACTAGCGCATGCTTGGAGAGCCGTTTACACATACATTACGTTTATTACTTTTCATTTTTTACACTTTTTATACCTTCACACGTGTATCCGAAGAATAACACGCGTGATCTTAAGATCGTAGGTTTGGTGCCTACCGAAGCCAGGTGTGTTCTCCCGACCACTTTAATTCCTTTCTACTTATTTCATAATTATTGCACTCGACCGTTGGTTTGGAATGGTACCTCATGGTACGATGTAATTGGAACTCACGTTAATATAAAGCACAGACATCTGTTCTGTCAAAGAAAAATACACTAAACGGTGCCTTGATGTCATAAGCGTCGTTGATTGAATATTCCTACAGAATCGAGCAATGTTGCACAAAAGCATACTTAATGGTAGCAGGACATACGTATTGCTATGATAGTGCTTATCACGCATTAAAAGCGGATTTCACATTACGCATGCGCTATCGTTCCGATTGCTGGTGCAATATGTTTATTTACTATATACCAAGCGGGAAAAGCAGCCGTAGCCTATCGTATCGTGCTTGCTTGGCACCTCAGGGGCTCGTGTTCGATAGCGCCCTAAAGCTTGGTAGGTTGCTTGTCTGTTTATGTGCCTGTTATGTCTACATCTTAATGGCAACCTGCTACAAACGGTGTCTCTTGTAGTAATAACTTAGCTCTTTGACCCAGCTGTCGCGTGTCGACCACGATCAGAGAAATGTGGGCCAATCCTGGAGACCATGCACCGGGGCGAGGTGCAGAAAACTTGAGGCGCCGGTCAAAGTTTCGGGTTCGATCCCCGCAGTCGCTGCTTTTGATACATATATTTACCGTAGCCCCGGCATTTCGCATGTAAGTTTTACTTGATCATTCGTTGACACAGGTTCTACAAGATTCAAACACCTGTGGCGCATACTAGCTTCCGTGGGCCGAGCACTACTGGTATGAGCCACAAGAGATTCCAGTGTCGTTGATCGTGACGTATATGACGAGTATGCCACTTTAGTGATGTAAAGATCAGTCGTTCATATTCATCATATATATTTCTACCCTACCTCCAAAATAATGGGGTATACCAGGTGAACGAGATGAACGGGAGAGCACCGAGACGTAGGCGGCAAGATAGATAGATAGATAGATAGATAGATAGATAGATAGATAGATAGATAGATAGATAGATAGATAGATAGATAGATAGATAGATAGATACGGTCAAAATTACTCATGTTCGCCAAGAAATGCTTCGCATTTAAAAGGCTTGAGTGCGCGAAGTTACGTACTTCAGAAGCGTGGTCCCTTCCTGCGTATCGTGCATGAAACTGGTTATTAAATGTTGCGCGTATTGTTCTGTGCAATATTTCTCCCTTCCCCCTCCTTCCATCATTGCCGTCTTTCGTTTCTCTGCCCCGGTAACCTTTTTCCTCTGATGAGCAGCAAACACGAAAGGGCATTATCCGACCGCCGTCAGCTCTGTGCTTCAGACCGAAAGCAACCCCTCTCTCTCTTCCTTTCTTGCTACCTTGTCCCATTAACAAGCGCTCCTTATTGGCCATCGTTTAAGGGCACGCAGACGTCGGGACAAGAAGAAGATCGCCATGGTGATAATCAGTAGCTGACGGCACTTACGTGCAGAAGTTTTCCGAAAACGCCTCCTAACCTTCCCCGCTGTTCATTCAACCGAAAGATATTCCGGGAGCTTGTTAGTATCGTCCTAAGTGCTCGTAATCGTGTTTCACATATCTCCAGATTGGGCTATCCAGTCATCGTTACCTTCGGCTAAGTTTTTATTAGCGAGTTGTATACTGTGTACGTTAAGTTTCTTCGTGAGTGCCGTTTACCAATCCTTACGCATCTTCTAAGCGAATATTGAAAGTGAATAAAGGTTCTCATACCAAATCGTACGAAGACCGTGTAGCACCAATCATATCGTTCAGCCGTCTGATGTCCTCTACAGGCCCAGTTATAGCGCTTGTACCTGTGTCTGCAATAGCCTGGCAACCACCACGGCAGAAATTGTTGTCGTATCCAACTTGAACACTGCGAAGCGAAAAAATTCAGAAACATAGTGATGATTACGAAAATCAATAAGGATCGCCTTTTTCTTCGTGAGCGCATTTGTCCCCGACCGTATTTAGAAAGCAAGCTATTTCAAGTCAGTTCATGTAACTGGTTGTTATTAGACAATAGTAGAGGGATTTGTGAGCTTTGCATATACAGTCCTATATATATATATATATATATATATATATATATATATATATATATATATATATATATATATATAGTTGGAGGTTGAGGTCCTTTTCTCTTGTCGATTTTTTTAATTGCTGGTGGGAAAGCGTAGTACGCGACAAAAACAGCGACTACGCTGACGCAGGCGCTTCCGTCTTCCTGGAACTTTTCTATAGAGGCCACATGGATTCGGTGCATCGCCGCGTCCTGCGTTGGCCGCCTTGGCACAGCGCAATCCATCTGCCCGTACGTGGTTCCGGGCCTCCGGCGCGTTTCTTGACGCTTCGACCGCGCAATGGTCACCGGGTGCATGGACAAAACCTTCGACCACTGAGGCACATCCAGTGCCGTCCACCGAAAGATACGACATACGACAGCTTTTCAAGCTAACACTCAGCGGGGCCGAGTCCCGCTCACCTGTTTGTGTGTGTGTGTGTGTGTGTGTGTGTGTGTGTGTGTGTGTGTGTGCGTGCGCGCGTGTGTGTGTGTGTGCGTGCGCGCGCGCGCTACTATCGTGTATTTATTTTGCGCCCGCTTGAAATCTCGCACAAGAATGCAATGACGTGACCTTTCGTAAATCACCGCGTAATTTGTCGCATTGGCCAGCAACAGCATAAAAATACATAATTAAACTAAAGGTTTGATAAAACAGGGTCAATTCCTGGCCACGGCGGTCGCACTTCAATTGGGGCCAAATGCAAGAACTCCCATGTGCTTTAGTAAAGGTGCGTGTTAAAGAACGCCAGGTGGCCACATTATTAATCTGGAGTTACCCACAGCGGCGATTGCTTTAGTAATGTTGATGTTTGGGCGCGTTTAATTATAAATATTAGCATTAATACATAGATAATTCTGTTTTCTGTAGAGCACCTAAGATCCTGTTTTGAGTCAAACAATTCATATTGCCTTGTTTCCTTGTTTCACTTACGTTTTATATGAAATGCAGCTGAAGCGGACATAAGGATTATTTTAGTCAAATGTTTAAATGCTGCCCCGCAATGATAGTCTAGTGCCTATGGTACTCGGCTGCTGATCCGAGGGTCGCGGGATCGAGTCCCGGCCGCGGCAGCTGCGCTTCGATGGCGGCGAAATGTTGAGGCCCGTGTATTGCGCGATGTCAGTGAACGTTAAAAAACCCCGGGTGGTCGAAATTTTTGGAGCCCTCCACTACGGCGTCTCTCATAGCTGGTTTTGGCACGTAAAACCTCAGAAATCAATCATGTGTAAGTGCTATGAGCATTGCCAGCTATTAAACATATGACAACTCGTGAACGCGAGGGCTCTAAAGTGCGCATGGGTTACTGGACTAATTACCTCTTTATGGGAAGTCATCTATCATTTTTAAACAGCGCCAACCACGGGAACAGCGAAAGAAGGAAATAGTTGTTTCCTTCATTCTCTGTCGCTACAGAAGTGATATCACAGAAAATCGACCAGCTAACCCTTATTTTACAAGTTAACCTCCCCTAACAGCTATAGATCTCGTTTAGTTCAAAAGCATAGTTTCCTTCGAGAGATGCTGGAGTGAACTCCGGCGCGGATACCGTTCTTTTGCCACGGGAATGATAGGCAGTACACGGCCTTGTCTTGTCTTCGTTGTTGCACGTTGAGACGTTCAGGTGGTTTTCTTTATTACTGTTTTGTAGCTTCAGTGACGCGACTGGGATTACTATGCTTCTCCATTACGCGACAAAAGGAAGCAGCAGCTCAACGTTTGTGCAGCATTGGCCGCGGCTTATGTATCGTCGTCGTCAGTAAAGCTGACGTGTTGACCCGTTTGTCTCAGTCTTGCGTAAGTTACTGTCAAACAGTTTCTTTTTAACGTTGCTAGCCCCAACCTTAAATATCGCTATATGTAGTCTGCCAAAGGTTTGGGGTTAACCTTTCCTGCATTTCTTTATTTCCTTCACATCGAACGCGGCAGGAACCGCATGGCCTCTTTCACGATTTATCCCGCGTAATAAGGCTGTTTATGATGAAATCTATTTCGAAAAGGGTTTCTCTCACTTTGTCCTGTTGTCCTGCGCTGTTTCGTCTTCTTGCAATCATGAACCAACCAGCCCAAATCCGTGCCCTTCTACTGAGCAATGCTTTGAGCCATACGTACAGATTGTGAAAATGCAGTTTCCCACTTGTCCTACGCACAAAGAAGCAATCGATTACCGACTGATTATTTAGCAGGCGCACTGGCTAATTTGCCTACTCAAAGCACTAATGAATTGTCCCTACTGACTAAAACGGGAGTTTTACATTTTGCGTGCACTATCGGGCTCGCATGCCTTTACAAATTCGGCTGAGTCCAGGCACCAGTAGAATAGGCAAGATTGTAACTATCTTTTCATATTTCCAAATTTATGAGTTATGATGGTTTCTTTAAGAACGGGAAGGCAGGATGTATCCATGCATGTGCAATATTCGTTGTGAAGTGTCACGTTTATAACGCAAGGTTTGGTCGCAAATGACCCGTTCTTTATGAAAGTCACAAAGCCGTATGAAGCGAGAGCAAAGAATTTTGGGAAAATCTACATTAGGGGAAAATATACGTACTGGAGGTCATTCCCACGCTAAATTAAACGCCTCGTTCGCAGCCTCCAAAGACACTGACGCAGACTTTCTCTCTGGTAATTGCTCCAGAAAACTCTAGGTGTTCTGCAGTCCCTACATAGGCTTTTCCTACTAGTGGCGAACGCCTTTTAAGTGTTGCCGACGCATTTTATTCTTCGATGCTTTGGGTTTACGGCTGAAGTTGTTTTCCTCCGCGAACGTGGTGCAACGCTGTTTACAATTGAGAGCGTAATGAAGTCACATGTTTCACACAGGCAAAAGTTTGCTGAAAATGATTTTCAATATCAAACGTGAAGTCCTACAGTCGCTAAAAAAAAGAAAAAAAATCAGTTCTCAGCAGCTACAGTGCTACGCTATGCAAGAGGTACTCTTACTGTTTTAGATTTTCTTTTTCTTGTTTTATTGCGTTAGCAATTCTATGGACAGTCTCGACGGTTTTCCGCCGTCGCGGTCGCCGTTGCCGTCATGTCCCGTATGATGTCCAAATTGATAACAACCGCCCGCGCATCGCACCTTCTACCCGCAGTTAAAAGCACGCGAGCGGATCCGAACGCGGCTGGAGATCAAACGAGCCCCGGCCCATCTCCGTCGCTCGGAGCGCGCATGCGATAACATCCCACTGCTCTGGAGGCCTGCGTCCATGGAGGAAAGAAAAACTAGGAGGGGCCGTCACGTGACAATCTTGAAGCCTAGTCATAAAAAATTTAAAGGAAAGAATCATGGGAAATAGGCCCTCACGTGATAGGCAAGCGGTCGATTTAGTCGACTGGGGAGTTTCGCTTTTGATGCGTCTGCTGCGGAGGCGGCGTAGGTTTCTGCACGGAGCATATGCGGCGTGACAAACGCGCACGCCGAGGCAACGCGCTTGCCAAAGTTGTCGAAGGTTCGAACGTGTGACGCTGCCGAGTCTGTGTCATGTCAGCCAGGAAATGCATCTAACTGCTACAGTACTACTGACCATTACGTTCACGCGGCTCGCCGCTGCGGACACCGGGTTGCAGCAAACGAAGATGTCTGCATGGTGAGCGGCTTTGTGCCCAACAACCAGTACCGCATCGAGGACGACTCGTCGCGTTTTGGTGTGTTCTCCAGCATCGAAATGGGGAAGCCTTTCGTCCTGCAAATGTCTGAAGGAAACAAGCCACATCTGCGACGGCAATTCTTCGCGTTTGGGGTTACTTGAAAAGCAGTGGCGCCAGCACGCGTGCTATATTAACATGTTGAAGAAATGTACCGGCAAAGGTGCTGCTACATCTGCTGATTCTACATCCGAAAACGTTGCTGATGAGCCTTCCCAAGTCCAGTATGAACCGGTATGTTTGCCTGTATTAATGATCACAAGGCTTGCTTATTAAGCGTTTCGCTGCAGTTATGGACCGCACATTTAAAGTAGTTATTTTACATATGCATGCGAGCCATTTGTACAGGTATTTCGTATTGTAAGATTGATAGATTTCAAATACCTAATAGTAAAAAAAAAATGTTGAGTGTATCAACAGCTGCCATTTTTCTACACCGACGAGAGACGTGCAAGATGCGTGTGCAAATGATGTTTTAAAACCTCACGAAACTGACTGATGGTGAATGAAAGCCTCATATTCTACATTATAACCTTGTTTACAAGCTTGTTTTTTGAGTTAGTGTAGGTCAAGTAGCAATTATCTGTATGCCATCTGTTTTATAGCTGAATCATAGTAATGAGAGAATGAATGTGGACAACGTGGTCATGGAGGTTGTGTAATTAACAAATGAATATATCAACTTTCATACACAGCAATACAAGTTTGCTCAATGTCTGGTGAAACACCAACGTGCCACGAATGTTTTTTTCTCAGTTTCTCTTTTTCATCTAATTGACATAATCAAATATAACCCAAAGGCTTTTCACAACATTTTATGCCCTGTATTTGTTTGACCTGTCATGATGAGCCATGATACATGCAAAACAAAACTGGTCTTTTGTGTACGTGCATATGCTTATCTTTTGTTGAATAAAACCTAACAGCCGCTGTGAAGCTCCCCACATTAAACCATGCTGCACTGACCTTTTCTGTGCTTTGTACTTCTCCTGTTTGGGCCTAAATGAGCTTGCAGTGTTTTGTAAATAAAGTAACAAATAAATGCTTAAATCAGCTTGCACTAGCAGGACGCTATACATGGCAGTTTTTATGTTGTTGCAATTTTTAAGTTCACAAAGGTGTAAACAGAAATCTTTTTGAGCAAACACCTTAAAGAACATCTTCTTCCTAGCTTGTTCTGGGTATGTGATTTGTGCCATGGTGTTTGCTCTGGCACCAATTTTTGTACATCTAATCTGTTGCAGCCACAGCTAGCAGAGGACACACCTGAAAAAGCCTTTCTGAGGCGTGAAGCAAGGTGCTATTCAAATTTGCAAGTGGCGACCAAGAAGAAGATCAAGAGACTGCAGCAAGCCCCTCGCCGGCTCCTTCAAAAGGTTGCCCACGTCCAAGACGTCATTAATGATTTAGTTGGTAATAGCTTCAGTAGCTTCACTAGTTACTGAAGCGAAATGGCTTCGGTAGTTTCTCAATAATGTATTGGAGAGCTCGTTCACTTTACATCCAAAGAGTAGACTGGCCTTTTTTAATGTTGCCACAACAGTGTTTGGCAGCTAAGTTAATCATAAAGCCTGCATCCTCCTGCCGAGAAACAGGGTCCTTTTTGCTTGATTCTCTTCCTGGTTTTAGCATTCACTGCAAGGACCCACTGGTGTTAGCGATAACGTGCACTGCATGGATCACTAATGGAGTGCGAAAAGGAATATCATTAAAATGAGATTGTTATGAACATGACTGTACAGTTCTAAGAGCACTGGGGCCTTCATGGCAGTCGGTAGGTGCAGCTTCCTCATGGTGAACCAAGCTGGTGCCTCATTTGTACAAATGCTAACTTACCATTCCTTTTGGTCATTTGCCCTGTGGGCGTACTGAAAAGGCTTTGTTAGGGTGCATGAAGTTTTCGAATCTGTCATTGGCACATAGCATTGTAGGTAAAAGGTGCTGCACTACTCATGCAAACAAGCAAAATCCTAAGGACTTGAGCTCTAAGTGTAATAGTTGTGGTTCCTCAACATCTACCTAAATAAACTGAGGCACACAATGACTTCTGCATTTTTTCTTCTCGGGAATGTGACTACTTCTGGAAAACAAACTTGTGACGTTGCACTCATAAAACAATACTACCACTGAGCAGTCGTGGCAAGCTCATGAGCACAGTGTGCAGACATCAGGGGAGAAATGGGATGCCTTACTGTAGCATGTTTCTTGTTTTGCTTTACGTTCTAGCTTTAATCACTTGCACATAAATTCTGCTAAAGCATTTGTTTTGCGTGGCATCAAAGCAAACTGTATGAACCATGACTGTGCATCGCTAAAGCATACTGTATAATGATGTGGACATTCTGTGAATGCTCTCAATGCCTTATTCATGAGACAAGTGCAACCTAGAGGACAGCAATGCATTTTCAATGTTTACTAGGGCACATCCTTCTGCTGATCATTGTTAAATTTGTCTCTTCGTCACCTGGAACATGATGGTTTTACTACCAAAGTACTCTTTGGGTTTAGTGTACTCTCTTTAGTGTACGCCTTCTATGATTTTGTGTTGGTGTATATATTAAATGATTGTAACTTAATTACTGTTTTTATGCTCTGTCAAATGTACATTCATTTGGGGATTAGAGCTTACTAAAGCTGTCTGCCTTTAACGTTGCAATGCTTTGGCTGTGCTTGAACAGTGCTAACATTTTTGTAGGTGTGCAATAAAACAAGCTATCTGTCTGCTTTTTACTTGCGGCAAAAGCCAGTGTAGTTTAATGGCTGCATATTTTGTTTGTTCTTTCACAGCACCTTTTTTTCTTTTTTTCAACTTTAATTTTGTGACCAACAACTGCCCTTTTGAGATGGTTGCATATTTTTGCCTATTTTTGTAACCAGTACCATCACAAAAGCCTCCAAGTGTTTGTGATTACAGCACACATATTATGGCCTGTATGGGTAAGATTGGATACAGTGTCTCTGTAAGCAAAAATGCAGCTACAACGCAAGAATACCTGATGTTAATTACATAAATGTACTATGGGTGCTGTTGTGTAACATTATTGTATAACACTATTATAGATATGTCCTCTAGCATTCAAATATGGTGACTAATACTGATGCCATGGACCAGCAGCATGATTAGCTTTTTCTATGCGATGCTTGCAATTTTCTGTACTGCTTTACCGTCTAGAATATACCCAGTTATCTTGTTTCTTCCGGTATTTGTGTGAAACGTGCAATAAGCATTCAATAAATAACAAAACAATCAGTGTTGTAAAGAATATTGAGCTTGTTCTTTCACTGCACCTTTCTTTTTTTTTCAACTTTAATTTTGTGACCAACAACTGCCCTTTTGAGATGGTCGCATATTTTTGCCTATGTTTGCAACCAGTACCATCACAAAAGCCTCCAAGTGTTTGTGATTACAGCACACATACTATGGCCTGTAGGGGTAAGATTGGATACAGTGTCTCTGTAAGCAAAAATGCAGCTACAACGCAAGACTACCTCACTCTACTGTCTTATTTACATGAATGTATTAGGGGTGCTTGTTGTGTAACATTATTGTATAACATTACAGATATATCCTCTGGCATTCAAATATGGTCACTAACACTGATGCCATGGACCAGCAGCATGATTAGCTTTTTCTATGTGATGCTTGCAATTTTTTTTACTGCTTTACCTTCTACAATATACCCAGTTAACTTGTTTCTTCCTGCATTTGTGTGAAATGTGCTGGCACCTGTGTGAAACGTGCAATGAGCATTCAATAAATAACGAAACAATCAGTGTTGTAAAGAATGTGCATCCAAGTACGGTGGCAATTGCACAATCAGTCCACTAGCCCACATGAATTCCATGCTTTCCCTTTGGTGCTGTGTATCCAGTTTTGAAGCCAACAGTTCGCATATATCATGGAAATGGCTGCTCCAGTGTTGTGTCACATCAGCGGTGAAAGTCCCTACCGCAATGTTGGAGGAGCTGTTGCAGGTCTAATATCGCATTCGAAGTGCTGAATAATGCAGGGGCGCGCAAGAGGGGCACTTACACCCACCAAGTCACACCAGCCACCTTTCCACAATCGCCGATATCCCCATTCTTCACTCCTGCTTACTTACTTTTTTTGTGTTTCGGACACTGTGGAGTCCCGCTGCTATTATTCTGGTTGGGGGGGGGGTGTGAATATAACAACAGGCTTCGCCGCCTCCAAAACAAAGTCCTGCTGACACCCATGGACTAGTCCACATAACGCACGAATTCCGTCCACTGGCTGTATTGTGCGTTAAGGTGTTTATTACATGAAACTAGACGCAGCCCTGCAACAACCGTCTTGTCCAAACGAGCACGGACCTCGAGCACGAGCGGCGTCTTTTCAACAGAGCGCTGAAGAACGAACCCTACTGTAAGGCGCTGGAGAGGACGGCCCACTACAAGGTTCCAGTGCTTCTTTACATGTGTAACGAGACTGGACGCCCGAGGAGCGGTTCGACAGCGTAACAACGTGGCACCACACACTGCTAAAAAAACAGCCCGTAAATCCGAATAAACGGCGACGACCTCGGCGTGTCGAGCCGGCTAATGCTGTTTATTTGTCTCAAAACGAAGGACGGACATCGGATACTGACAAAATGGAAACGCGACAGATGATGTTCCTCAAAACATCTGTAAGTGCAAAAAAAGCGAGGCCAAAATTTGCTAGAAAGCGTACACCGCTGTTAAAGGGCCCAACTGCTGATTTCACAAACCTTAATGTGGCAAAAATGGATCGCGGTCCGACGCTCTGCACAGCTTTCCACGCGACAGCGCTGGCAAGTCCATCGACAACAGTAGCATGCGTAAATGGCCCCTTATCAGTTATACAGACACGGGTCAGGCACGCCTTTCGTCGGCCTCTCGCCGTCCTTCCTCCATCGGGGCCCATGCCGCGAACGCTGCTGCATGCGGCAGGCGCCACTAAATGTTACCGGGTGCCAAACAACCTCAAGTGGTCCGGCAACCTTGTGGGCCTAATCCTACCCAAGATGCACCGCGCACTAGGCCCTCGGGGCGGCGACAGAGGAGGTTGGCTTGCCGAAGCTAGCGAAGTCACGTGACGCCCCCTCCTAGTTTTTCTTTCCTCCATGCCTGCGTCGAAGCGGAGGGGAAACGCCCCGCCCGTCTTTAACGAGCATCACAAGACGGGATAGGGGGGAGAGGGGCAGGGGGCTGTCAGCTTTGGATTTCGCGCGGCCGCCATCGCTGGCGCGCGCGCTATCCCGGCAGCCATCAGACGTGCAGCGTGCTGCGTAGAAACGCCTTGATCGCGTGCTCCATTCCAGGCACCTCGCATATACTAGTCGCAACGACAGCAATGCCCTCGCCACACAGTGCTCACGTGAATGCGTCTACGAGTGCCGGAAGAAACGTGCCTGCTCGATGCCGATGTGCTGGGCCAAGTTTCTCGATGGTACATAGTGCACGCCGCTTGGCGCGGTCGCGCGGTAGCGCGCACCAGAATACATCAAAGCAACATGACTTAGCTGGCAGCTCTTCTGGGCCGTTGTGTGTGCCGCTCGACCGTCACATGGTACTTTTCGCAACTGCATGCTTACTTAATAAGCCCACGTTCACTACAATTTACATTGCCCCTAAAGATGCTACTCTTACTTCGTGTATTATATCACGCA
This sequence comes from Hyalomma asiaticum, assembly GCA_013339685.2. Lineage (NCBI taxonomy): Eukaryota > Metazoa > Arthropoda > Arachnida > Ixodida > Ixodidae > Hyalomma > Hyalomma asiaticum. The sequence goes on from CM023481.1 coordinate 192,848,494, forward strand.
TTGCTATCGCATTCATTCCTTCGCCCTTCTGGCGAAACTGATTTTTTTTCCCACCCCCGATACCTATCGTGAAGTAGGAGAGCGCATAAATTACCTAAATTTGTGTGCTGAATCGCTCAGTGTATGCGTGCTACGATTAACATGGCTTACAACACTGCCTGCAAGCGAAGCCGAAAGGTACGGAGGAAGACGCTGTTCTTACTAGAGAAAGCAAGCACATTCGGCGAAGTCAGTTTAGTGAAAAAATATCCCTACAGCCATGCGGATATTTTTCGTTGCACCGGTTCTGTGCTGGTCCGCGTGATGGTTGCGGCCATATGGAAACCGGTTTTAACCACGTCATTAAAAATACAGCTAATTTAGAGCGATGAGAGAAAATGGTGGCCGTAATATTGTGTGTCCAGCGGGATTATCGTGGATATTGCTAGGAGATGGCACGTTAGCACTGTTTTCAATTCATTCACCCAAAATACAGCAATTCATGCCCATAACAACACCCGAAAAGTAACACTACTTATGGTGAGAATAGTTGAGACGGTTGGGGCAGGTAAGGCGCGCAAAACGCTGCGCTTGCTGTCAACTCTCCTTTTAGTCACACAGTACGTATATATAATGTAGGCGGCAAAAGGGGCACATGAATATTTTTAAACGTCTGAGGCTACCGGCTCCTGAAAGCAATCAAAAATAATCGCGGAGCACCTTAATGAACCGACTAAATTTTTTTTAATCAGCGGGTTTTCCAAGACAGCTTTTGGGCAGCTTGCCTGAGTGATCGATATTCTGATCGGTATTCGAGCGGAGAGCAGTGACATTCAATAATAACGGTCATGTTCACACAATGCCCCAATTGACCATTTGCGGAAAAGCGAGCGCCACCTGTCGTGTAAACTGGAAAACATCGCTGGCGCTTTTGGTTGGAAAACAGGTTCTCGAACTGGCGTTTTCAAGGCAGCACTCAGCAGTTGACGTGCGCCTGTCTTGTTGTTTTAATTTTTTTCTTTTGCCGGGGATGTTTGCCTGCATTGAACAGACATGATAGAGAAAGAAAACATCCCGTTTCGTGCCCGCCACAGTGGTCTGGTATATAGCTATGGTACTCGACTGCTGATCCTAGGGTCACGACATCGAATCCCGGCCGCGGCGGTTGCATTTAGATGGAGGCGACGTGTTGAGGCCCGTGTCCCGTGTACTGTGCGATGAGTAAACGTTAAAGAACCCCTACACTACGGCGTTTCTCATATATGGTGGTTTTGGGACGTAATACACCAAAAAATCAAATCCCGTTTCCGTTTCTAGAAAAGGGGTGGAGCGAGGATTTTTCGCTTTGCAGCGTGAAAAACGATACCTGCACTCCGCTACCTCGACTCATCGACATGCTTATCGCGGCTGGTCCATCAAGGAATAAGGTTATCTGAGACACTTGAAGCTTAAAGGGACCCTGAAACGGTTTTGACGATTTTGTGGAAACATGGTGATCCGGTAGAGCGGGTCACTAGGACCATTACAGGACAGATTTTAGCGCTGTGCGTAAAGTGTGTAATTTACAATAAGGTTTTGAACACGCGTATCGCAAAAGGTCGCAGCGGCTCGCCAAAAAGCGTTTTCAAACGCCCCCGCCATCGAGCGATCGAATGGGAGGTCGCTGATTGGCCCCGACCCAAGTGACGTGCGCGTAATTTTCAAAACCTAGCTGCGAACAACGTGCTTCTACAACGTACTCCTTCGTTTCAGCCAACGGTATCATCGCGGCATCTGGCGGCGTCACACGAGTCGCCGGCGCTCTATTACAGAGGGCTAGCACTGCCGAGGCGGGCGACCTCAGTGAGGATATCGGGGCGCTGTGTCACTACGGGAGGCTCGGCAGAGCGGCTGACGCGGGAGGCGCTGTCGTCGCTAGCGCGCACTCCGCAGCAGATCGAGTTGAGGAGGAACAGCAGTGGTAAGGAGGAAGGCGACAGAAATAAGCCCATAGCTGCCTTAGCGCATTGTGCTTCGCTTTATTTATGGTGTGAATGATTTCGCAATTGTGTTGCCTAATCAGTGACGCAATGTCAAAAAAACGTTTCAGGGACCCTTTAATCTTGAAACCGCTGACAATGAATTAGGTTTGCCGGGAGCGGTGTGAACACAGTCTATGAAATCCGGTGTTTAAGTGAAAGAAGGTATGAACGGGCATGTTGGTAGATACGCATGTTGCAATAGGTAACGCATGGTTAAAGACACGGACGAAGCTTCATCCGTGTCTAGAAAGCCTACATGTCGCGCGCGCCACATGTTGGCCCCCTATCCGTGTCCTCAAACCGTGCGCTACCTGTTATGACAGGCGGCGTTACACCATCGTTCGTATTGGTGGCATCGTTGGAGCACACTGCGATCACGTTGCCGGGTGACATATCTCGATTATATACTCATCTTTAGTGCAACGCAGCGAATGACCAAATAAAATGTGAATGACCGTGACATTATGCGCTCGCGAGTGTTCAACTAACCACGGCGAGTCGTCAGCAGCTCTTCACACAGCTGCTATCCAACCATTTCATTTTTTCGCACGTAGCCTCGCGGACGGGAACCTGTAGAACTTCGTGTTTCCTTTCTCAGTAATATTCGTGCAACCGTAGGCCACCCAGTGAGCTGCTTTTTCGTACACACGGCGGAAGCGAGGCGCCGTCAGAATTTTCACCCGCTGCACACGATCGGCGGATGGCCGAGTCGGCTGCTCATGTTTTCCAACCAAACCCAAAGCGCCCTGTAGAGGGCGCTAGCGGCGCCGATGCCGCGCATGCGCAGTAGCTTTTCCGCAAATGGTCAATTCCCTAAACTCGGGACTTGTCGCATACACTCAAGTCGACTGTAGACAGGAAAGAGGTTTACGAATTTCATTTCCCACAGGGAACCGTTTCTCATTTTTACGAAACACAGCGTCACGAGGAAATTTAGAGTTCTTGCTGTAATAGACAACACGGGCAAAGCAGTGGGAAAACATTCATCACTGACGGTCTATTAACGATAGGGAAACCTGACCTATAGGGTTTAGGGTTTTTTTCTACTACTAACTACTACTAGCAGCGGCATCGCCGCTAGCAACCCCCTGCAGTGGGTTCGAGCACTCGACGAGCAGAGAATGTGGCAGTTGCGTCCGGCGCGCTCGCTATCTCAGCCATGCATCTCTGCGTTTCCGCGCGCGTCGGCCCGCGGCCCGTCTCGAGGCAGGGCAGCACGAACCGTCGCACGCGGCGAAAGAGGAGAACATTAGGCGAAACTCTCCGTGCATGGCAATTTAATGAACACGTTAAATGAAACAAATAATACAAGGCCGAATCTAAAATCGAATTAAATATAAAGGACAACAACGATAAACAACACGCGAACACAGTAACACAAACAAAGGACAATAACACTGAACAACACGCGAACACAGAATAACACACAAAAAACCATGCAAGGAAGGAACCGCCTAACCCCCGGCCAGCGTACCCGCGACTGCACCCCAAGAAAAGGAAAAAAAGAAGTGAAAAGAACATACGGAGGTGGGTGCCGGTCGCAGGTCGCCGCCGTGGTCGCTGGGTCCCGCAAAGGCGCGCCATCCGACCGATGGCCTGGTCGGCCGGAGGGCCACAAAAGTACGTGCGCACCCTTCCAAGTCCCAGCGAGTTCTCCTAAGCACCTCCAAAACCCGAACGCGCGAAACATCGGAAATTACTCCTGTCCAATGGCAGCCTAGTTAAAACCACATGCGGCGGAGCGGGCGGCCCCTCGCAATGGTCGCCGCTCCGACCAGCTGGAAGAGGGGGATGCGGGGACATTCCATGGAAAACATGGCGTTGCGCTGGACCCGGTCCCCACATCCCTCCCTCCTTAAAAGCCCCCCTAAAAGAAAACAATACCGGCGGTGCCGATACACGATAAAATCCGAGAGCCCCAAACCAAAACAAAAAATACGAAAACAAACGCGACAACGCCACCGCGACAAGTCTCTCAAATGTCCGATTGTCCGATGAAGCTGGCGCGCGCCACGGCATCTTCACATGGACCCCGGCCGCCGGCCGTGGCAGGTCTCTCGTGCCGTCGACCCTGTCGACTTCCTGGCCGCCCCAAGTGCCGCGACCACGGCGCCGTCCGCAGCCTCGCCGTCGACGCCGCCTCTCTCCGGACACGCAGACTTCGGCCGCCAAATCAGCGCGGCAGGAAAACACACACAAAAACAACAAACAAAGAACCGTCGCGCAGAACAAAAACCAAACCCAACTGAACTAACGAACAATAAAATAACGCGAGGCTACAATTCTCAGGTAGCGAAAACCAAAAACCCAGAAAGAAAGAAACGGTACGTAAACAGAAAGGAACACTTAGTAATGAACCTAGAATAGCGAAGAAAAGCTAGCGAAGGGGTAGAGAGAGAAAAAAAGAGAAAGACGTCTCTGTCGGGTTATCTCTCCGTCTGAACTCAGTCGGACAGTAACGCAAGTAAGCGTGGTCTTCACTAGTGCGCTGCCATATGACTTTACACTAGCGGATAATCCTTCCACGAACGCACACTGTCCATCCGTGACACCAAACGAAACGGGACATCCACAACGTGTTGCCTACAGAATGAACAGACGCGGAAGGGACGGCGACAGCTGAGCATTCACACTGCACCGTGCCAAATCACAGAGCACAGTAACTTTAACTAAAGCTTTCCGCACTGACGACTGGCTAGAATTATCGCAGGGGCGCGCAATCGCTCTCCTCTGCTGTCGGGGGGGGGGGGGGGGGGGGTGCCGACGCGCGTAAACACGGCGCTAACCGCGAAGGTGGCATGATACTGTGGCCAAGCTCGTACGGACCGCGCAGAGTGAACCCCTTTTTCTCTCGGGCCACGGTGACACACGCCGCTTCAAGCCCAACCCGCGCTCGTCGCAAAACCAGACAACGATACCGCGCGCGCGCCACGTGCAGTACTAACACGTTCAGGCGCCCCGCCTACCGGAGGCGGAAAAACAACAGCGAAAGAAACTATTTACACTATGTACACATGGGTCACCCTGCTGTCAGCTACGTCGCTCTTCGGGCCAAAGAAAAAAGAAGAAAAGAAAAACAACAAACAAGAAGAAAACCAGATTCCTGAGGAGCCCAGTGAGGATGGACCCTCTTCATGGTTTCCCCCCGACCGGCCGGCTGATTATCGCCACAATGGCCTCCCTCTCTCCCGCCGCGGGGACGCTGCATCGCTATCCCCTTCTGCGTGCGCGAAGAAACGGGTGCCCGAAGGGCTGTTCACGGAAGAAGGCTCTCCTTCTGCCTCTTTGTTCCTCTCAGCGGCCTTTCCCCCATCTGTGCCCCCTAGGTGCATGTCGGCCATGTGCACCGAACAGCGCCGTCAACTTTTAACGAAAAGAGACTTTCGGCGACCCGGGCAAGAAATAGTGCCTCAACTACTCTTTCACTGGTTCTGAATTTCACTGAAGAAAGACGCGTACGACACGAAGTCTAAAGAAAACCGTTGGACTCACCGACTTGAACGTCGCACGGGAGACACGATGGTCATTCTCCCGGCCATGGCATGATGGAAGCCTTGGTCAGCCCAACGAGTTTCCGCCACCAAGAACGAACTGCTGCATCTCGGTGGCAACTTGCATCACGCCTTTCCTCGTCCACGCTTCGCCTCACACAACATCGAAGCGGGTTACCAATCCGTTTGAGAAGTGACATTTGCCTCTCCTCACACCACGATACATCGACAGAGAGAAAAGGATGAACAGACAAAGAAAGAGATACGCGCGATACACGGCAGAGACGGCCAACCTCAACCAAAGCGCATTTGACGCTGGGAACTAAACGCAACTTCCCCACTCTGCCGACACCTGCTCGTCGTTTGAGCGACCAAGGGCTAGGCCCCTGGCCCCACGTAGTTGGGCGCCAAAATGTAGGGTTTATTCTACTAACTACTACTACTGCTAGCAGCGGCATCGCCGCTAGCAACCCCAAGCAGTGGGTTCGAGCACTCGACGAGCACAGAATGTGGCAGTTGCGTCCGGCGCTCTCGCTATTTCAGCCATGCATCGCCGCGATGCCGCGCGCGTCGGCCCGCGGCCCGGCTCGAGGCAGGACAGCACGAACCGTCGCACGCGGCGAAAGAGGGGAACATTAGGCGAAACTCTCCGTGCATGGCAATTTAATGAACACGTTAAATGAAACAAATAATACAAGGCCGAATCTAAAATCGAATTAAATATAAAGAACAACAACGATAAACAACACGCGAGCACAATAACACAAACAAAGGACAATAACACTGAACAACACGCGAACACAGATTAAAACACAAAAAACCATGCAAGGAAGGAACCGCCTAACCCCCGGCCAGCGTACCCGCTACTGCGCCCCAAGAAAAGGAAAAAAGAAGTGAAAAGAACATACGGAGGTGGGTGCCGGTCGCAGGTCGCCGCCGTGGTCGGTGGGGCCCGCAAAGGCGCGCCATCCGACCGATGGCCTGGTCGGCCGGAGGGCCACAAAAGTACGTGCGCACCCTTCCAAGTCCCAGCGAGTTCTCCTAAGCATCTCCAAAACCCGAACGCGCGAAACGTCAGAAATTACTGCTGTCCAATGGCAGCCTAGTTAAAACCACATGCGGTGGAGCGGGCGGCCCCTCGCAATGGTCGCCGCTCCGACCAGATGGGAGAGGGGCATGCGGGGACATTCCATGGAAAACATGGCGTCGCGCTGGACCCGGTCCCCACAAGGGTAATGCGGAATGTGTGTCAATGACAGATTGTGGAACTACGACAATTTATTAAAAGCAACAACTGGCAGCAACCTACTCCACTGCAGCCCTTGTGGTGATTCCCTGGCATCCGATGTAAGTACATGCTTGTACTGTTGTCACCAGCTTACTTTCTCGCAAAATTCTTGTAAAAAGCATCCAGCATATAAAGGAAGCAAGATGCTTCAACGCACTGTCTGTTGCTGTTTTTCACAAGGCGATCAGGTATTACCTGCGAAGCATTATAGCGTGGCACCGCCTGGAAGGAGGTGTAGGTGACGCCACGCAAGGACTCGCGTTTCGACTTATGAATTCCCGCTGTGGTGCGCCATGAAACATGCATTCGCCTAGTCTGTAACAAATGTACTGTGTTTTCTACGCGCAGCGCGATGAAAGAATTACCGAATTTTATTCGCGGTTCGAAAAACTTGGTAAATCCCACGTGCAGTGGGAATCAAGGAAATGCGAAGCACGCACCAGGAACGTAAAATGGATCTGCGTTGTCGTCTCGTTATGCCGATTTTGCTACATATGAAGTTAACGAGCGGTCGCAAGAGCACCAAGGCTGTCGCACGTAAACCATGCCGCTCATGACACGCATGTCGTGATTGTAATATTATGACCGGTCATTTACGTTCGTCATGCAGTCATCTTGTGGCACACCAATTTCGGTGTACATCCCATTAACGAAACGCGTGGCATGAAAATCATGCCGCTCATGACATGCGTGTCACGATTTTCATGTTCTTAGAACGTGTCACCCATGCTAGACAAAGTTGTCGATTGTTGTCTCGTTATTCCAGTTTTGGTATATATAAAATCATCGAAACGGCCAGGAGAGCATCAAGACCGTGGCAAGTAATTCATGCTCCTCATTACATGCATGTCAGGATTTTCATGTTATGACCTGTAATTTACGTTCGTCATGCAGTCATGTTGTGGCATACCAATTTTCGTATACATCCCATTAACGAAAATGCCTGGAGAGCACCAAGACAGCGGCATGTAAATCATACCGCTCATGACGTGCATGTCATGATTTTCATGTTATGACGTATCATTTATGTTCGTCATGCAGTCATGTTATGGCATACCAATTTTCGTACACATCACATGAAGGAAACGGCCAGGAGAGCGAAAAGTCGTAGGCGGATAGATAGATAGATAGATAGATAGATAGATAGATAGATAGATAGATAGATAGATAGATAGATAGATAGATAGATAGATAGATAGATATGCTCAAAGTCGCCGAAGTTCGCTAAGAAATGCTTCGCTTTCAAAAACCGTCGCAGCGGCGTGTTCGCTAATCGGGGAAACAAAGAAGCACAAAATAAATAGTGAAACATGAATGTTTGCAGCCGCCGATGGACGAATTCGCTTGGGCAGGGCAGCAGCCGGGCAGTGGCGCGGTAACGTTACAGGCGATAGCCGCTCATTCGTATCTATAGTCACGGCGCAACAGTGCGGCTCGCTCAGCGGGAAAAAAAGCGTTAATTTGGCACAGGGACATGCAACGGCGACATACTGGATGCAGTGCTTTCTGCGTGATGCCACATTAATGAAACCGCCAAGATTGTCCTTGTCATCGTGAGCAACACAAGCAGGTAAGTTCCATTGCTACTCGACTCGATTTTGCGGCTCTTAACTGTGGTAGCTTAACATAACTGGAGACATTGACGGGATTAGCAAACGAACAAGGACAAAGAAGGCACAAGAACACAGGACGAGCGCCTTCTTTGTCCTCGCTGGCTAGCGTAACCCGTCAGCGGTTTCAGAGATGAACCAACTGGACCAAAGTTTTATTGCAACCTATATAAGTCGCCTTTGCTTGATATCCCGCTTGCAGCGCGAGCAGCCGGGATGCGCTTCAAGGGTCTTCGATCTTGACTGTTCCTTCAGCTCTGTACATCCGCATGGCGAACTGCTTCTCGCAGGGGGCATGAAACAGAACACTGACTGGTGGTAGTATAGGGCTGCGTCCCACAATAGCATGTCAGCAGCTTCGGCTTTGCGCTATGGTTTTGGCTTTGTGCCATGCGTTCTATAATGTATCGCTTTCATTTTTGAACTTTCACCTTTCTCATTTTGTGCTTTCCAGGAGATTAAATTTGTTCTCCAAAGGAATAGATATTTTTTCATTGAATGCTATGCTGCGGCAAAAGTAGCAGGGTTTGATGGGCCTTCTTTATACCCTTCACAAACTGTTCTCTCCGGCACATTCGCATCCAAGTCTTCTCAAGCCTTGAATTTGTCCAAAGGTAAGCTATGTCAGTTTATTCAGACGACAATTACATATAGGTTCTCTATAAGTGAAAGGTATGCGTATAAGAGTTTTTTTTTTTTTTTTTGCGCCGCTTCCTCTGTTGATACTGTTACATTTGTAGACTGCTGTATCGATCATTTCGGCCCTACTGCAAAGGAAAAAAAAAAGACATAATATCCAGCTGGCCTTCACAGCTTGCTTGTATGTTGTTATATTCATTCACTTCTTTTTTTCCTCTGAGTCAGATAATCCTACGGATTAACCTCGGTCCACTGCAGAAAGACAGAAACACACGTATACAGAAGCAAGCGAGAAAGTTCCTGGTATGTTCCATCTAATCTGCAAAACTCTTTGATGTCTACACGAACGCATTCTCGTTTGCCATTAGTTGCCGTCTTTTGTTTCTTCATTGCTTGCATTGGTACTTACGGCCTTTTGCTTGATTAGCAGTCCAGAACTCGCCTTGTTGCCTATCATGCAGTAACGACAGTGGTATTTCTATGCCTTTGAATTGCATCCGAATTCATCTTCAAATGCCTGCAGAGCTCACAGCCGATATTTTACGCCACTGTCACAGTTCATCGAGGGTTGTATCATCAAATACAGACCCCTTCAAAAAATGAAGTGGTTTCATAAACACACTCCCACCCTTTTTCTAATCTCCTTTGTCGGAAATTTTCCGCTGGAAGCTCATCGCGTTCAACATTGCCAGATTTGGCACGTGGCAACGGATTTTGCATTGTAGAAGCGTACAAAATGCACACTAAAACACGCTTGTATTTGTATATTTAACTACTCCTGTAAATTTCATTGCACGGAAACATAAACAAAGGCAGCATGACCTCGAGCATTTCACATACTGTGCCTATTGTACGTGTAAATGGCGGTAAAAAGTTCGCGTATTTTCACAGGGCAGGTCCTCTACTGGGTGTTTTTTTTTAGTTGCAACACATTTTTTAAATAAGAAAAACATAAATCGCGGGAATGTCTTGTGTACCATTCGAGTATATGGATTGGCGGCCTCTAGATACAGAACAATTTCCGCTCTCGTGCGCATAATTAGCGAAGTTACGCTAATTAGCTTTTTAATTATCAGTAATGGGTGGCTACAGCAAATGAGTACTTAGGAGCCCGTCCTCGACACTACCTATCCCAACGATCAAATTTTGAATAGCGGAGCGCATGTCGGAGCTACGCGAACAATTAATTCCCCGTGGCAGGCTCCTTGAAACCGAAACTGGGCTCAAAAAGAGCGTCTGTGACGTCGATGTTGCCGCCCCCACGGTTTTCGTCACTCGCCACTCGCCCGTGGTAACCGCCGCTCCGGCCGCGCAAGCAGCTTGCGTTATCTCCTTGTTATCAGCGGCGTTGGGCGCCCCGGGCGAGTGACGAAATCCGGGGAGGCGGCGACTTCGACGTCACAGACGCTCTTTTTGCGCCCAGTTTCGGTTTCAAGAAGCCTGCCACGGGGAACTAATTGTTCGCGTAGCTCCGACATGCGCTCCGCTATTCAAAATTTGATCGTTGGGATAGGTAGTGTCGAGGACGGGCTCCTAAGTACTCATTTGCTATAGCCACCATTTACTGATAATTAAAAAAGTTAATTAGCGTAATTTCGCTAACTATGCGCACGGGAGCGGAAATTGTTCTGTATCTAGAGGCCGCTAATCCGTATACTCGAATGGTACACAAGATATTCCCGCGAATTATATTTTTCTTATTTAAAAAATGTGTTGCATATAAAAAAAAGCACCCTGTATATTTCACAGTAATATTACAGTGCCGTTTTCAAGGGCTGTAAGATTAAAAAAGAGAACGCCGCTCTTTATTTTTCACTGGATAAGCTGGGAAAGCAAATATGACGGATAAATTCCTGCAAACATAACAGTCCTTTTTTGTTTTCTTTTAACAGTGAGTCGCATCGCGTGGCGCGGTGCTTGGGTTCGCTGTTTATTTCTTCCCTCAAGCCTCAAATTAATAATGACAGCCGCGGAGAAGATGCTTCGGGTTAGAAAGAATGATATAATTGTGTATGCAATTTGCAGCCATGCACGCGCTTCGTCGTGCATACTTCGAAACAGAGATCGCGTTGTATTATGGTGTCGCGCTGCCAAGCTCGAGAATGCGGCTTAGATTCCCGGTCGCAGCGCATTTACACAGCACGGAGAAGAAATAGAGGAACAGCCGTGTATTTCGATAGAAGCCGCCACAAGAAGCCCCAAGCAGCTAAGGAAAACTAAAAGGCACTTTGTGTGAAATGTGCTGAAACAGCGGGGCTTTGCTTCTTCTACATGTGTTTTCCTCGTGATTTTCAACAATTTTCTGGAATGGTGAACATTCCCAAGGCACATTCGAAGCTTTCCTTCTCTGCTTATTTCTTCCTTAGCCTTCACATAATCACTATCTTGTAGCAGGGCGTCGAGCGTGGCAAAGAGTGGTAGGTCGAGGCAAGGCAACGCTTCACCATGCACTTCTTTCTTTCTCTTCTCCTCTCTCCTTTTTGGCCTTCCCGTGATCACTATTTTGTAGCAGTGGGCTGAGTGCACGAGTGGGCCGAGAGCGGCAATGGATTGTGCGTCTAGGATATCGGAACGCTATGCAACGTAACGACCACAACGGCGGCGGACATTGCTAGCCCCAAAACAACACCGCTGTTAATTATCCCGGTGTCCTGCCTTAAGACGTGTCGCATAATTGTATGATTGTTCTGGCATATAAAACTCCATAAGTAGATTGTTAGGCTGCGTTGTTCACGGTCGAGCCTTTGAGGAGATATGATGGTTTCGCTTCCACAGGTTTTCTTCGCCCACTATCTGTACCCAGTCGCAATGGCGCCGTACAGTGTTATGTCTCGCAAAATATCTCTGAAACACTGGTTCTACAACACTACCTTAACTGTTGCGTTAGTTTAACTGATGCGCTCGCTCGTCATTCTTTCCTCCTGAGGTTTTTTTTTTTTGCTTTTTTTTCTGTTTTCTGAGCTTCTTGCACAACTCCAGAGAGCCCACGATGCGGCGGCGAGGCCAGGCCTCCCGTTCTCCATGTGGTAGTGGCCCGCAGTGCTGCCCTAAGAGCAACGCTTCTCAGGACCTCAATGAAGCTCTTCCTTGCCTGTCTGTTTCGGAATAATTGTGGTGGTTCTGTTCGCTACGAAAGCGATCGCTGTTAATGGCTCAACTACCGGGCTGTCAGCTTGCCTATACGTGCGGCATCGTAGCAGCGGAGCTGCGAGGCTCACGTGTACTAGTTCAGAAAAACTAATCGCAAATTATTTCAGCTTCTACTTGTGTGAGCAGTATCAAACGGTATGTAAGTAAGCCGTTCGAAACGAGTGGGTATTTAACTGAAGCGGAAAACGTTTGTTATGCGGGTCACGTCGTTCCAAACAGTTCCAAACACACATTTCGACATTTTTGGCGACCGTTTCACAAAATAATGGCATTTGCGGCCTTCCACACGAAGTGAGAGATTGCTGTTTGTGACGTAGATCGAACCAGCCAATCATGCAAAGCAGAGTACCAGTACGTGCTCAGAGTACCAATATCTCACAATTTCCCAAAATGGTATGGGAATATCATTGCCACATCGCGTAATTTTTTATGTATTCTAAGTGGTTGTTTTGGGACAGAGAGATTCAGCTAATGTCTCCTGCTGCACGCACACTGCAATTTTGTGCAATCTTGCAAAATATATGCTTTTAGGGCACACATAAGTCGCCTCATAATCCGCGATGTAGCGAGTCAGTACGAAAATCTGCGGATTTTATTTCTAATGCTTCGGGCCCCATATCTGAACTGCACAGTTTAAGCGAATTACGTAGTCAAGTTTTACCAGTTTAGCCGAAATACCTTCCCTGTACCGATTTCTTGAAAACGCGTTGAAAACTATGCGTATCAAACTGTGATGAAAAATGTCTTGGTGTTTTGACTGAACAACACCTTTTCAAAACTGCACTTTTGTTTTGGAGACAGTTTGCTCATCCCTAACTTTTATTATACAAGGTTCCTTCAAGATGGTTGACTCAAGATAGTAATCAGAACTTGCAACTTCTATTTTGCAAGGTTTCCATTGCGGAACTGGGGTGTAATAACCATCGTATCGCAAAAGAACCAGCTATACGTGTAATGGTGGTTTGGGAAGTTGAAAAATTAGCGAAACTTGGGTTAGTGATGCAAGGCTAGCGGAGCTGATGGGCAGTTGGCTGGTCCGGGTTTGTCTCCGGGACACCAGCATTTCGTCGTGGTCTGAGCTTCGGGAAACGCCTCGCAAAGCACTGCGAGGCCCAGCGAACGCTTCTCAAAGTTTCGCACCGAGCTCAGCGTAAAGACGTTCGCGCCGAACCACAGACGGTGGCAGTCGCGGCACGTGTGGCCTCGGATTGACGCCGTCCCACCCCTTTGCTATAGCACCATGCATGCTTTAGCTACTATAGGAGTTGCTTGGACGCCACGAGAGGACGCATACTCTTGTGGCGCGAAGATATATATATACACAAACGCATAGCTTTTCGAGACCCTGTGCGCCGGACAAATCAACGTACACCGTTTTTGTCTTTACTCTTTCTTCTTCTTGCACGTTCAACACCTGCGCCCACCAACCGCAGTTTTGCATTGTAGTATAGTGGGCTGAGGGCATGAGCGCTGCTCCGTTCGCATGCGCACATGAGTGCCCATGCGAACGCAGCAGATTGGGCATTGCATGCATGCGCGCGCATTCTTGGTGAACAGTACTGAAGATGATGATGACAGTTTTTTGCGGTCGGACGTTTTCATGCCGTGCTTAACAGCTTCGTTGTTAATAAGCATGAATTTTTGCCACCCTTGTAAGAAAACAAAAAGAGGGAGGGGGGTGGGGGCACAGCTGCGCCTTTGACGGACACACCGACGCCAGTGCGGCCGCCGCAGGAGGCGATGGTCTGCGGCGGAGCAGGAGAGTGGGTGGAGTCCTTGCCGTGTCATCATATGCGCGCAATCACAAGCATGACAGTGTTCGGTCTCAGGGCTAATATTGACTCCAGGTTTTGATTAGGCGCACTTTGCCATCATGTTTGCCCTATGTATATTTGTTGCGTATCTTGATATTGTTCTCTCTATAGTACTGTCTTTGGGTACTTGCACATTTTTTGCTGGTTATTGCTTGAATGTTCCTTTCGTTTCGTTATTGGCTGTGTTATGCTTTGTATGACTTATTACCTGCTCGTTCGTTATCTCTCATCTCTCTGTGTCGGCCGGCCGAGTTGCTTATAAATAGCGTTAGATCATTTGTTTCTTCTGCCTTCTGTAGTGCCTTGAGTATATTCTGTAATGAACGAAACAAGGTGAATGGATTGAAGGGCGGCTTTTTGTCAGACCCAATCATATGAAACCAACGAAAACGTAGGAAAGCATTTAAGTGAAGTATAATGGCAATTATGAAAAAATCATTACTTCTCTCTCCTCTTGAATCTTTATACCCCCTTCCCCAACCCTATGCCGAGTAGAATGTCAGCGGTAGTTATTTACACGCCCGCAAACCTCTCTGTTTTTCCAAATAAAGAGTCTCTCTCGCTCTCTCTCTCTCTCTCACTACACTTCGGTCAAATGCTTTGAATAACGTCCCCCATGGATTCCTCCACTTCAAAATTTGGTGTCTCCATATGAATATGCACTCTGTATTACTCCGAATAAAAAGCCACCTTACAGTCAGTGCACTGTCTGTATTTTTTGTTGAAGTAAACGAACTACCCCAGGTACAAATCATTGTGAAGTGGTGTGAAATTTTTGAAAAATTGATGAGCTTAAGACTCCCAATATAGTTTTCAAAGAAAGGCTGAAAAACGTGCAGAAAAATTTAAGATAAAGGCTGAGAGAGAACTTTGAATCATATATATGGCTATGCCACACTCGCCTGCAAACTCCGCTACTTGGTTTTTCTGCTAGACTCATATGGTACGCATAATGCCGCAAAGAACAAGTCTGTCATAGCCTGCCTTCTATAGTGGAACGAACAAAGGAAGTGGTCTTTGTGTGGGGCCGGTTGCCGCTAAGCACACCAGCTACCTTTGCATGGTCATAGATGTATAATATATGTCAGCTATACAGGCTCCCTGCAACTCTAACACCACTGGTCAAGCTCCTCTGTTTGCTTTATTTTAAGCGAACTAATTGCAGTTATGAACCAAATTTATGTACTCAAAGTTGCGATGTCACCTGATAAGCACACATGACTGTGCTAATACTGGTGGAAGAAAAGTGCTGAAACAATATGGATGAAGCAAAGGAAGGGCGGCACTGCGGCCGTGTAAGCATCTGATAATCTTTCCGTAGTCAAAATTTTAATGTTTTTATCCCGAAAAAACAAGCTGAATAAGCAGCTTGACATGAAAGCTGTTTATCCGTTGCTCTCTAGTGGGTGTATTCATTATACGCGAAAATTCGTTGTGCTCGCCACTTATTGCGTCTTGCCCATGTCTCTTGGCGCAGCATCCTGGAATTAATAGGCGAAACAGACATGTTACTTCTGTTCTTGTTTGCTTTTTGTTTTCTGCCGCAGAAAAGTTACGCAAACTTGTTAAATAACGAAAGGGGAGAGGACAAGCGATATTTTTATTGCGATATAGCAGTCATATGGGAAGTCTCGACGGGTTTTTGCCACTGCCGTCACGTCCCGTACAAATTCCAAATTGATACCCCCCCACGCATCGGGTAAAAGCACGTGAGTGGAGCCGCCGCACGCAGCTGAAGCAGAGATCAAACGAGCCGGGCCCATCTCCGTCCATCGGTGGGCGCGTGCGTTGACATCAACCCGCTCGGGAAGCCTGCGTCGCAGCGGTGAGGAAACGCCCGCCCGTCTTTAACGAGCTTGTAATAGTGTGGGGAAGTGGAGGGGGGTTGTCGCTAGAGCAGCCACTGCGGACCTTGTGCGGTCGCCATCGCTGGCGCTCGCCCTATCTCGGCAGCCATAAGACGTGCTGCGTACTACGTAGTAGGGCCTCGATCATGTGCTACGTTCCAGGCGCCTGGCATCACAACGCAGGCAATGCCCTCGCCACTTAGCGCTCACGCAAATGGGTCTACGGGTGTCGGATAGAACGCGCTCGCTTGATGCCGCTGTGCTGGGCCAAGTTTCTCGATGGTGGAAAGCGCACGCTGCTTAACGCGGTCGCGCGGTGTGAATGAAGATTGTACCAGAAGACATCAAAATAATATGACTTGGCTCGGAGCAGCTCTGCTGGGCCGTTGTCTCTGCCACTTGACCCTCACATGGCAATTTAGGCGCCTGCATGCTTACCTAATAAGCCCACGTTCATTACAATTCAGATTGCCTCTAAAGCTGGTAGTCTTATTTCGTATATCAGTATGCATTGCTATCGCATTCATTGCTTCGCCTTTCGGGTAAAACTGATATTTTTTATGTTATACACATCCTCATGAAGCTAAGAGACAATGAAGCCAAGAAAAGCATACAGCAGGTTATTTGTAGCTTTTAGCTGTAGCGCAGTAGTTATAAGATAAATGGAAAGAAATTAAAGTGGGAAAGCAAGAACACACTAGCCGTTAGTGGCGACAGAAACAGCCTTTGGAAAAAGCATCAGATGCTCTACCAACTGAGCCACGACAGTGGTCGTTCTGCCATCCACTGTAATAGGTATTTCTGTACATTTAATCCTAGGAGAGTTAATCAGCGCCACCCATAGCATAGGCACAAGTGTGGAACAATCATTTAGTCAGAAGACGACACGTGGTACGTGATCTCCTTACGTCACGCCTGTATGCTGTACCTGATTGCAAAGTCTGCGAGTAAGAGACCCACGCTATGAAATAACGAAGTGGAAAGGGCTCGCTCCAACAAAAGGCTTGCAGTGATCGGAAGTGGACAATAATTTATGCGAGACTGTCACAATCGTCTGAGGGAGTAAATGTGGCGTCGGTTATTTACGTCAATAGGATCTACACTCCTGCACAACAGCCGTTAAAGGGCACTAAACATCTTTTTGAAGTAACTACAAAACAACATCAGTGTGGGAGCTTGCTGTCTCGTGAATCTGCTGCGGCAAAATGTTATTGAATCCGTCAGGTATAGACCTCTATTCCACCGGGCCTACGTCACGAAGATGCGGTGGCGCTGTCGTCGGGAGTTTTGGTTTCGCATGGTAGGCATCCGCCGGCGCGCCTACCGTAGCAGCCGCTGCGTTTTCGCTGGTGCGGGCGATTCTCACCGCCGTGAAATGAAGAAAAAAGTGTTCACCGATGACCTGCGCCATGGGTTGGTTGCTCAGCAACGCACAAGATATGTGCGATAGGTTTTTATCGGTTTCCTGTTTATGTCTGTCTTAAGGACAGGGACGAACCTGTAATGCCGGCTGTTTGGCGCATCGGTTATGCGCCAAACATCTTCTCATAGCTGGGCGTCGGCACATTCTTTTCTACATTCATTGAATGCTTCCTACAGAGCTAACGTAACTTCATCTCACGCGGCTGCAACTCGCAAACTGTTGTAAACACGCCGTCGGCGCTCCGATCGAGGCCCCGTGCTCGGAGGCAGCTATCGCACGCGCTTCGCCGGCGGCGGTGGCGCGACCGTGCAGGGCCGCGGCAAGCGGTGGGCGGGGCCTCCGCGCCGCGACGTCGACACAAGCCCTGGTTATATCGCCGGTGCCTACCACTGTTTACCAACATGGAATAGGTCTATAAGCGAAGATATACAGAAGTCATAGATATTAGACGCAGGCTCTGAGGGCGTTCTCTTTATTTTTGTCTTGACGAGTGCGTTCTTAAGGGAAAGAGGAAGGTATGCCAGTGCGCGTTATGAACTAGAGCATTTGCTCTCTTTTTTTTCTCTTCGAGCATCTTCGCATACTTCCGATATCATGACGTCAGCTGCCCACCGCGTGAGTACCTGGTGCCACTGCAACTGTGCAGCACGAAAACCACAACCTGTGTGCAGAAGTCTCAGCACACACAAACTTGGTAAAGCTGGAGGCCACTGGCACTTATGGCGTTCAGAACTAACCGAAACAAACGAGGCATGAAGGTCGCAATGCAAAAAAAAAAGGTAGTGTGGTCGCGGTTTCAGTAGAACGCACCGTGCGTGTGTGCGCCTTCGATGTGCCGAGTTCAGCAGACGATGGTTGTCTTCTCCCGGAAGAGCGTCGTCATTCATATCAAAACGTAAAAGAAAGCATTGCTTACTCTGCCGGTTTAACTACAACTGCTTTAGAAAGTGACAGTAGAAAGAAGAGCAGGTGATCCAAACACCACCTTTAACTTATGCCATTTATCGGCCGATAGTAACAATACTGTTACGTTTAAAGGCGGAAGAGGCGAAGATACGTACAGATAGATGTATTTAAAATGGAACGCTGAGGCGCTTGGCCATGAAGCAGCAGCCCGAGCAAGCCTCGCTAAAAAAATGCGGGACCCTTAAGCTTCGACTTTAAGAGTTGAACGCGATAGCGAAATCCGACCCCTAGTGTGCACTTCAACCACTCAGTGCATACTTATTAATGTGTGTTGTTACACACACACACACACAGACACAGACACACACGCGCGCGCGCGCGACGCATCCATAGTAACGGTAGAGGTTTTCGATCTGTTTAACAACTCTTTTATATCAACTTCGTGAAAATTTTTTGCAGTGATGTAGTCACATGGTCCTGTATTATGTACTGCGCGTAGGCGTGACACTTTTATTCGTTAACTATCTGGCAACTGTTCGATTTGCTCTTCTGGAGACCTCTTTCAGCCAACCGCAACAATCATCGCCTTATGATCGGTGAAATGGCACTTGCAGTACTTCACTTCTTTAATGGCGTCGTGAGAATGAAATGCTAGAAATGTGGATGCAGAGCATCCGACGAGACCGCATGTAGGCTCTGCTGTAGTCGCATGGCCTCCGAGATGGCGGGCACGCTCGCCGTCTGGGAGGCCATAGTAGTCGAGACATTGCTTTATATGTCTTCCGCTAGACGGACATAGTTGTCCATTTTTGGAGCTGTTATTTTTCGCTCACGGCCGATTTTTCGCTCACAGGAGACGCGTGGAGACGCCGACACCGACGGGGGTATTTCTGCAGAACGAGCTCTCTAACGCTATCGCGTTAAAAGAGACATTGCTTGATATGTCATCCGCTAGATGGACATAGTTGTCCATTTTTGGAGCTGTTATTTTTTTTCGCTCACGGCCGATTTTTCGCTCACAAGAGACGCGTGGAGACGCCGACACCGACGGCGGTATTTCTACGGAAAGAGCTCTCTAACGCTATCGCATTAAAACGTCCTCCTCGTCGTCTTTCTCCATTCGCCTCTTGACGGTCGGTGGTACGGGTCCGTAGCACTACCCCCCGGCGTCAAAAGCGCCGTCCCGGCGTGTGGATGGTCATGGCTCGGAAACAGTGTGGTAGGCCTTGAGCCTACTGACGTGCACTGTGTCGCAGGACCCGACATGAGAGGGCGAGGAGGCACTGACCGGGGCAATCTCATAGGTTACGAGCGTCACTTGGCGGAGCACACAATATGCTCTATACTTCGGAGAGAGTCAAAAGGAAAGTCGATCGTAACTCTGTCCTCCGCTTGTGAACTCTGCGTGCCACGCGTGATAACAAAATTTTCCTAGGCCGCTTACTACAGCGTTCACCGTCTGTAGAATGCGTTTTGCACTAAGCACAAAAAGGGGCTCATGATCCGCTAAAGAAATCGTCTAAACGTACCCGCACCGACCCTAAACCTATATGACATAGTCAGCCCATGGTTTGTTTGGACAGAAGCTGGCGATTATATTATTTAGTTTCATAGCATTGTTAGCCAAAATATGGCGCGTTGAGTGTAAAAGAAGCCTTCACCCGTGGTTACTATAAAGTTTGAATAGATTAAACTTTCGTAACGTTTTTCCAAGAGCTAGTCCGTCCGTATAGCTTATTCTTACTTCGCATGATTATGCCATGCAGCAGGCACGTGCTCGTTCGATACATTCTTTCATGAATTCCAAATGCAGATAGAGATACACGTCATGTTATACATATCATATTACAGCTACAACGTTCCCAAAACGTACCTAAGATGCATGAATATTCGATTTTGCGCATCACTGTGACGTTTCGCCTTTAGTTAATACTTAATTCATATCAATTCACCTTCATTCATACCTCATTCACGTTAATTCACCTCAATCTACTTTCAGTTATCTTCAGTGCGCGTTCATTCACATTAATTCCTTGTAAGTGATACCCTCGTACCTGCGTGGTGCATACCAGGATGCCCCAGTGCTACGCGTGACCATTCGTGTACAAGCCGACGCCGTCGGACACCAGAATTTTCGCCTCCTGGACCATATAATAATTTTGATTTTGAAATGAGGACTAAACGCTGCTGTTCGAGTGCGTTGGGCGCTCTAGATGCAGCTTACGTTTAGAACAATATGTCTCTTACGTGATGCTATAGTTGGTGCCTCCTTGTTTGAACTATAGGCTTGGTTTCACTATTACACAACCTTAGGGGCATGGCCAGAGATCACTGAAACAAGCAGACAGAGTAAACATTATATGAACGAAAACGTAAAACGAACGGCAAATGTAAACGTGTAGATGACGACATACCCGTCCATGTCGAACTGCCAGTATCCCCTCACGCGGACGGGCACGTAGCTGAGGTTCCCTTCGTAGCGGTCTTCATCGATGGCGCCGAATAGAATCTCACCACCATCAACATTACTGGCGTTCCTCTTGATGTACACCGAGAAAAGGGGCTGCGCTACAACCCCTTGCTCTATCATATTGTCGAAAAATGGCAGGCCGGGCATTAGCGCAATCTGTGGGTAGCCCAGGCCTAGCACGCCATCAAATTTTGAGGATATGAACAGGTCGCCGATCATTGTCCAGGCCTCGCCGAAGTACTGGTTCCGCACTCTGTACTCTCCCAAAGCCACAACGTCCCGGCTGATTTTACCTAGGACGCTGCCGCTGCCGTAACTGATGAGGAATGGCCTGCCGTGCTCCGCGTACGTCGCCGAACCGAAACAGTCGTACCGGTCGTGGGCCCCTGTGCCGCGTGAACAAATTTGCCGCTTCCGCTCATTGCGTCGAGCAACAGACAGTGCTTAATAATGATGCAAATAAATTTAATGACGTGAATAGATAATAATGCCAGCAAGAGCAGTTCATATTTCACAGATCAGTACCTGTCTTCTCAAGATTTTCATTAGGTGCCCTTTCTAAGGCATTTTATACATGGCACAAGAGAAGAGGGTTGCGCACGACCAAGAACCCCGACAAATTGCTAAAAACACTGCGTTGCCTGTTTTTACTCTCTTTTACTAGCTAAAGAACACTTATGATTTTTTATCTTGCTATGGCTCAACGCCGCACGCAGAAAGTAACCTTGTGATGCATATAAAAAGTTTCAGTAGTTTCTTTCTATATTACAATCATTTCCGTCAGTGTTGTGAACCTACTTATATCCACTGTACTCTGTCAAGCCACTTTCCAGTTGTCTTCGGTTACCCTTGCCGTGTGGCTTCTGGAAGCTGATTCCATCTTATGTCCTCAGAGTTTTTAATTTCATTACACAGGTTTCGCTGTATGCCGTCCTCGACTGCGCTTCTCTGCCACTGGGACCCGTTCTTTCACTATAGTAGACAACTGTTGGAAGGATCCGACGCACAGCACGACCAGTCCAGCTCTACCTCTTCTTTTTTACTGTTTACCAGAACATTAATCATTCTCTTTTCCTCTCCAGTTCATAGAGCTGTATATCTGTCTCATAATGTTACACTTAACGTTTTTGTTTCTTGCGCTATTTTTAGCTTCTAACGTTTCCATCTTAACTCCCCGCAGGGTGTCCGAGCAAGTTTTCTTTTTTTCTTCCTTCTTTTGTGTTTTAGTTTGTTGCGCTGACAAACGCCCTGGTCCAGTTCGTAACGGTTTTTATTTTCATGCAAAATTTGTCGACGAAATAAATCAGCAATCTATACATAGTATTCATTTTCCCTAATAACTGAATTACTGTATCTTATATTACGACGAGTGCTTCGAGTCGTGGGCATGATATTATAAGCAGCACGTTATCGAGTGCATTCTCCGAAATGCGACACCTTTGTCTGAGAAAACCAACTTCGACGCCGAGAATGCCCTTTTCCACGCTGATTTGTATGGTTGGTACACGAAGGACTACTTTCACTAATGTGCATACATAATTAGGTAGCGCTCCCTTCGCTCCCGTCGAAATTTCCACACGTCCGTGCTTTTTGGAATGCGCCGCTATTCAAGCATTTCCAGCCAGCATACAATTCCCACTGAGTCAGGCCCAATTCTGAAATAAAACGAGGGTCATCCTCAGCTTCTTTTGTCTTGAGGAACGCAGGACATTTCCTGGCTTCTCCAGAGTTAGGGCAAGGCTGTACATGACAGCGATATTTCTTTTCAGAATGCAGCTGTCACACTTATTTTCGCTGAAGTCTTGTATTCGCTTGCAGGTTTTCTCGCCTGCCAAATGTGAACCCTGCTTGAGGTACGGGCTAGGGCTGCTTGGTCCCTGAAATTCACGGTAATACCTAAGTTGTTCCAACCAACTTCCCGCCTTCCCGCTTGAATAAAAAAGAAATATTTCTTACTGGAACGAGCCTTTCTCTGGTTTGACATAAAGGCCATGCTCGAAGGCAGATACAGGATTTTTCCAAGCGAGACATCAGCGTATGGGAACTATGATACGTAACGCTGAATAGGGGGAGTCGAAACCTAAAGGAGTTGGGGCGCCTCCTTTCAGATGCAAGACGGTCGATCTGACGCTATTAAAAAGTCGCTCATAAGGATGTGTCCGAAATAGGTCTTCTTAAGGACATCGATTAAAAAATCAGGAGTGGGATAAGCATATGAGGACCCCCCTCCCTTCTCCTCCTCCTTCCTCAGGATCCGCCAATGGCTGTGCTGTGCCGAGGCTACGGAATATTACCTTGGTGAATATTTTCTGCAGATGTGAGCGTAAGACCACCCCGAACTCCTAACTGGTCTACGATTCTGTAGTTCTTTGAAGGGACATTAAAGTGAAGAAAATGGCAGATCCCATGTGCAGTGCGAATCAAGGAAATTCGAAGCACGCACCAGGAACGTAAAACGGCTCTGCATTGTTGTCTCGCTATACCGATCTTGGTACATATGAACTTAACGAAGCGGCCGCAAGAGCACCAAGACTGTCGCACGTAAACCACGCATGCCGCTCATGACACGCATGTCATGATTCTAATGTTATCACCTGACATTTACGTTCTTCCTGCAGTGATGTTGAGCCATAGCAATTTTGGTATACATCCCATTAACGAAACGCGTGGCCTGTAAATCATGCCGCTCATGACATGCATGTCACGATTTTCGTGTTCTTAGAACGGGTCACCCATGGTCCTCAGACATTGTTGTCGCGTCTTACCAATGTTAGTATATATAAAGTTAACGAAACGGCCGCAAGAACACCAAGACCGTGGCACGTAAATCATGCCGCTCATGACATGCATGTCAGGATTTTCATGTTATGACCTGTCATTTATGTTCGTCATGCAGTGATGTTGTGGCATACCAATTTTCGTGTACATCCCTTTAACGAAACGGCCAGGAGAGCACCAAGGCCGTCATGGCATGTAAATCCTGCACTCATGACATGCATATCATGATTTTCATGTTATGACCTGTCATTTATGATTGTCATGCGGGCATGTTGCGCCATACAAATTTTCGTATACATTCCATTAACGAAACGGCCAGGAGAACACAAAGTCGTGATCTGTCTAGCCGCCTACGACTTTGTGCTCTCCTGGCCGTTTCGTTAATGGGATGTATACGGAAATTGGTATGACACAACATGACTGCATGACGATCATAAATGACGGGTCATAACATGAAAATCATGACATGTAGGTCATGAGTGGCATGGTTTACATGCCGCAGTCTTGGTGCTCTTGCGGCCACTTCGTTAACTCCATATGTACCAAAATTGGTATAGCGAGACTACATTGCAGATCCAATTTAGGTTCCTGATGCGTGCTTCGCATTTCCTTGATTCCCACTGCACGTAAGATCTGCCAACTTTTTTTTTTCGTAAGGGCTGTCTGGCGTAGGCGAAACGCTGCTAATACTCACACGTTCAACATTACAAATCTCTCGCACACTGACTTTGTAAATATTTCTGTAGAGCAACATTCCCATGAATTGTCTTGCCCCTTTTTTTCTGTTTTCATTGTTAATCATGCGCACTGCAGCACGACCAATACTATTGATTACATCCGTAATACTTCAACACGTAACTTACGACGTAGTACCTCTCGTTATCGACTGAAGTTCTAAGTAAGTTGGCGCAGGTAACTTACTGCAGGCAACACTCTCAGGCGGACATCTAGCCGAAGGTACCCATAGATCTGCAGAGCCGGTGTCGAACACTACTCGGAAAGTCTGCGGCGGCGTTCCGATGCTTATATTGCCGTAGTACTGCGCCTGAAAAAGAACAAACAAACAAAACACTTTATTTGAAGACGTTCTATCGCGTTCTCTCTATAGGGAATTGGAAAAGACGATTTTTTTTTTGCGCTCGTTCATACTGGATGGCTATTATAAACTCGAAAGCGTTTGTTGGCTAGGTTGGCGAAGGTGTGCACCCAGCTGGCGTCCACAAAAGCCGTGCCCGGAAAGCACGTGATCTCTCACACCGGAAGTATCGGCGGTGCCAACACTTGCGCAGCAACAGTCGGCGCGCGCTTCACCCCGCCGAAGCAACCACCTGCAGCCGTGCGCGGCCCCGTTTATAGGTGGGTTGGGGAAAGCGCGCCCACGACGCAGCAGCAGCAACAGTCCGCGCGTGCTCCACTCCGCCGCAGCATCCACCTGCATCCGCGACGTAGGAGAGGGAAATCCCCGCATCAAAAGATGAAGCCCCGACACGAAGGGAAGAAGTAAAGTATTTGGGAATTGTCGGCGCTATAATTGCCTGAGAGCGCCGACGTTGCTTCTATAAAGGGAGCGCGCCCTCGCCCGCTTTCGCGTTCTCATCCCATAAGCGTATGCTTAGAGATCGCTTACTTTTTTATTATTTCATTAGCAGCCTCGCTTTCTAGTTCACTTTCAAGTTTGGAAAACAGCGCAGGAAAGTGTACAAACTTACAACGAAAGCAGCACAGAATGCATGCGTTGGCCATGCTCCACGCCACGCTTGCTTCTAATTTTCTCATGCATGCCTGGACTCTTCAGTTCTGGTTTTTTTACGCTTTTTGCCAGGAAGAATGCGGTGATATTTGTTGGCACAAAAAATAAAGGTTTTTCTACGCAGAGATTTTATTACGCAAATCCTGAAAAAATTGCTATGTGTCCCCGAAGTTCTGCCGTACCACAAAACAAGCAGCCTCCTTTCATTCTTTGCTAAGCATACCTCCCGCGCCAAGTCTCCTGAGGCGCCTTATCTTAAAGAAAGCGGACGCCCTTTGAAAGGCGCTTGACGGGCCCAGCATATGCGCGTATCGCTTGCTTCACATGATAATATTTGCAGACGCGCGAGGGATTTTTCGCTTTTCTTTTCCTCCTGAGGGCAATGCTTATGCAAGACCTCTTGTGTAAAAGGCGTCAGGGCGCATTAACCTTATGCGTTGCGTGTTTCACGTAGGACGCTATATTTTCCGCACCGCTTATCTTCGCCGCCGTTCACCCAAAATATACAAAAAAAAGAACAAGACTTACCGCTCCATCTATCAGTCCCGGAGGAAACGGTAAATTTTCTATGGCAAGAGTATATAGCGAAAGCAATTGCCTCCAAGAGTCATTCTCGAAGATTTGCAATGGTGCAATTACAGCCAAGACTAGCTAGTCGGTAACGATGGTAATGATGATGCTGATCATCATTACTATCTTTCATGCTAACTAAATCACCAAGGCCTCAAGAAATAATCTCCCATTACCCCTGTCTTGCGTCAGACGACTCCATCTAACGCCGGCACTGCAGTATCATTACATTTCCTAATCCTCCGCCGGCCTCTACAATGTCTATATTGTCTTAGAACCGATTCCCTCGCGCTAATGCAGCGCCGGTTATCTGTTTCACGTATTGCGTTACCTACATTTTGGCTTTAATCTCAAAAAGAATACCATGCACTAGAGTGATTGCTCTTTAACTTTAGTGCCATTTTCCAGTATCTTATCTGTTCTCCCTTATTACTACCTGGCCTAAATATAGAAGTGCTCTTGAGTAGTTTTCAAGGTACAGACATGCAGTAAAGAATTGCTACGCTGCGTGGCTAATGAACATATTTTTCATGTCAATCTAGCAAGGCACTTTGCATTTTAAAGGGGCAAACTGTGTTTCGTATATCACCATCACCTCCACCAGGTATGTTCATTTAGCCTATGAACTGAATCATTGAGAATCATCGAGTTCTGAATACTTTTTGCAACTGTGCACATAGCTACTTATACGCTTAAACGAGAGCTGTCTCTCGTTTCCTTTACCTATTCTTTTTTTTTTGCCTGCAATGTAAATAACTTTGGTAGATGCAGAATCGGGTATTGCATAGGATATGCACATACATTCCTTTGGAATCGTTAGTTACGCTATATTTGTATATGTAACCGTTCGTAACTCTTCGATCGAAAGCCTTATGTTCTATTTATACTGAAAAGTTCCTCATATTTCTACCAGATTAACGCCACAGAGGTCATTCATTGCTTCTTTTTAAATAAAGGAGCCTTTAATTCGGTTGATGGAAGTGCGGTGTTCCTTAGCCTTTTTAAAATATCTTACTGAATATTTTATACAATAATGATGACAAGTTGATGAGTCACTACAACCACAGAAATTTCCAAAAATCTCTCGGGTGTTTCTGTTAATTACGTATTTCCAAAAAGCGCGCAAGAAAATTAAACTGGGCGCACATGAAATTGTACTGTGCCCCAAAATTTTATGCAGTGCTGAAAAAATTTTTTGAAATTATTTTCGTGACTTGTCTGTGCTCGTGTAACCTAAGTCGGAACCGCTATGGTCCCAAAATAGTTCTTACTTAGTATAATATATATGTTCGTGCGCCGCCTTATTGAACGCCCTCCTGTAATCCAGAAAAAAAGAGCGGTTAATAGTAATATTAACATCTAAACCATGAGGATTGAGTCCACCTGCAGTTATCGAGAGAGGAGAGTTGGGGGGGGGGGGGGGGGGCGCTGTGATCTAACGCAGATAAACTCAAGAACGCAGGTTTAATTCCCGATCACTCCGTGGGCGTTCCGGTGGAGTCAAAATGCAAATACTCCCGTGCACTACAATTTATGTGTGCCCAAGTGAACTGAATTGCCTCCCAGTCCCCCGCTGTTGCGTGCTGCGTAGTCATCAATTCTTTTTTTTTTTTTCGAGCGCATAGCAGGCAAATAATCAATCAAGGGAGTCCACTCGCGTCTAGCACGAAGGGGGCTTGCGGAAACTATGCTAGCATATGTATGGAAAATGAGTACATTTAGGCCATACTTCAGAGTAAATGGCATGATTGCATGAGTTCTAGGTGGTACATTTGTGGGTCAAATAGGTTAGTAGTTCAGTGGTACGCTCTATTTAAAAATTCCGGAAGATAAGTGGCCCTGACATGTCATCGCAGTTGTCAAGACGCCATATTGGCTTGTCACTGCAAACTTTCGCGCTGCACATAGCAATACTTATTCAAGGGACGCTTTCCGCCATCTTTGTACCCTGCATGCGGCTATATAACTGGCTACTGGCGAAAGACTTGGAATGCAACACCATATAGAACTCAACATAAGTGATTTCTGCCTAATTTATTTTGTTTGTCTCCCCGTACCAAATTATGTCTCAAGCTACACCTGGGTACCGCTCTTTGCACGCGCTGTTGTAGGAGTATGCGAGGAGCTCCTCAGAAAAGCAGAAAGCTCTTACGTCCAGGAAATTCCTCAGGCTTTCGCTTATGATGCCCTCTCCGTGAGGTCTTCCGAGCACCGGAGGCCACAGGCGTCCCAGTGGCCGCTTATTTTCAGCCATGTTCTCTCGAGCTGACTGCATTCGGCCTAGACGTATCCTGGAAGAGTGTTTCGGTAAGACGACTCTAATGCACTCTAAATAAAACGCAGATGGGACACATACCGAGTGGTTCAGCCAAGGCTGCCCAAATTCTTATATAAACCATTGACACGCACGAAAACATAAACACACGGAACGCGTCATCGAAGGCAAATTTACATTTCTAATTATTTAATACACATGAATTATTTTATTTTATTTTCGTTATTACGCGTCTGTTCGCAATGGTGATCTCACGTTAGCGACAAACGCGGTAATATCATATCACTTTTGAAATTGCGCGTAATAGTAGGTGGTCGTGAACGTGAAATTTTCTAAGTTTTCTCTGAAAGATCTGAATTGAGTGTAGTTGGAGCTACGCAAACTACGTGTAAATGTGTTTTGCTGACATCCTCTGACATCTTCCAGTCTGCGCAGCACAATGTGAGGTACCATCCTGATATCCGTGTGCTTTGGTGATCACGACGTCGATGTGTCAAAATAAAGCCAAGACTACAGGCCCAACTCAGAAGTCTACCCTCCTGTAGGCCCTTCTTAATGTTATTTGTGCATCTTTCGTGCTTCCTTTAAAAAAGGGACCCACGGAAAAAAGAAGCGTTGTCTTGAAGCTCCCTTTACATAAAAGCAACCCTTCGGATACGGAATGGATAATGTGAGTTTGTATTCGAAGACATATTATAAATATATGTTGCTCAGTTGTTTAATGAACAAAATTCGTGAAATAATCTTTATTCTTTAATAGCTCATGTATGAAGGTGTGCGATTTTTCGCCATTTCCGTTAAACGCTAAGGCGCATACACCTTGCTAAGGGCAACACGGCCGCATATCCACCAAATCGTGTGCCGGCTGCTTCGGATAAACGAAATTGTTTGCCCATTTGTTCAGAACTGCTACCTTTAGCTATACGTCAGCTTTCTCTCAGGAGGCTTTGACAGTAAAGAACTGGCGACATTGAGACGCTCCTTGTCAGCTTGTTCCTCGGTTTATGCTCGTTGCATGCAACACTCTGTGAATTTAGCCAGAAAGCGCTAGCAGTCAGTCGTGGAAGAATGCTTTGCTGCGTACGAATGTTTTTCTATTGGCCAGCCAGCTTTTCTAATTATATACTCATCATTAGGATAGGCCGAAATTTTGTCATTCCAACATTCTAACGTAAGACGTAAACGTGAATACGGGCCTCTGTCAGAAAAAAAACATGTTTTCATCTTGAATGCTCTTTTTTTTAAATACGAAGTGTTCGTTGGCAATGCAAGAAGTGCTTCATCTATCTATCTATCTATCTATCTATCTATCTATCTATCTATCTATCTATCTATCTATCTATCTATCTATCTATCTATCTATCTATCTATCTATCTATATGGCTACGTCTTGATAGTCTTATGGTCGTTTTGTTCACTTGGCATATGCCAAAATTGGCTTGACATGCACGCCATGAACGTAGATCACAAAGTGCCATTACCATGCTATGCGTGGCAATCGTCCCATTAACTTGATGTACCAGAATGTGCATCACATGACTTGCATGTATGACACAAATGCACGAAAGTCATTGACATGGATACGTGCACGACCTATATACATTACATGACATTACATAAATGGCACAAATTTAAAAAAATGCATAATTCATGAAGCCATCCTGGACATTACATTAACGTGTTATATACCAGAATGTGTGTACGTGCATTACAAACATGCCTAATAAATGACATTGCGACATCTGGCAATCACAATGCTATGACGAGTCATTAAAGACATGACACACATGCAGTGTATGCCATGACGTGAAGGGTGTAAACGACAATGTCATTAGAGTCATTTCTTGGAATATCTCATTATGCGCGACACACGCATAACATGACGTACATGGCATAACATGTGCCCTATTTACTCGTACGAAACCAGCGCTGGCTGGCCAAGTTCTGGTTTGTACTGTTTAATGTTGCTGGTGATGAAATATTGCCTAGCAATGGTTAATGTTGGCAAACTGTCGCTTAGTATTGGCTAGCGTATGCTAAAATTCACTCGTGGTGCCCAATGTTGGGTAGAAAGGCTAATGATTATATTTGCTAACCATCACTGTTTTCGATATGTTGGTCAATGCTGACTAATGCATAACGGGCGGCTCGGTTAAACTTTCAGCGGCTCCCGAACGTAACTGCCGATGTTATGCCGGAGTATAGATAGGGTTGACAACTATATTTTACCCGATTTTTACGTCCCGAACATATTCATTAGAAACGGGTTGCACCTGGTGTCTTTTACACAGAGCGGGGCTTGCGGGGCTTGCGGTGCACGCGCGCTGTACTCATGCTGCCTCAGGAGAACAAACTTGGATTCTGTTGCCTATTGATTCTCGGCCTATTAGTTCATTTTGCGAGCTACGCGCGGCTAAGGGAAGCATTGACGTCGAGAGCGCTTTCTCTCGGCTAAGATATGGTCAAATATCGGACAGGTGCTGGATAAGATCGACATGTTTTGCATGCAGATCATTATGTATGCTAACAAGGACATGTATGAACAATCGATGACCCATGATTACAGGTGTCTTACTGTCTAACCTTTTGTATTAGGAGTGTGCAAATATTCTTCCAATACGAATATATAGTTTCGAATATCGAAACAAATACAGAATATCAAAACGCAAATGTGCTTTCAGTAATAACATCCTACTTAACAAATAATTATTTTAAGAATGTACACTAATAAAGGCATAGGCATACGCACAAAGGAGAGGGGCAGGGGAGCCCCCCACCCCCTTTAATCACCCGGCTGGGGGCGGCCATCCTGCCCCATACCTTTACATTGCACTGCGTTTTGACGGAGATGACCTCGGCGAGAGGGTGTTGAAAGGAAGAAGAGGGCGCTGCAGTGAAACCCCTCCCTCCCCTGCACACACCTATGAATAAAAGGTCAGTGCAATTACATTACTATAAGCAGCACACTGTCGGCACTAACTTGTCAGACAGCATTTTCTCTCATGCAATATCACAGCATATACCAAGTGATGAATAAGAAAAGCTGTCATGAAGGAATATTTGTTTTTGCATACGACCAGGCGGCTGTGATGGGCACCGATGAGGTCCTGCCCAAGGAAGGGGCTGCCAGTGATACGCAGCATGTTTTCATAGCCTGAGAAAAGCGCCCAGAGCATCAGCCTGGTTACATGATCGCCAACAGCGCTGCCGAGCATGTATTTGAAGATGTCTATCGTGATAGTGCATCCTGCCGACGACGAGTCGTACGTGCCGGTGTGCTTGTCGTTGGCCATCATGAAGCTTGATCGATTGGCTTATAGGGCTTTGCGTCCCAATACCACGGTATGATTGTGAGAGACGCCGTAGTGGAGGGCTCCGGAAATTTCGACCATCCGGGGTTCTTGAACGTGAACTGATATAGCAGAGCACGCGGGCCTACACATTTCGCCTCCATCGAAATGTAGTAGCCGCGGCCGGGATTCGATCCCGCGACCTTTGGAGCCGAGTACCATAGCCACTAGACCACCTTGTCGGGGCCACCATGGAGCTTCCGTCTACAACCGATGCTTACTTCTATATGCATCGCCAGCCTCGGCACGTAGCGTAAAGTCGAAAAACCACTCACTTCTGGCAAGGTAACTGGATCGGCTACTCGATTTTTCCGAATATGCGAATCACCTCGAAGGTCCGAAAATTTCGAATACCTCGTCGTCGAATCTAATACAAATATTTGAAAAAAGTAATATTCGAAAAATGCCAATATTCGCACTACCCTAGTGTTGATGTGAAAGTCCAGAATTGACTCAAAAATACCCAGCACACATACGCCTTGTTTTTACGATGTTCGACTGCAATTAACACGTGCCAACCAGCCCAAAGTTTTCGACACTCATTCTCCTTCCTTGGCGCTCCTCGCTATTACACAAGCGAGTTCGTATTGGCATGTGCATAAGAATGGTTTCAGTCTGCGTCGGGAATTGATACCCTGACAAACAAGCTAAACAACGGTGCGTTATATATTACAGCACGCCGACCAAGCAAACAAAAATGCCTTGCAGAAAAAAATTCGGCGAGAACGCAGCATTTGCGAGTGCTAGTTCTTATTTTAATCTTGTCAGAGTAAAACAAGCACAGGCAAATAGTAACAACCTATATAATGCGCTTGAGAGGAAGGCACACGAGGGTTCACTCACTTTACTTGTGCAAGTACCGTCCCGACGATAAGAAAAAGAAAAATTGTAACAGGTTGTGCAGCTCGCATCTTAGCCGCTTCTCGTCGCGAACGCACTATAGCGTCGCAAGCGAAGACAGGTCTTACCGCGGCGCCTGCAGCATCCTGCGCGTTATGCCGCGCTATCGGACACACGGAAGCGTGGTGTCAGCGATGGCAAAACACGAGCGTCGTCTCCGTTCCCTTCTTCCGAGGCGCGTTTAGCAGGGTTGGTACTTTCGTGGCCATGCGTCCCGTGTAAACAACGTTATCGTTTCAGCTTCACGGGGCAGGCGCTAAAGAGTACGAGCCCTATAACCAAATGTCAGTGCCATTGAGTAAACTGTAACGCCGTCCTATGAGCTGTAGAAGGGTGCGCTGGTTGGCTCACCACTACGAGAAGGCAAAAACAGTGCTGAACAACAGGACGAAGGAAGAGCGCAGGCAGCCCCCGTGTCTGTGCTCTTTCTTTGTACTATTGTTCAGCGCTGCTTTCTTCTTCCCGTCATATGACTCAGGGGAAATGGTCGTCCAGCAAAAACACCGCATAGCAGCTAGTTGATCTTAATCTTAGCCATCTACGTGTGCGTTTCTACAGGACTGGCCCGTTATTTATATCGCTGATTACCACCATCCTCTGTCATTTGAAATGTTTACCCTTAGGTTGATCTTTTATGTGTGAAGACTTTCCTCGAGCTCTTTCGTCATGCGCGAAAACAAGAGTATAACAGATTTTGAAGCACTAACACCAAGCTGTTATTATTACTAATACTCCTAAACATGACCCCCATCAACACAGACACCATATGGATAAGCAATCTTATCGAGTTTTAGCTACAAGGATGGCTTCCCGCTATGAAACTGAGAAACCAAATCCTGCAGTCAAGCATGATGCTCGATATATTTTCTTGGAAGGCTACCCGGCGAAAGACAATTATTTTTGAACCAAAGGATGTGTATGAATTCAACATACAAATGTTCGTTAAGTTTGGAAATAGATGCCGGCCAATAAGCTAAGAGAACGTGTATTACCGCCCAATGAAAATTACTTGACGAAGGAAATATTCCCTGGACAACCAAATATGATTTTAAGAACCTCGTAAAAAAGTCACACGTTATTCGCAGTCTAACTTCCTTCTGGTCGCGTACATGGCAGAGTGACGTTCTTGGCGCCGTGGCATCGAGAACACTATTCTAGAATAGTTCAAAAGGTCGAAGGTCCAGTCATCTTTTATGTCCCAAATATAAGTGCGAAGGCTGCCCGCCTAGGGTACACCAGTTTCACTTGGAGTGTCCTCCTGTGTTTAAATGGCAGGTTTCGAATTGAAGGGTTACGAAGCCAAATTCCCGTATTTTTTTCTCCGCCCTAACGAAGTGTCTATTGTCTCCGAAGGTTATGACGACTGGCGTGCGTCTGTTTTTACAAACCACCCATGCATACAAAGTTATTCAGCAGTATGGATCCAAGGGCGGATGTTTCCCCACGGTGATAATATTTTTTCACTGAGTAATTATGCACCTGCTACTTTTGCGCATGATGCATTCGTAATGCCGACTCGTCGCTGCTTTTTCGCACGTACAGCTTCAGCGGACGAGGGGCACCAGGAGCCGAACTTACACGGCATTTTCTTCTTCTTCTTCTTCTTCTTCTTCTTCTTCTTCTTCTTCTTCTTCTTCTTCTTCGAGGGTACTCGTTTTTGTTGGCCAGCCACCATCACTAATAAAATGCTCATCAAGTAGGTGGAAGCGATCAGTCTTAACAGAAAGATTTTCTGGATACTGGCCATGATACCTTGGGCTCCATTGGTCACAAGTTTCGATTCGTAAATGCAGAGTACCATTCGCGGCAGCTTGTCTTAATAGTAGCCCCGCCACGGTGGTCTTGTGGCTATGGCGCTGAGCTGTTGTTCTGAAGGTCGCGGAATGGGATCCCGGCCGCTGCGGCTGCATTTCGATGGAGGCGAAATATTGAGACCCGTGTACTGTGGGAAATCAGTGCGCATTAAAGAACCTCAGGTGGTCAAATATTTTACAGAGGCTTCCATCTACGGCTTCTCTCATAATTATATTGTGGTTTTGGGACGCAAAACCACAGAAATCAATGATTTCGTAATAGTATGCCCAGCATTCTGATTTTCCAGAATTTATTTTTAGGAAAATAAACGTGGTATCTTAGATGATTTCCGCTGAGTAATAAATAATTCCACGTGCGCGTTACGAGAACGCGAACATCTTTGTATTGTTTCCTGTCGTCTTGGCCGTGACAAACTATTTTTTTCATGAACTCGCGTAATTCATTTAGATTAGTTATTAGCCAGATTTTCAGCTGTCGCTTTAAACGCAAAATATTCAATTGATAAACTATGGAGCGTGTTAGTTGGTGTCCGGATATGCACTTTCATAGTAATATGCGAAACGGCTTTAATTTTTCTGGGTTTCTGGATTTGAAAGAATACCACATGACTAGACACTTGCGCGCAGTGACATCAGCGCCCTCGAACATGTTACTAAGGGCTGATGACGCATGCCGACAGAACGTACTGGGCACACCACAAGGGAAGTCAATGTGTTTGCATGTTGCATAGCGCTGTGTATATATATATATATATATATATATATATATATATATATATATATATATATATATATATATATATATAACAGCGTGCATCTAATATCAGACATAGTTTCCTTTATTGTTAATTTAATATTTAAGAATGGTGTATTCCCCTGTGAACTTAATAGTGGCAGAGTGATACCTGTACTAAAAAAAGGCGACAGATCATTATTACATAACTACCGACCCATTTGTATTTTGCCGTTCTTTGG
This sequence comes from Hyalomma asiaticum, assembly GCA_013339685.2. NCBI lineage: Eukaryota > Metazoa > Arthropoda > Arachnida > Ixodida > Ixodidae > Hyalomma > Hyalomma asiaticum. The sequence goes on from CM023481.1 coordinate 192,883,544, forward strand.
AAAAGTTATTGAGAAACTAATTGAAACACGATTAACAAAATATCTTTCTAAATTCAATATCCTCTCCTCTTCTCAGTTTGGTTTCCACCATGGATACTCGACAGAGATGGCGCTTATTCATCTTACTGATCAGCTAAAAAAATAATCGACGAAGGATATCTAGTCGCTTCAGTATTCATCGATCTAACAAAAGCATTTGACCGTATAAATCACAATATTCTGTTCACTAAACTTGAATCAATTGGCATTTGCGGGCCTGCTCTTTCATTACTAAAAAGCTACTTCTATAACAGAGTTCAAGTTGTTTGTATTTGCAATATTTATTCTCAACAGCGAACTACTAGCATAGGTGTGCCACAAGGCTCTATTCTTGGGCCACTTCTGTTTTTAATTTATATTAATGATTTACCTAATTGTCTTTCTTCGACCCAATGCATTTTGTACGCTGATGATACGACCATATTCACCTATCATAAAGATATCTCATCTCTCGTAAATATATTGAATGCCGACTTGGAAAATACTTTAAAGTGGTGTAATACCAACATGTTATCTATTAATGCCACTAAAACCAAATTTGTTGTATTCACTTCACATCAGCGTAACTTATTGTCAATACCACATATCACTCTTGGTCCACACTCCCTCTCTCCTAGCTGATGTTCCTCCTTTCCTGGCATTCTTCTTCATAAAAATTTAAAATATCAGTACCATATTGCTAACATAAAAAAGAAAATAACGTATGGCATACGTGTCTTAATTAAAACGCGCCCTTACTTCTCACGCAACACATCGCTGTCTCTTTGTCACTCTTTCGTCCATTCTCATTTTACTTATGGTATAATATGTTAGGGAAATATTTACAATACTCATATTGCATCTCTCCAGATTGTCCAGAACCATGCTATAAGAATAATCACATGTAGCTCACGCCTTTCCAATGCCACATCTTCGCGAGAATAACAGCCTTACCATTACTGAACTCACTAACTACAACCTAGGTATTTTTTTCCACAGACTTATTAATAACGAACTTCCGTCGGCCATTTTTCCTTCTTCTAATCTTATGATTTATAGTACTACCCGATTCGCATTAAATAACAATTTTCTTTTGCCCAGAAGTTGTACTAATTATGGTAAGCGAACTGTAACATTCACTTCCATTTCCTTATCGAACACTCTTCCACTTATCATGAAAACTACAAGATCATTATATAAATTTAAGAAAGAGCTAAAAATGTACTTACTTCAAGCAGACTAACCAGAAGAGTTATTGTTTTTTTTTTCATTGTGTGCTTTGTTGTTCAGTGTATCTTGGATTAAGGTTATTAAACTGCTGTACGCTTGTTTTTTTTTCTCTTATTTTTAGTGACATGTTAAAACCTTGCTATTTAATGTCATCCCTTGTATATTTTTCTCTTATGTTTTTCACTTCACTGCTATCTTTCGCCACTGTTGCTGTGAATTGCCTACTACCTCATTTGCTTTTGTACAGGAGGTCCCGATGCAGTCTCTCGACTATGGGACTGTATACTAAATGCCTGTAACTTTACCCAACTTGTAATAATAATAAAAATTGATTCTGATATATATATATATATATATATATATATATATATATATATATATATATATATATATATAGAGAGAGAGAGAGAGAGAGAGAGAGAGAGAGAGAGATGGTGCCTGTGCCGATAACTCCGGACTTACATCGATGGGTTTGTCAGGGTAGCCTGCAAGGAAGACTAGTGCAAGATCGAAGCCTCCACAGAACACAGTATTACTTGCATGCATACCAGTCATGTGCAAAAGCGGCGTTCCCTCCATACAAAGTTATTCAGCACTATGGATCCTAGGGCGGATGTTTTCCCGCGGTGATAATATCTTTTCACTCAGTAATTATACACCTGCTACTTGTGCGCATGATGCACTCGTAATGCCGGCTCGTCGGTGCTTTTTCGCACATACAGCTTCAGCGGACGAGGGGCACCAGGAGCTGAATTTGTTTGTCGCGTTTGTCAGGGTAGCCAATGAGTTTGTCAGGGTAGCCTGCAAGGAAGACTAGTGCAAGATCATAGCCTCCACAGAACACATTATTAGTTGCATGCATACCAGTCATGTGCAAAAGCGGCGCTCCCTTCTTTAGACGCAAGCTTGTAAGTGCCATAAACTGTAACGTTGGCAGAATAAAAGGCTGAAGTATACGCGCAATGCCTACGCGTATTTGCTCATTTACCGTATTAACATTTGTAGCCCACGAAAACACGACCGGGCATCATGTTCCTTTGTAACTCTTCAGCGCGCAGGGAGAACTTACAGTCCCTTTTTCAGCATGCTCGTTAATATTCGCCAGAAAAATCTATAGCCGCAGTTTTCAACTTAGTTCTAATTTGTCATGAACTGTGGCTGTGCGCCCAAGGTTCTAACGGCGTCGCTCACTCGAAAATTCACTCCAGTGTCATTTTTCCTTAGACCCTGAATTTCAGGACCCCATTGGCACCGTCATTGGTTTTGACAGTTTACTTGTTATGAATCAACGTGAAACACCAGCGTTATGGAAGGGCTCCAAGATACGGTAACAAGGTCGCATCGGCAGCGCTTTCACGTACGTGATGTAGAGAGCGAGAGAGATGAAGAGGAAATTTAGGCAGGCAGGTTAACCAGATATTAGTCATCAGTTTGCTACCCCGCACTGGGGAGGCGGGGGAGAGATGTTAGAAAGATGACAGTGAGAGAGGATACAAAATTACAGACACGCACAGAAAGTAAAATACACACACACACACACACACACACACACACACACACACACACACACACACGCGCGCGCGCGCGCGCGCGCCTTTGCACGAAGGATGTTCCAGTTAGAGGCGTTCACTAAGGGCGGCAAATCTCAAAAAGCGCAGTATTGGCCTCGAGATCGAACACAGCCGGCGCCTAGCGGCGAGTGGACGAAGCTCCCAAGTGTGGATAGCTCCTTTGCGTTGTCTGCTAGCCACTGCCGTTTTACACGGGCGCGCACGTCACACATTTCCTCCTGTATATTTGTTCCCTGAGCCGGTGCAATATTGAGTGCGTTCATGTATTCTTATCCAAGTATAGAAGTATTAGTTATAGTATTATATGGCACGGCGCTGCAGTCTTTGCTCTTCCTTAAAATCACTGAGCGCCTGTGTCGTTAGCGTTCTGTGTCACGGTAGCACCTTCGGTTCGGCACAGTGTTTTTTTTTTTTTCAGTTTGGATTCTGTTGTGCATATCAAGTATACGGCAAAGTGCACTTAGCGTCCTTGTGAAAAAGTCAAGCGGGAAACATCCCGTGTAAATGCAGTACTACAGCGATATCGTCTCACGATATGCGATTGTGAGCATGGTGGAAAATTGAGGATGTTTTTCGCTCGAAGAACGTATTTTTTTTATGTGCATAAAAAAAAACCTTTTCTTGTCACGGTTACGCAAGTAATGATGCAAATAAAGCGATGCGTTTGAGTATTAAAATACTTACATAATAGAGGCGTGTGTCAAATATCGTGATAGTACTCGAGCTTCGTATACAGTGACGTAGCTCGACTAACTGAGCCTGCTAACTGCCTTGCGTTTCATTGAACATGACATGCAAGGCATTGAAACGCAAGTATGCGTGTAAGTGATACAGCGGTGTACACAAGCTGCTACTTCAACGCAATGTGCAGTAACAGTGCGTTTTTGTTGTTGTTGAGGCAAATAGTGAAAAATAAGCAGGAACTCACTCCTAAACTCTTTCAGTCGCGTAACAGAAATGTGAACATTGTAGAAAGTTGAAAGCATGGTGAAAGAAAAAAGTCGGAGAGAACAGCCGGGGAAGACAAACTGTGAGGCTGGCTGATGCCAGTGCCCCGTCGAATGCGCAAATTACGCTGCCTCCACGTGCAATAAACACGTTTTCCGTACTTCCAGCACTGACGTGAGATTCAAAGACGCATGTACTACCGCTTGACTACAATTAATGCTTTTATTTAGCTAACAACCGCCTCCAACCGCTAACAACAAAGCGCCGCAGTGTACATTTCAATGCGCACCGGGGAACGCCTATCCACACTCATGCGGTGACAGTACTGCCATCTACATGTCGATCTCGATGCCAATAGCGCTTGGGACGTTAAACCCCACATAACAAAAGAAACAACAACAAGCCAATAGCGCTTGCATGGTCTTCTGCGACGTGAGATCCCGCGATGCCGTAGAATTCCTTCTTCCGACAGTGGTCGGTCGTCCAGCTGGTTGAGTGCATAGCGAAGCGATTGCCTCTCTGCACTGTACTGCGGGCAGTTACACAAAATGTTCCCTATTGGTTCTTCGCGACCACAGTGGTCACAGGCTGCGGTACCGGCCATTCCTATGCGAAACTCATAGGCATTGGTGAACGCAACGCCCAACGATAGTCTATAAAAAAGCGTGGCTTCAAGGGAAGTCTTGGGTGGGACTCGAAGGCTTAACGTCGGATCAAGAGAGTACAGTCGAGAATCCGTGAAATGTGTGCCACCCCACTGCGACATAGTGCACTCGCGAGCAAGCAGATGGAGCATCCGTGCCGCGTCCGTCCATGACAATGGTATGGGTACTTGTTGGTTCACAGCATGAGCAGGACGGGTGGCTTGATCGGCTTGAACGTGGTGTAACACACCACGCACGGCACTGCTCCATTCGTACATAACAGTGCTGGTAAGTCCATGAACTTATGTTGCACGCCAAATGAAAAACACAAACGTCTTAGAGAAGTTTCATACAACCGAACAAAGACCGAGGCAAACAAGAATCACAGGTTTTTGTGGGTTTATTTGTGTGCGTTTTACAGCTCGTTTAATGGCGCACAATTCCAGTCTGCGAACATTCACGACGTCTGATACTCCTTAAAACGAGTGCTGACACATACGAAGTGAGAAAATTCAAGAAACAAATTTTTATCGCTTTCTGCTTTTTTTTCCTTCTTTTTGCTACTTTAGTGTATGTTACCGCGAGTAAAAGAGCCATGAAATTTCGTCGGTTCAATTTCGATCGCTCGGTGCTTGCGCACCGCTGGCGTTTTATGGCCGCGGGGCAGTCAGCGTGCCTCGGCAAATCCCAGTCGGTCGTTTTCCCGGTCGAACACGGTGAAGTAGCGGCCAAGGAACGGGTCGCCCAGGTTCCAGAGCGGTCCGCGGCCCGCACCGAAGTCGTAACCCTTTATGTAGACCACGCACGAGATACTGTCGCCACGTTTCACCTGCGAGTGAGTGAGGCTAAATTTACTCTCTTATCAGTGCAGACTTATGTCGCTCGCGGTTTGTCTTCCTGTCTCGCAGTATATGCACCAGCCGTTTTTGTTCTTTAACACGACCGCTGCTGAGACCTTGAAGCATCCTGTCACGTTCTTAGTTTGCGTTTCTTGTCTCTACCAATACTACTTGTGCAAGAGCTAAAAGAACTTGCGCGGAAGGGAGGAATATTAACGGGAAAATAATATCCTGTTTGCTACCCTGCACTGGAAAATGGTTAACGACAGGCAGAAAAGCAGAATAATCGAACAAGACAGAGAGGGAGCCGAGAGACAGAAATAGCTAAGCCCCCCCCCCCCACCCAAACACACACACACACACACACACACACACACACACACACACACACGGCAGTGTCACACACGTCGGTGTCCCCCTTGTTCACCAAGGCTCGTTGATCGGAGGAATTTGACCTGCGCCTCTGTCGCCTTCTTTTGTGAAGCTCTAACGCCCCGGCATTGCAGAGGTGCCTGTTCAGACAGCGCCGGTCGTCGAAGCATACCAATTCTGCGGCGAGGGACTGTGGCAGGAAACAGCAGTGCCGTCGGTCTTACGGTGATTGCTCCGTTATTTTGCGTCTAATCAGCACACAACTAATTACCATAAAAAGTTCAGTCAGTAGTGATAAGAAACCTCCTTCTGTGAAGCATATAAACACGGAGTTATTGCCGTTACAGCCGTCCGAGATCTTGCTCCAGTTTTCATCTAACCTGGATCGCTATGCATGCAACTGGAAGGTTTACCTTGACTATGTAGTCCCGTGACTTCAGAACCAATGGTATGCCTCCAATATTTATGGTGAAATCGGGCAGTGAGCTTGCGTTTCTGCAGTCAACCTGGTTCTAAAGAAACAAATATAATAAAAGTCATCATTTCTGTAAAGGCGAAACAAATATGTAATGCTAAACAACGTATTACAATCTTTGGCATATAGTGTTGGCTTTTAAAGATCCACACTCTTCAATGATTTGGTTGTACAGTGACGCCATCGAAGAGTAGTGTCTTGCTTCACAAGCATCTCGCAGACTAATACTCATGCAGGTCAAAGCAAGGACGTTTATCGTGCGTTGATTAGCTGACTGCCTCATGGTGCTAAACTATGCAGCGTCGGCAGAATCAAGTGCTTTCCGAAAGACGCGGAGAAACTTAGTGACGACCATTCACTTGTACAGCAGGTTAACCTGTCTGCTTCCCATATCACTCGCCTCCCTCTTCTTCTCTCTGTCTAGTAAAATGGCAACTCAACCAAAAATTGCGGTAACTAAGTACAGCATACCAGGTCTCTCATGTAAGGCGTCGCACCTATAATCTTCATGAGTCGCATGACGTCAGCTGAGGGCCCAGTGATGGTTGAACAACCCGTATCAACCATGACTTCACAGCCTTCACGGCAGAAATTATTGTCCCCGACGGTTATGCTGTTCAAAGAAGACAAAACGAAACAGTCATTTCCATCATAATACCTATTTCCAGTGCACTATAATTTTTAAGTTGCGCCATCAAAAGCAGGAATTCTAAGCGCCCATTCCTCGTTAGCAAATCAACTGTGGCGTCTGGGCGTATGCACCCCATTAATTTCACGAGGCATGGCAGTGGAATTTTACTCGTGAGACAATACATTCAGAATGAACATGGGACTGCTTCTACTGCAGTAAGAATTATTTCAAATGAAATATTTTTTGCTGTCTGAAACTACAAGCAAGGGCGAATAATGCACGGAAGATTAAATATAGCATGTGCGCTTTGGACGGGTGTGACGGAAAGAAAAAAAATTACACGCACGGGAAAAGGACCAAAAGATGTGTGTTAAGGAGCTTGTGTGCCCCTTCTTTTCTTTCAAGCAACTTCCAAAACTGGCGTAAACGTACAGTGCTTAACGATTGAAACGCAATACTCGGACAGCATGACGGCTGGCTCATTTTGTGCTACTGAAGTTTGCTGGGTGATCACCGAGGGACCAAACCGAACGACAATGTTCCAGAAAGTCTCTCGCTCTCAATGAGTACAACAACGACTGGCGTAAATCTCGCCAGTGCAAATCGACGACGCAGAAAGCCTCCCTAGCCGTTGGCTGCGAGTATCACCTTTCATTTGCTAAGCACTGCACAGAGTGAAGGAAATGTTTGCGCAGTAGTACTGTTAGCGAGAACCCTTTTGTCCTGTCACTGTGTAGAGCTGTAGGTAGCCAACAAAACTTCGAAGAATTTGAGCAGAAATTTCTGGGAGAAGCGGCAGCGTAATGCACTGACAACAAATAATGACCTTACAAGGCAGGCATTTTTCTCTGTTAGGTGGTTAAAGATCAATGGCCTAATTGCAAACGGCCTCGGAAATACAGGAACTACGTCATGGAGAACCTTACAGCTATTACAACTTCGTCTCAGTTTTAGACGGATGACCCACTATAATTAATAAACCTTTCTGGTGGGAGAGTTGGTACATAGTTCAATTAAAGATGGGTTGCGCGAACTTGAAATGGACAAAGGAAAAGGGACGGACGAGCGCAAACCAAGATTTGAGACACCCCTCTTTTCTTGTCTGCTTTCTTGTTCAGCTGCCCAAGAACGCTGTTCAGATAGGCCAACCACCAAAATTCCACCATACGACCACTAAAGGCCCTTAATGACCTAAGCTTCACTTCTTTCCAGGGAGAGTCACTATTGTAGCACTATACTATGTACCACTATACCTGTCAGCTGAAACCTGCCAGTATCCCTTTTTGGAAACAGGAACGTAGACAAGGTCTCCCGAGTAGTGGTCGGCGTCGATGCCCCCGAAGTAAACTTCCCCACCATCAACAGCCGCGGCGCCACGGTTCAGGTACACAGAAAACAGGGGTTGGTTCACAACGCCCTGGGCCACCATATTGTCGAAGACCGGCGCAGCGCCAAGCACAGAGTAGGACGGGTAAGCAAGCCCCAGGATGCCATCGAACTGGGCTGCGGCAAAGGCCCGGTCCTGACTGTTCTCCACCAGCACGAAGTTCTGGTTTCCGACTGGGCGCTCGCCAATGGACACTACGTCGACACTTACGTTGCCCGCAACCGGCCCGCTACCGTAGGCCAGCCGCACTCGAGTTCCGTTGCACACATAGGTGCTTGACCGGGACGCGTCGTACCGCTGGTGCAACGCTGCAAAGAGAGACAAGTTGACCAAGGACTTGCAATACTCTTTTATACCGCGCTACGGTAGTCACGGGACGAAAGCAGAATATTAAATGCACGGGAATCCCTTTTGAATACTATACAGCACACCTACGCTTAGGGCAATGCAAATGAATCTTTTTGCTGCCGGAGAAAAGCGTTCAAGTCAAACGAGGACTTTTCCACGCTCTGAAAAGCGTCGGCCCCAAAATTGAAATTTCATCATACATCACAAACTGAAGCTCTCAAAGTCACCTTAAGTAGCTTTTATCAATTTTCGCCATCCTGAGCAGTCAGAAAAATATTGATACATTGAGTAATGCAAAGCACCATTATACGTTTTTATACCATCTTGTAAATTTCTTTCTCAATTTTCGCAAAGAATGTCCTTTGAACACAGACTTTCAAGGTTTATGAAAAGTGGCCCTAAGTAGTATTTCTGCGTTATCTGCGACGAAGTAACATTAATAGCCGTAGCTCGGCTATTAATGGCCAGGACCATCGTCAGCACGGAAAGCGCTGAACGCGCTGTTACGATTTTTAAGGACGAGCGGTCTAAAGGACAGACTCTAAGCAGTGTCGCGTTTCCTTTCCTTTTCAGTGCGTGTTTTTTTTTTCTCTGTCCTTTTCTTTTCTCTTGTCGTGTCTCCTTTCTGTTATCTTTCATTCCCCTCACCCCACTTCCCCTGCACAGGGTAGCCAGCCGGTCTCAGCACTGGCTAACCTCCCTGTCTTTCCTCCCTCCTTTCTCCTCCTCCTCCTTAATAGCCGTACGTCATTATGATTTGCCCACAATATTGGACGGTCTTGCACCTCCGTTTCAACTTTATACTTGAGACAACTAAGTACTTAATAGACCATGTTTTGGGCGAGCCTAATTACTTCGGTAGGCCTACTTCGCGTCACGCGCAAAAGTAAGCAGTCAGGTATCAACCCCTGTTACAGCCCAATCAGGCTGACAGTATAATAAAATGAAATGAAATGAATAATCTGAATTATTTGGTTCAATGGAGGCATAAAAATTCTGAATCACGCTCGAATAAATTATATAGATGTATAGTTCTTACTGTTAAGTTCACATTATTGTACTTGAACGCCGACTATTGCTCTCCCAATTCGGATTTATTAAGAGCTTCGAGTTATCAAACACAACATAAGCACCCTGCATCGGCATTCCTCCTCGGTCAACCACAATGCAATATAATAGCTGCCTTTGCCATAACTGACTGAATGTACCAACCTTTCGATCGCAACAGAGGAACTTGCGAGGCGCCTACGACAGCGCAATGAGGAATGAAACAGAAACCGATAGACGTAATGTTACGACGCGGATAGGCGGAAGTAAGGACTACGTAGGTAACATTGCAAGCAATATGACGAGCAAAAGGTGGGTCTGGGAATGCTATGTTCATATATAGAAGGCAACTATTGGTCTTTTTAGAGCATTTCCGATTATGTAAAGGGCACGTAACGAAGAAAGGGATAAAGTGATGCGATGAGGAAATATCCGCGGGTGAGATGGCGCGCACAAAGGGTAATTCGAAATGCCTCGGAAACACGTGCGATATATATGAAAGTAAATGAGGAGCATTTTGATAACAATTAAACGGACAGCCTTAGAACAAGATCCTAAGAAGCTCGTACGATCCACCAAATCTGATTGCGGCCCACTCACTCATCGTTTTGCCAGAATACCACCGAAAAGCGAGAAAAAAATCCGTTTTGTCGTAGCTCTGTGCTGAATGCACCTACCCTATTCATCAACCTTTCGCAAAGTCGATTATTTCATTGCAGTTTTCTTATTACTTTTCCTATAGGTCATAATTACTAGATTACAGCTAAAAATTACATTTAATTCCCCCTATGCCTTCCTTAGTCCTAATGTATATTATATTATTTAGCTTGTGTCTAACACAAAAACGAGCCACTGATTCCCATTTATTCCCCTTTCGTTAATGCATGGCGCAGGCCTCGTTCCGGCAGCCATCTGGTAATAAGATCACGTATTGCGTAGTGCCTTCTGGCAAAAAGAATGCGCCGTACTCGCTACCATGGCTTCGAGTGGCACTAACTAACGCTCCTAGAAATAAATTGCGCAAAAATACCCAATAAAGTGGACAGGGGAACAGCCGCCGTCGTAGCTCAGTTAGTAGAGCATCGGACCGCGTTCTACGAAGGTTCGGCTCCGACAGAAGGTGTCTTTTTTTCGTCCAGTTTTAATCCTTTCCACTTATGTCGTAATTTCTACATTACAGCTAGAACTGCATTTAATTTCTCCTGTGCTTTCCTTGGCGTCATTGCCACTTGGATCCATTTTGGTGTGTCGAACAAAGAAACGAGCCCTTGATCCAACCGCCTTTCGTTTAGTCATACTTACAGTTCATTTGAGAAACTACTATTTCTCACAAGCATCCTCTGTGAATTTGTCAGTAGCCTCGGAATATCGCTTAAATCGCACCGCTCGAGTTCATGCCCCTTTTCGTACTGTGTTGGGCCACCGACATCAACCTGATTTGAGAGGCCTTCGTTTCGAGAAGCAGAAGCATGAAGTTCACAGGCTCCAAGAAAGCCTATCGCGCGGTCTGTGTACGCGGAGAGTGATGAGAAGCATAGTGTAAAAATTGTATCAGAGAATTTCTAATGCATAACACACGGACGACGACGAAGATAGATATAAGACGAAATAGGAACGGTAATCTTGCGCTTGCGCGCCGGTTCTTCCTTCTATTCGCAGTTCCAGCTTTCCGATGTGCAGAAGCTACGATTACAAAGAAACCAAGGTTCACGAACATCAAGGCCTTCGGGGCACTCACCGCGGTTTTCTTGCACCACGCACTTGTTCTTGAAATAAAATTTCGTCCGCGCCGTCAGTCGTAATGCTTTCAAGCTGCTCAGGAAGCAGTGACGGTGTTACATCAACGCAGTACCAAAACTTGTCGCATAAGTGGGCAAAACAGAGATGAAATAAGCTCTTACAGCAGTAGTGGTCTCCCTCGACGCAGTCACTGGTCGGCACCCACAGGTCTGAAGAGCCGGTGTCGAAGAGAATGCGGAAACGTTGCGGCGGAGTGCCAATCGTGATGTCGCCGTAGTACTGCGCCTGCGTCACGTTAATTGAGATCACGTTTCAGTTGAGGCGCTGATGCTCGAAAAGCATTCGGCTCGCGCGTCGCCCACCGCCGGCAGATTTCAGATGCTGCACATCTTAGGTGCAAAGGCCTGTAGGTAAGGCAGAGCTGTGTGCAAACAACCAGATGTATTCCTCCATATCTGTATAATAATGATTGTTCGGGCTGTACGTGCCAGAACCAGCATATTATTGTGAGGCAAACCGTAGCGCAGGGCTCCGGAAAATTCGACCATCTCAGGTTCCTTAACGTGCAATGCAAGCACTTATGCAGAACACGGATCTCTGGCATATTCTCCCTCCATTTAAAATGCGACTGCCGCGACAGGCATTGAACCCACGTCCCTCGGGTCAATAGTCGAGCATCGCAACCGCTGTACAATCTCAGCACACCTTTCATTTTCTCAGGAACTCATCTTACAAACGATGAACCCAGCAACAAAGGTCGAAAAAGAATGGAAAAGAAAATTTGCCACTAGCTCATTGAGAGAAGTTTGTTATACGAAACAGCCATGAAAAACATATTTTGCCAATTGGTCCGGGTTATAGGATGGGCTGACGATGAAATCTATAAATTGAATTGACTGCAAATATCTGGGAAGAAAGTGAATCACGAGCATTAAATCAAATATCTAGCATTTTGCTTGGTAGAAAGCCAGTATAACAACTTCAAGAGGTGACAGGAGGAGCCAAGCGAATTTCCTTTTGAACGCGTAATGTCGTTCGCAAGGAAAGGAAAACAACATTTCCCCCGAATGTGCGACGCATCAATTTTCAATAAATAAGAAAGAAGGCAACCACACGTTACGTGAACGTGGTTAATAATGTGACATCCGGTACATCTACGTGTATCTATTATTGTGCCTCATATTTACACGACGTAGCGTCTACGAACTAGTCCAGTAATAGCCTCTGCTATGGGACCGATAAAGCGAAAGCTGCCCGACTTTCTTATCATGTAATGCTTGTTATCTGAAAAATACAAGCTTACACTTAACCGAAAAAGTTCCTAGAGGTAAAACTCAGCGGTGCTGTGTAACGTCGAAAGGCAAACATCATGCTAAAGAGGTGGTACGATACCATGGCGAAGGAATGTTTTGAATTCATTTCAGGTGGGGACATGAAACATGGAGGATGCAAGCAGCAGAAAAGACAAGGCATAATGAGCTTGCTGAGGCTGTCGAGAAACAATGACTCTTTCGTTATGGCCCCTTTGTATTAAGTATCCTTGAACTGCAACGGCGCTTTCTGTAGTAAAACACTGGCGCAGTCGGGCGACAGACTGCAGCAACAGTGTAAGCTTTGTGACGGTTCCTTGACGAGTTCGGCTGTCGATTACAATACACATTGAGATTTCGGTGGGAAAGATTGAACTAATGTTGCGTCATGTTCGACTGTACACACACACACACAACTGTGTGTGTTTAGGGGGGATGTTACGCAACAATACAGGTCAGCGAACGTTTCGTACACGGTGCTCATAAAAGTGCTTTTAATTTCATCCTGCGCAAGTTCGTCTACCGTGCTTACGTGGAATTAGCCGAATTGCATTGCATCAAGAGTCACGTCAGATGTTCACACTCGTGTCAAAGCATTCGTTACGGCATACAGTGTGCTGGTCGCATGGTTTATTCTTGTACGCTTATTCGACACCAAGTAAGCACAATTATTTGGAGCTCGAGTTTCATACTTCTGGGGACAAACTCACGAAATTCTTTCTTCGCAAGTCATCTTTGCCCGGGCTGAGTGCCTTGGGTAATATCACTATCTTTAAGATTCGCCCCAATCGGCTCTAAAGAAAAATTCTAGCATGAGGACACTTCGTGAATACAGGCCCTGATTTACACTCAACGGCCTTTTTGAAAAAATCCGGCAGATCCCACAATCGATCGACATCGTGGCAATCGATGTCATGCGAAGCCGTCATCGAGAAAACTGCCTATGCTGAAATGTTTGGCATTTACCTAAGTGTTGCAAGTAGGATAAAAGCTTTTTTTTTTTTGCAAATTCAGTGGTTGTGTACGTAACGCGAGATTACCAGACACGTCGACAGAACTGGAGTGACTGAGAGGTAGCTCATGCTACGACGCAACGCCGGCGATCATATTAGCGCACAGACGACATGTATTGTGGAAGAGAAATGCACGCTAGGTTGCGCTGACTTGCATAGTCTACATACTGCAGCGTCGTTTGTTGGATTATACCAACGGGGCCAAACAATGCTGCACAGAATCACGCCGGGTGACAGTAGTTCATATGTACCGTTTCTTATCGAGGATCCACGCGACGGTCTAAATCCGTATTTTCTGCGGCGGACGGCGCATCACATGAACGTGCGTCACAGATCTGTGCCATATCCATCCCTCGTCCGTGGACCTCGCGGACGGAAAATGCCAAGCTATTTTTCGCATCATGATTTTGGCGGCCTGACGCAACAGATTTAGCCGAGGGCGCCACCATAGACCTGGCAACAAGCACCGCTTATTTTGTTTTCACGTTTTGTTAAAATTTATGGGTTTGGCCGACGAAGCCGCGTGGGTCTGGCAAGAAGCGCGACCTTTTTCTCTCTCTCATTTTGTTGGGGCTTTCGCTCGGGCACTTCGGTCAACCTAGCCGACTGTATAGCTATGAACTTGTGCGATAACGTAAGTTATGTTCTGCATATCGTTGAGCACTGCGGGGTGTCCCGCTCACTGTGGAAGCCAATTATAAGCGAAATAAACACGGAGTGGCCACCATAGTGTTCCTACGATGCCATTAAGTGCTCTTTATATTTGCTGTTCACATTCCGCACGTGGGTAGGTTTCTTGACGATGACCTTCAGAAATGCTTTCGTTGTGCATAGGGTGATGCACATCAGCGTCCAGCCCCGAGCATATTAGCATATGGCTCTCGGACACAGTGGCAAAGCGTTATGTTTTGCCGTCCAACCTTTCGGACACAAGAACAAATACAACGTCAGTTTGGAACTACGAGGCCCCGCAATGCACGAGGGAGATTCTATGCGTCTCTCTCTCTCTCTCTCTCTCTCTCTCTCTCTCTCTCTCTCTCTCTCTCTCTCTCTCTCTCTCTCTCTCTCTCTCTCTCTCTCTCTCTCTCTCTCTCCCCCTTTTTTTTTCAGATCTATCGTCCACGGAGCCCTCCGCCGTGTGGATTGTAGGCTTAGATTCCTTTAAAAAAGACGAACGCACAGTGCAAACGTAACTGACGTTAGACAACCACCATCACCACAACTGCTGACACAGTATGTTTATTTCCGACATGTACCACGTTGCAAGAGCGCCCTTGAGCCAGTGGTACCATGCTCGACTGACAACTCCAGGACCCGGGTTCAATTACCACCCCGCATCACGTTCGCTGGACAAAACGTGCCGTCTGGGTAGGCTGCCTTCGGTCATTACTGCCCCTTTGTGCCTTTCTACACGCTGTATATAAATTTCAGTGTTAGGCTATTATAAACTTAATGTCGTTTTCCTGTTTAACGCACACCAATCGTCTTTTGATCAAATTTTCAATATCCACTTTGGTCGGCCCTTGTTTAGGATAGGCTGTAATGTTAACATTCAATCACCTGTGGCGCATATATCCATGTACCCTGAGAAGAGCCCTGCGGGTATGAGTCACACGCGATCCCGTCATCGTTAATTGTGACGTCTACCGAGATTTAATCAATTTATTGATTTAAAGACCTATTAATTGTATTCACCATACATTAATTCCCTACTATTGCAGTTTTTGTGCGTACCAAGTGATCGAGGCGACTAGAAGAGCACCGAGACATAGGCACCTAGATCAAAGTTGCTGAAGTTCGCCACAGAATGCTTCGCACTTAAATTTGATGATGGAAAGGGCAAAACAGGCTGGCGGGAGTAGCAATTTTTACAGAAAGACGATTTCTCTGCAATAAAACCGAGAGATCACACGCATTGTGCGAATCGATGTCATGTGAAGCAATCGGCGATGAAGTTGCCTGTGACGCCCCGCCACGGTGGTCTAGTGGCTATGGTACTCGGCTGCTGATCCGAGGGTCGCGGGATCGAATCCCGGCCGCGGCGGCTGCATTTCGATGGAGGCGAAATGTTGAGGCCCGTGTGCTGTGCGATGTCAGTGCACGTTAAAGAACCCCAGGTGGTCGAAATTTCCGGAGACCTCCACTACGGCGTCTCTCATAATCAGAGCTGGTTTTGGGACGTTAAACCCCACAAATCAATCAAGTTGCCTGTGACGAATTGTTCGGCATTTAACCAAGCGCTATGAGTAGCATCAACGTATTTGGGCAAATTTAGTAGTTTTGTGCATGACGTCTGATTACCAGGCCCGTAGGCAGTGGTGTGGTGCACAGTATCGGACTACGGTGTCTGTGCACGGCACAGACGCCGTATTGTAGACGTCTCTTTGAGCGAGAAGAAATGCTCGATATGGTGTGTTTTTTGTACGTATAATCAGAGTGTTCCTTGTGGCATTCCTACGAGGCCGAGCAAAACTTGCAAAAGCCTGCTGAGTTATCGCAGTACATGTTAATTCTCTATCACATTGCTGTAAGAGCGGTTAAGGAACACAAAAACCGGGTGGGAGCAGCCTACCGTGATGAGTTGGTGGCGCGCTGGCTTGGCACCGCAAGGGCCCGGGCTCGATTCCTGCCCCACGTGCAAGGTTGCCCTCGGTCATTACAGCCCGTTTGTCTGTTCTATGTCTGTCTGCTCGTATCGACGGCATAGTTTTCTCTTGTTTAATCTAGGCAAAGTGTGTTCTTATCAAACTTTCAGTGTCTGTTTTTCCTAGTCCTTGATTGGCATAGGCTGTAGCGTTAAAATTGAGTCTCCTGTGGTTCCCAGGGTGGGTATGGGCCACAAGTGGTCGTGTCACTGTTAATCGTGACATGAGTGAGTAATATCTCGCATTAGTGATGTAAAGATTGATCGTTCTTGTTGGTCATACATTCATACCCTACCATGCCAATTTTGGATTATGCCAAATGAGCGAGACGACCACCACGTCTTGGGCGGCTATAGATAGATGTGGTAAATGTTCACGAAGTTCGCAAGAAATTCTTCGCGTTTACAACTTTACAATGACTATTACGTCATGTTGCCTTGTTACAGTTTGCCTAATGGTCGCATAAATGAATTTCAGCTATACCCGGGCCCTAGGAGCTGTAAAGCTAGCCAATGCTTTATGCTGGGCAGCGCGAGCTAAGAGGGATGAATGCTCTTCTGCAATAGCTAGATACGCAACATGCATATGCTGCTCTGAAACTGCACGTTGTATACTGCTCTATACTACATATGTATTGGTTATGCTCTTAGTGCTACATACCGTGCTGTTCGTACTTATTTCCAAATAGTCGCTTTTTGTCGTATACGAATGTTTTCATTTAGACGAAGCATTCTCGCGGCTCTCCTTCCTTGACCCGCGTTAGCATGCAATTGAAAGAAATATATCAAAAACATTTTCCTTAAAAGCAGTCTTTTTGTGTAAGAAATATTATCAAAAACAATATATACAAGAAAAAGAGCCTTCAATGATCGATAAAATGCGAGGACAAAGCTGTATCTGTCAACCAATTTTGACATGTTCAAATGATTACTCATACTGCTGCTGTTGTACAGCTGCATTCTCAATAAGAAAAGAGAAGAGAACCACCCCTCGCATTGACGTATTTCAAGGGTTTAACAAGAAGCTCTGTTCAAAACAAGGAACGATTTCTTTCAGGTAGGCATTACTGCTTTCTTTTAGAGGGTTCCATGAGCAATTTAAGGGATTAACAGTAAGCTGTCAATAGTAAACTACCAGAAGAGTATGCGCACTGAAATGCAAAATAAACGTTGTTAGCAATAGAAGTAGTCCCATATCGCAAGTGCAATGTAGAGGTGGAACTTACATCAAGATAGTTTGTCAACTGCTCCACGATGATACCGCCTTCTGGCGATCTTCCAAGGTGGCGGTGACTTTCCAGAAAAGTCATGGGCGCACCAACCTCATCGTAAGTTTCTCGGATAGACCTCATTCGCCGCAATGGCACTCTAAAGAGGTGAAAAACAGAGACATGCCCAAAGGGTAATCACAATACGACGTCAGTGTTTCTGAGAAGAAAACCAAAGAAGACAGATGATCGGAAAATAATCAGTTTTAAAGGGCTACAAGGTCGTTGAAGGATAAATGTTGCTGGAACCGACATTTTGGCAAGGGGACTTGGCTATTAGGTTGTCGACTCACGAAGTCAAGTCCCTTTATTGAAATGTTGACTCTAAGGCATTCTTTATTCAATGAATTCTTATCCCATAAATGCATTGCATTTTATTATATGCTGTGATAACAATGCTGTTCAAATTTACGTGAGAAACAAAAGCACCATTGAGAATCACGCACGACCCTTGGTTATGGGAAAGTTTACGGAAGCCACGGCCACCAGGCCACCTCAATATAGCACCACGTGCTGAGGAGTGGTGGTTCACCTGGCCCATTGGTGCACTAAAAAAAAAATTACAGCATATCCACGGAGTGAATGATGATGAGTGGGCGAAGCTCGGGAGGTTCATCGTAGATCGTGCCGAGTTCCGGATGAATTTAGTTAACGCGCACGCTACGAATCCTTATGGTTCAACTATGCACAAGTGAAATCTCCCACCGGCACTTCATTGCAAGTCAAGATCCAGCGCCTATATATATATATATATATATATATATATATATATATATATATATATATATATATATATATATATATATATATATATATATATATATATGGGTGGCCGGTGAACGGTTCTCCAACGCGATAAGTCGGTATTTCTCAATCAAGAAACTCGCTAGGAGACGCTGCCTGCGCCAACGTTGTCTCTCGCGGGTGAGGGCGCGTTCTCCTTCTTTGCGAGCTGGTAGAGCGTTCATCTAAGAAAGAGCGTTTCCATAGTCAACGCGCGCCTTTCGCTCTCTCTCTCTGTCTCTCTCTCTCTCTCACAAGACAGCAGATGGAAGAGTGAGAGAGAGAGAGGCACGCGCCGGGAGGCACGTGCCGAGGGCGAGCGCGTGCCTCCCGGCACGCCGGTTACGCCTGACGCCTGATGCCTGACGCAGGACAAGGTTAGACTAAGAGGAGCTTCGCCCCTAAAAAAAGGGTGACCTGCACGCTGCCCAGGACAATCGGCTGCCCTGGAACTTACACGCTGTCAGTTGCGCTGCCCTCCTTCGACGCACGCAGTCCTGTCCTGAGTCCCAGACTCTGTCCTGCTCTCCAGGGTTCACTCTTGTCGCGTTGGAATCTGTTGGTATGAGCTGTACTTGACGAATATATAGTTTTTCCTCTCTTCTTTGAGGCCTCCATCCGCATTACCTTTACGACAAACGGGACGTAAGGTCCATTAACGTAAGTTTAAAGCGGAGTAAAATAGAATGGATTGGCAGCGACTGTCATGCTCATGACATTAACGGGTTCTGAGAATGAAAATAGGGCACAAATGAGCCCACTGCTTTCACTTTATTTTAGTTTAGTTTAGTTTATTTTTTTTCTGTCTTACACAGAAAAAGGAGTAAGAGCTAAAGGCAATCTGCCTGACGGAGGCTCTTACTCCTATGCGCACTCGGCGTGCATGTACAGATATACCGAAAATGGTATATCTGTAAAATTAGTGAGGTCTATTTCATTCATAAAATATCTGAGAATTAAAGAAAAACTTTTTTACAGGCTGCTTAAAGTGCGGTGCATGAAAATCTATGTGACGCTCAGCGAGGTTTAATAATCGGGGTACTTGATATTCTAGTTGCTGACGTCCGTAGTTGGTTCTCATGAGTGGTGGCATTCTCGTTTGGTGGCGTAATTGATATCTAGGGGAAGAAATAAGTATGTTACTAGCATGGAGCCTGTGTTTTTTTATGTGCAAGAGCAATCTATAATAGTAAATTTGATTTGCGCGGATTAAGGAGTGTTTATTAAAAAGGTTGCAAGTGGGTAAATCTCGCGGTCTACCACGATAGTTTTCAAATATTCGTATTACTCTTTTTTGTAGTTTTGTTAATTTCTCATAGTTCTTTGCAGTTGTTGTTCCCCAGATTAACGCACAGTAACTAAGTTTGGAATAAAACAGGGCGTAGTACATATTGCTTTCTTCAATGGTAATGGTACAAGATTACTAATTTTATACATAGAGCCTACTGCTTTGCTAAGGTCACCGCATAGTTTATTGACATGATTGTCCCAAGAAAGATTTTCTTGAAACCAGACGCCTAGAAACTTTTGCATTGTTACTTGTTCTATGTGATTTCCTCTGAATAAAACAGTAATATTAAGAGGCATTGGCTTACTTATAGGCTTAAATACTATATACTTTGTTTTGGTAACATTTAACTGAAGTTTGTTTAAGTTCAGCCAGTCAGATAATAAATCTAAATATGAATTCACTTCTTTTTCAATATGCTGTAGGGATGAATTTGAGAAAAAAAGATTAGTGTCATCCGCATATATGACTATGTTCGGTATAGGTGAAATGCTTGGGAGGTCATTAATGTATATATTAAATAACATAGGGCCAAGTATAGATCCTTGCGGAACGCCAGTCGTTATCTTAAAATGTGTAGAGGTCGCCTGATTGATTGTAACATACTGAAAACGATTAGTTAAGTAGCTTCGCATAAGGTCTAATGTCGTATCGCGTATCCCATAGTTGTAAAGTTTACATAACAGAATTTCGTGATCTACACTGTCAAATGCTTTACGCAAGTCGAGGAATAAGCCGACCGTGTATAACCGACTTTCAATATTTTGTAATATTTGCTGTTTTACCTTGAGGAGTGCATCCTCACTTGATTTATTTTTTTGAAATTCATATTGTGATGTACTAATTATCGCATACTTATTTAAAAATCATTCCATTCGTGAGTTTATAACAGCCTCAAAAAGTTTTGAAAAGAGCGGCAGTATTGATATAGGTCGGAAATTGTTTACAGAATGGTCTGCACCCCCTTTGTGAATTGGCGAGACTCGTGCTATTTTAAGTTTGCTTGGAACTTTTAATAACTTCGAACAATGTATAGTAGCTCTTAAGCCGAGCAAATGAAAGTTTTTTTACATTTCAGGCTGATGAGAGAAAATGCCGCATATTCAAAGGTAGAAATGGAGTTCGACAACAAATAAGCAGAACGAAATAAAAGACATGCCGTGCCCCAAACGGAAGCCATGTTTTTTTTTTTAGTTCGCGAGCTTATTGTTAGCGATTTTTTTTCTGGCTAAAATCAGGCACGAACTTTGTTCCCGTAGAGTCATTTGCTGTTGTTGCTATTCTTCTCGGCGTCCAAATTTATTTATTTTTTGCTATGGTAGTCCCGGCCACTCCAAATCCGCCAAGCCTTTCGCTCCAAAAAGCACTTCAGCTAGAGCAGTCTTACTGAAACCGTGTTCCTGAAACCATGTTACTGAAACCGTGAAACGGGTTGTGCAAGCAAGCACGATTTTTTTTTTCGAGTGCACGACGAATGTTTCCCATTCGATATCCCTGTATTTCCGAGTTTGCGTGAAGCAGGCGGACCACCACTTGATCGCTAGAGCGCTTTCGTTGTTTTTGCTCGTGCGTTGGAAATGACCTACTAGAAAAATATTACGCCATGGCATTCACCGCTAAGTTGTGTCTCTGGATCATGCGTCCCTCTTTTCCAAGCATGTCCAGCTAATCCTAAGATACAGTATTGAGGCGTGTGTTTCGATTATAACCGTCGTAGTGGACGGTCCTCGCCGACCGCTCAGAAGACAGCTTTGTGCCCGAACCATTCGAGAAAGGAAATGTGTCTGCATGACATCTCTGTGACGTTATCCTCCCTCCCCCTCCACTTACGTCGATGATAGAAAGATAAGAAATTTCATGGGATTCCAGTTTAATGTGCTCAGAATCCCGGGCTCGTGTTTATAAAAAAAAACTAAACAGTTTAGGTTAGGTGCCTACATTGGAGTAGACGACCTTGCAGCCAAGGAAAAAGACGGAAATTACGGTAGTCCGAGATGGTCGAGTATGCGCGGGAGAAGGCGCGCAGCCACGTGGTGGACATGCGGGGCAGGAGGCGACCATCGTTGGAATTCGTTGTACAGCTGGGAACAGGCTAGCTGGTAACTGGGAACCGGTTTTGCAGCCCCAGGGAAACGTGTAGTTCAGACAGCCTGTCGAGGAATGTCTGTGGTCACCAGCTGGTTAGGCTGGGGTTTGGCGCCATCGCACCCCATGAAGCGTCTTTGTTAAAAGCACATATGAGCAAGGGGCAGAGTGGATTTTTGTTGTCAGTGTGGATGGTTGTGCCTGTGGGTTTCCATGTTCCTTTCGGTGTGCTAGTTGCTATGCGGGGTCTGTTTGTTTGATGCCTGTATGTTGCTAGGGGTTTGGCACCAACTTAGACATGTGGGGTTCTGTTTGTGTGAAAGATTGTGATTTGCTGTGAGGCATTCAGGGGCGGAGCAACCGGTGTTTATAAGGTGGCCCCTTGTCCCTGGCAGAGTGGTTGGAAGCGAGGTCGGAAGCATTAAAACGGAAAGGCGGGCTAGTTGGTTTGGCTGCATAATGAAACTTTTGCGCACACAAGACGAAGCCACAACGAAGAAGCACACAAGGACTAGCGCAGTCCTGTGTGCGCTAGTCCTTGTGTGCTTCTTCGTTGTGGCTTCGTCTTGTGTGCGCAAAAGTTTCATTATGCGAGGACGGAAGGCTGAAGGTTGGTGAGGACGGAGCGGATAGTGCTAGAGAGGGCATCTAGCACGAGCCCGGGTGGTGGTTATGGTCGCAGGAGCAGTGCTATGCACTGGGGTCGGCTCTGCCGAATGGAACCGATCGTTTCACCAAGGTAAAGTGTTCTAGAAGAGGGTAGTGGGCTCACTCTCCGGGGAGAGGGCACGTTGCCGCGGCGCAAAAAATGTAAACAACTTTTCGTTTTCCTGAGTGCCCGAGTGGCGGCGCTACTATCGTCAGCAATGGGAGCCTTCGCCGTTCCTTCGCCCCGCTGCTGTAGTGCTGCTGCTGTGTTTCGTCGTCGCTGCACGTTTTCGGCCGAGCATTGCTTCGTCAATACGTTTCATTTTTCAGTTCTTATAGTTGTGAATAATGTAGATTGGTAGTAAACACCTCGCGGTCATCGACTCTTCGTGCGGAATGGCACCACGTCGCCAGAACCATTGTTATGCGCCCGGGTGCCAGACGTACCATCAACAGTGCGATTAATATGATCTTCCAGAATGCCAGTAGAGCTGTATGAAAATGCATGCGTTATTTGAATGGAAATGTGTCTATTATTTGTCATTTTTGTTAGTATTTCTTCTGATTCAGTGTCTTTACTTATTGTGTGAACAATATCTGTTGATTATTCATGTGTTTATGCGAACTTTTTTTTTAATTTATGCTATTGAAAATATTTAGCGTCTCTGTGATTATTTGTAGTTGTGAATATTTTTCTAGCATCTATTGGGCTGTTTTAGGAGACATGCTTTTTGCCGCACACGCTGATAAGTACAAAATGGGGCAAGGCCCTCTTCAAGCTATTGCAGCTTTTTTCTATCTGTTTTCACTTTAAGAAAAAAAAGAAAGTGATTGATAGGCTGGATCTTGTGGAGTAAGGTCATTGTGCTGCCCCACCAAACAAACTTTTCACTTATTTCTGTGAACGATATTGTTGTCTACATTTTTCCACACCTTCATTACAAATTCATTTTTTCTAAATACACGAGTGTGGACAAATAGTTCTGTAGAAAAGGCTGCAAATGAACATTTCAGGTATATTATAGTGTCAGCAGAATTGCTAACTGGATTTTGCACTCAACTGATAGCAGTGTTTGCATGCAATTTCTTACACAAATATAATTTGCAGCATGTGAGGGGTCTTCAAGAAGCAAAATCTGATTGCATGTGATGCTGGGTGGTCTACCCTTACTTTCGGTCTTTCATTTCTTGGGCGTGATTAGTATCGGTCTTTCCTCCTGCGCACTCCCACACATTTTCTTGCACTTTTCAGGAGAATATATCAGCTGAGAGCGTGTAAGGTGCTTAAGTTTGTAGTAATATTGTTTTATTTAGTGAGAGTACGACCTCACTAAAGTTACTATCGAGTACAAACACTAGCATGAAAATATTAATCTCTTTTATCTAAAGGCAATCGATGTCAGTGCCCTTTAAAGAACCCCAGGTGGTCGAAATTTCCGGAGTGCTCCACTATACGGCGTGCTTCAGAATTAGAAAGTGGTTTTGGAACGTAAAACCCCATAAATTAATTAATTATCGAAAGGCAATAGAACTGCGAGATCTTCTTTTTTTTTTACGTGAGAGCTCGCTACCGCAATACAAAACTGGCGGTTTACACCATAGATTACATCCCGCGCCCGCTGATGGCGCGCTCATGTTAGGTATACTTCATGCGCCAGAACGACGACCAAAGCAAGAATATGCTTACGCGAAAGAAAAAAAGCAACGAAAATGGCTATGAACAGCTAGGGGTTGCATCAGTAGCGCACCCAATTTTTCAAGAAGGGCCGGGCATGCGGTTACACAGTTGTTGCTTGTGTAAAAAAAGTAAATAAAATGCCAAATAATAGTAGCATCAATGACGATGATTATTTTATTATTTTTTCGGCGTTTTGCAGAGACATTAGCGCCACATTCTTCTAGGACATAGCAGCAGTTACGGAGTGGGAGGGGGGTTAGGTCGGCCTCAGGCGGGGTTACAACACCCGAAACCCCCCCCGTCAGTGCGCCACTGGGTTGCATGAAAGTAGTTTGTGCTTGAAGCGCCGGCAAACTAACCACGCTCAGGGCAGCAACGCGTCGCTTACATTGCAGATGGTGGTGGCGCCATCTACCAAATGAGACATAAAGTGCGTCAGTGCACGGCCTCCAGTCAGCCCACTACCCATTTCTAGAACACTTTAACCAAGGTCCTACCAAGCGAGGCTAGGGAGCGGATAGTGCTAGAGAGGACATCTAGTACGAGTCCGGGTGGTGGTTCCGGTCGCAGGAGCGGTGCTATACACTGGGGTCGGCTCTGCCGAATGGAAGCGATGGTTCCACCTAAGCCCTACCAACCGATGGTTCCACCTAGGTCTTACCAACCGAGGCTACTGTCTGTCGATGTATATGTACCGTCTTGTGTATAAAAGTCAAGTTGTGCTCGTGTGAAAAAAAAAGGCTGGTCTCCATCCTTCAAGTTGAGACAACACAACCAACGACGGACAGGTAGTAGGGGGAAGACTTCCGCCCATCCTTCTTCACAGCAGCAACGTCAGCTGGGGGAGCTCGGCTCCACGAGTAAGTGAAGAAGTAGGAGGAAGGAGAAGGTGTGAACTGAGTACCAGTTCACCACATCAGATTACCTTCTACCTTCCTTCCTAGAAAATTTACTCCGCCATCTTGTCTGGGCGGCCAAGTTGCCGGCATCTTTTTGTCTTAGATGCCGGCTTCGCGGAGATACCTACCTTGCTGTTTGCACGGGAAACAGAATAGAATCAATATGACCCCTGTCCGCTTAGCTGTCTATTTAGACGTATGAGACAGGAGTAATCGATGGAGAATAAGCAATATGAGCGCTTGTTGAAGAATGAATGAGTCTAACGAACACAATGTAATGAACAAAAAAAATGTCGCTATGCAAAGTAGAAAGAAGGAAGAAAAAAACGAGAAGTACAACAATAAAAAAGCGATAATCGTAATTAAGTCAACTGTCATCGATACTTTGGTTCTTGACATAAATAAACTGCCTTAACAGGCAGCTGATTCACTTATTTGCGTACAAAAATTGCACGTAAACGTATTCTTCTAACAAAAAACACATGGAACAATAAAACATTATGCGCGCGCGCAGTGCATTAGCTAGAGGTGAACAACTAATACACCAGTTATCTCTATGTTGATATCTCTTTTTGAGGTCTAGGCAGCCCCATATCGAAAACCAGATGGGCTGGTTAGGAGATATAGCAAAGGTACAGATGAACGAGGGTCTCATCGATTTAGATACATTCCCGGTGCCCCTAATCTTAAACTTTCCTCTACTTTATGTGCTTTACTACTTATACGTGTCCACATAGTTCCCGCCATGCCCCCTAGCCTAGTATAGGCTTAGAGTTTTACAGGCAGAAAGATTTTCTTGTTGTTGTTGTTATTATTCTGCGCAATATGCCTTAACTTTACAATACCAACCATTTCTTTTCCCACTCATGTAACTATAACTAGGTCATGTGAAATGTCAAGAGACATCAGAACATAATGTAACTCCATAATATATGTACTCGTGAACAATTTCTGGAGACATACTGTTTACGCAATAAGGACATCTAAACGGTTGCTAATAACAAATTTCTGGACGTCTCATACAGTTTTCCAGTTATTCCGTTAAAAAGAAACTTCAGCTATATAATCAATAGGTGCCCAGTACATCAATGAGTGCCCAGCATATTTATACGAAGTACTTGTACGTTAATTTTGGAAAAGCGAGTGTTTCCAATTGGCTTAGAGACCGCAGCTTGCCATCTGCGTTTTTATGACAATAGCCATTATTCAAGTCCTAAACATGTCTTAAATGAAGTTGTGAAACCGCAGTAACCACAACATGCCAGGTCTGTAACCGGCCTGCTACTTTTTAGCATTGTGGTTGGGCTCTCGTCATGTTTAACTTGCCCAGCTGCTCATCCATTTACATAAATAAGGAAGGGGAATGCATTTCATTGTCACATCTTCACGTGCAAGAATTTTCAGCAGCCGTTTCTGAAAAAAAATCACCATACCTTGTCCAGCCACATGAAGTGATATTTCATCCGGCCAAACCATACTACTTGGTGTATTTTAAGCTGTAATAAAACTTTCAGTTAATGTTCTGCTACAACAAAAATATTTTGCAGAGAAATTAGTCTAGTAAAGTTGAAAGGATGACAGAGACATCAACACTCCCCCAAAATAAATAAGTTACTGGTGTCAACTCTGGATATTATTCTTGCAACGATAAGGCTCATTCTACTTGTAAGCCAATGTCCAAGAACTCTCAAAGGCCAGAACAGGCTACGCAGTGAATACAGCTGCCGCCACAACCACGTGACGCATAGACAGTAACCGCCGTACAAACTGGTTCACTCACACGAAATTATGGCATTCCCATTTCTCTCTTTACTCACATTTCATTCAGTGCCTTCCCAACCTCAGCCAATTTTCTGGAGTAAATGCACAGGCGCGCCAGCAGAATAGCTCGCTACGCATATTTACATGGCAACATCTTAGGGACACACTGCTCACTCGAGTTATACCTTCTTTATACTTTTCTTTGCAATCTTCTAATTTTGCCTTCCATTAATAAAAGTTATTACCCCCTGTAACAACTCCCAGTTCGCGCATATGCTGCACGAAATCGCCGAAAGAAGCTAAAGAGGCTAGCTCCGACAGTCGGGATCCGCCCATTTCGCGTTAAAGTGAATGGTTCACTGAAACAGCTACTACGGGCTATTTATTTTCTTCTGTGTTAAGCATTAGTGAAATTAAAGAAATGACTCCTGGAGAAACATCGGCGTACTCAGCTAAGCCACCAAGTATACATGTATGAATGGAGTCTGCTGTAAGAAGTTTGTTCGTCTGGAGCTGCTCGCCAATCAACCGGTTAAGTTATCCGCGCGGAAATCATTCCCCTACATGCCATGAGACTTAACTCAATGGAGGCAATAACCTGAATTTAGCGCTTCTAAAATTAAAGCGGCCGTTTACTTCTCAGTCCCGCGCCCGTTCGGCACTGCCTCGCGTGCATGAGAGGCAGGCAAGTACAGCCTTGCTTGCTTGTGCGCTATCGCAGTGGCAGACAGCCCCTCGCATTGTGAAATCGAGGCAGCTTCGCTGATGCGAAGACTTTGTCTCGTATAGGCCAAAACGAGCAGCGTCTTTTTTTTTTTTTTTTCTGTCAAACGAGAATGGGCGTTTTTGACTTCCCACAGCCACGTTACAAGATGTGACGTTTGGCATCCCAGGCGGTGAACACATGAGAAGGTGATCGCATGTCGCTTCACCTTCTATTTGGTTACGTGATTGATTTGATTGATTTGTGAGGTTTAACGTCCCAAAACCAGCTCTGATTATGAGAGACGCCGTAGTGGAGGGCTCCGGAAATTTCGACCACCTGGGGTTCTTTAACGTGCACTGACATCGCACAGCACACGGGCCTCAACATTTCGCCTCCATCGAAATGCAGCCGCCGCAGTCGGGATTCGATCCCGCGACCCTCGGATCAGCGGCCGATATTTGGTTACGTGACTCCTCCCGTATGTTTAAAAATTGAAATACAATATTTCTTTCTATTCAGCACCATTTTATAACTTGTAAAAAATATCCGATAAATGCGAATGGGAAATTGGCGCTACCTTCGTGTCATATGATGAAACCACTGCAACAAGCGGTTCATACAGCACACATTGCAATACCTATATGCTTGTTCACACGTATATGATTTCTTCTAGAATTGTCTATACAAAATCGACTGAGAATTCACACGACATCGTGTTTTCGAATGTAGACCCACTGACAGCGCACGTGCTTCTATATACGAACCTTCTCCTAGCACCGTCGCGTTGCCCACTTCGAAAATAGGATTACCCGTTACACTTCCCCCCTAATCGGTCGGGAGGGCGAAAATTCAATTAGAAGGTCAAGTTCGTACCTTCTACAAAACATTTACGCTTCTTACAAAACATTCATTGCTTGCGAACCGTACATTAAAGCTGTGTGAAACGCGGAAGAAATTTTCTGTATGCTGAACATGTAAACAGAAAATGGCAGATCCCGCGTGCAGTGGGAATCAAGGAAATGCGAAGCACGCATCAAGAACGTAAACTGGATCTGAATTGTTGTCTCACTGTACTGAGTTTGGTACGTATTGACGCGAGGGGATGTGCCCACTATGATTACTTCTTGCCGGAAGCGAGCTACACACTACGGGCACCCCTTCTACAGTCTGAAGACGAAGAAGGGCGCAGATGTGCGAGCGTTGTGTTCGATGTGTACGCCATCATACAAGCAGGACGCGCTACTTTACTGAGCCGTGTTGATCCCCTTCGTGACAATATGAAGTTAACGAAATGGCCGCAAGAGCCCCAAGACGGTGGCATGTAAACCAT
Organism: Hyalomma asiaticum; assembly: GCA_013339685.2. NCBI lineage: Eukaryota > Metazoa > Arthropoda > Arachnida > Ixodida > Ixodidae > Hyalomma > Hyalomma asiaticum. Next base: position 192,912,207 of record CM023481.1, read on the forward strand.
GCCGCTCATGACATGCATATCATGATTTTTGTGTTATAACCTGTCATTTATGTTCGTCATGCAGTCATGTTGTGCCATACCAATTTTAGCATGCGTCCCATTAACGAAAAGGTCAGGAGAGCACCAAGGCTGTGGCACGTAAATCATGCCGCTCATGTCATGCATGTCGTGATTTTCATGTTATCACTTGTCATTTATGCTCGTGATGCAGTCATGTTGTGTCATACCAATTTTCGTATACATCCCATTAACGAAACGGCCAGGAGATCACAAAGTCGTAGGCGGATAGATAGATAGATAGATAGATAGATAGATAGATAGATAGATAGATAGATAGATAGATAGATAGATAGATAGATAGATAGATAGATAGATAGATAGATAGATAGATAGATATGTGTGTTTCACCAAATCTGTGTTTCACCGACAATAGATCATATAGTTGTTCACATGATATTCGATTTTTCTTCCGCGGACGTTGGGGGGGGGGGGGGGGGGAGTGGTTGGACGGGGAGGTGTATTGTGCCGTCCTCTCTACAAGTCTAATATAGGACCCTCTATGCACTTATCAATACGAAGCTTTTAAACTTCAATCGCCGCCTTAGGACACAACACGCCATTAATCTATCGCAATTGTCGCGTTCCGCTTATGCTGCGCTAAAAATCTTATGCGATACAAACAAAAGCTCAACAAAATCCAGCGAAGGATACAAGTTGATCGAAGTCGTTTTTTCCATCTCTTAAACTGGTCGTCGACTGCGATTCCGCAGCCATCAGCTGCGGTACCATCCGCAAGTTTAGTTTCAGGGTCGCACAGCAGGTTGCCATTGCTCTTGCATTGACAGACAGTGCACATGACACGATTTACTCATATTCCAAAGCCGATATCAAGGCCTTTCAAATGGCCATGATGGCTCCCCAGGCCCTTCCGATCATCCAGCAAGCCAAAGGCCTCAAGCATCACTCAATGGCCTGGTTCTCTTGGCACCTTAAAACCAATGAGGGTGCCTCGCTCAATCCTAACGAGGAGGCGCACTACGATGCATGAGGTTTGGTCCCAAGAAGACTCCTGCCTCTGCCGCACTCCTCAGTGTGCAGGGCACCAGGCTGTCACTCTCAGACTTCTACAAACAAGCTCTTGCCCGACCCCTGCGGACCTGCACACTATGTACCTCGGACTGTTCCCATTGCCGGACTGCCCCCTGTGTGGTGGTTATGCCGACTTCGAGCATATCGTGTAGGGATGTACCTCTTCCGGTCTCCCTTTCACCCAAGACGAAACGATGAAGCTCATTAAGGCTCAAGACCAGACCTCTCAAATCATGGCCATCCAGAGGGCCCGCGAGAGGGCTGTCAGGTTTCACCTGATGCTCCCCAAGTGGAGCTAGCCGTGTGACGTTGAGTTCGCTCGTGCCTATTGTGCACGCAACAATGTCGCTTCGCTCCCTTACTACATCCAAAAAGAACTCTTGTTTCTAGAGTTTTATCCCTCAGACAGGAACACCATATGCCGGTGCAAATCTTTGTTTTACTATCAAGTGCAACTCAATGCGAAAATTATGTGCGCACGGCGCTCAGTTTTATCCAGCTGTGCGCCCCTAGTCTGTACAAACCTTCCGCATCTGACCTACTATGGCATCAAAGTACGAACTCTCCAGATAAAACAGATTTTGTAATTTTTTTCTATTTATCACTTAAGCCGCATGCATGGAAATCGATTTTTCTTTCTTCTTTTTTGTTTACAATAACGAAATGCATTGCCTGTGACGAAACCCCACGTTATGCCAGACAGCGTGCACAGGCTGATATGGGAGTGTTTTCGGCTGCAGCGCTGGCCGAAGCGAAAGACAAGCGCTCTTACCTTATTTGCGCTAGCGCCGACGCCGACAAGACGAAAAACACAGCCCCATATCTGTACCCTTTCATGTGGAAACGACGCTGACCCTGGTTATTGGACGCTGCCTAGTGACGCTCTTTCCAGTCCGGGTGCTGCCAAGCAAGTGCTTTGGGCACGCAAGCAACGCAAGTCGACACTGGCTCAGCGACGGCTACTCAAAAGGTGCAGCACACAGCGCCCCTCTCCGGTGCAGCGGCCTGAGCAGTTGTCCGTGTGGTCTTTACACTCTACTCGGATGCCCCCGAGGGCGATAGAATTCGTGCGAAGCTAAGCGCCCCGGCGAGACACGAGGCCGAATCACTATCTAATGCGCAGACACTTCATTGCATTGTTACACGAGAGACATGAGCGAAAAGATACAGCCAGAAACTCGCCTTTTTTTATTTTTTTAATTATTTTTTTTATTTTTTTGCATGAAAATTCTGCAGTATAAGAACAGTTAACTAGCAAGGCAGGTAAACACTGAGTGCACTATGAATGTTTGCATTTACCGTCACATGAGCAGAGGCAAATAGCCATCTAGCCCTGAAAGCAAGTACAGTTTATCGCAAATTGAGGTAATGTAATGAATCTTTTTGCATGCATCATCCACTACAGATGGCTAATTTCATTCTTCTTCCAAGTAGTAGTGTATTAAAATGATCGTGGAGTGTACTAATAATAATAATATGTCTTATGCCAAAGAGATTCGTAGAAGCAGGTATCAGTCAATCGCAGTTTACACCGAATATATTGTTGAAGAAGGCCACTTGCTAATATTTAATAAAGATAAGGAAAGAAAGAAACTACGCAGTTTCGCCAGAATGGCAAAGTAATTATTGCTATAGCAACACGCTGGAATACTCTACGAAGCAATGTGAGGCAAGGTTTTAGGGGCGATGTGCTTCGGCTTTCTCCTCCCCAACTGCGGGTTTCTGTCCGGCGCTTACCTGTGGTGTGCCTCATGCACCGCACTTTGCGCCTGCTTGTGGACCCGCCTGCGAGAGCGCGTTTTCTTGAGCGCGACTAACGTTTGCGAAAGCTCTTCGAACGGCGTTCAGATGAAACGTGAGGCGCGTGGAGGGATGTTTATTGCGCGCTGCAACTTTTAAGAGACGCCGTCGCCGACTGACGCGGCCGAGCGGTTCGTCTCGAGGATGAGGCGCTGCGCGAGCATGGTGACGAGGACTTTGCGCCACCTCGTGAGCGAAGTCTAAATGAGCCTTAGTCGCGGAAAGTAGCTCACAAAGCGCCCATGTTGCAGCCCCAAACATAGAGTTTCCCACTAAAATACTAGAGGGAAAACTGGCGTTAGTGTCTATGGGAGTTTCAAACAAGGCGGTTGAGCCAGCATGGGAATGATGGGTATGACATGGATTTGCCTAGTCTTCCTTCTTCTGGCTTCATATCGCTTTGCGACTTCAAAAAAAAAGGTCGTTACGTCAAAATATTGCGCTAAAACGGAACATTTTGGAATAACTATGTGCGTGCGCATGTACTAGTTGCTTTTTCGCGGTTAGAAAAGTAGTGAACACTCAACAATTTAGCACTAGTGCGCGATATGGCAATGTTGCCTCCTCTGCTTGTGCCCAGATTTAGCAGCGTCCATACTGTTTTAAGTTCCAGATGCACTTGTGTTCGCACTTAAAATAAAGATTTTTGCTCTTGTAAGTGTCGTGCTGACACTTTAAAGTATGTAAAAGGTAGATGTGTCTTCTCAATATAACAAACGGGCTTTCGCTCGCTTCTTTTAGTGCAGGAAAAGTGCTCCACTGTATTTTTACAAACTATATGCATGGGTCAAGCCGCTGCGCGAGGCCGTAGCAGGAGCGCAATATCGCCCATCGCTTCGTGGTTGGTTTTGTGCAAAAACGTGATGTTAAATAAACAGCGGTGCCACTAAACCCCAACGGAAACTGATCAAAGATCAGTTTCCGATGGGGATCTCCGAGCTTTGATCTGAGCGATGGGATTTCCGAGCTTTGATCTGAGCCGACTTTTTGAGCGTCGTCCGCAGGCGCGTCCGCCTATCGTCCACTGGGCGCCTACTACGAGCGATAACTGTGCGCCTGCCTGGCGCTTTCGGTCGGCGATGAATTAATCAGACAGCGGAATTGAAATGGCGTAGTAAAAGATATGCGGACAGCCTTCTAACAAGGGATGTATGTCAGCCGTGAAAGTGACCCTACGCTTAGAGATTCTATCGCATCTGATACAAAAGAAAAGAAAAACCAGCAAAACCGCATCGATAAGGTTCGCGAGACGCAACGCGAATATTTGTAAAGTTGAGCAAAATAGCACTGCAAATAAGATATGTAGCATATCCATCAACAAACCCAACAACGAAACACTGCATGGCACCTCATCACTGCAAACAACTTTGGTACATGCGACAGTCCGATGATCTCTAGCGGTAAGGCCAGTAAAGCGAACACTACAGCCGCTGCCTTCGTCGCGGAATGAAAAAGTGTAGTAACGTCACTCGCGTCACTTAAGGTAAAAAACAGGAATAAACAAATCCACCAAAACGTTTGAAGCCGCAGGCACGAAGACTAGACAAATCCATGTCATGCCCATCATTCCCATGGCAGCTTCACGATTGCAGCGCCAGTTTTCCCTCTAGTATTTTAGTAGGAAACTGTATGGCCCCAAATGATATAAATAAATGGTGTGCCGATTGCGTCCTTAAGAACGCTCGTCCTATGGAGAGGTCGTGGGTTCGAAAACACACCCAGGCGCTAGGTAAATATTTCTTTAGGGTTGTTTTTGTCTAGACTACTAGGATATATATATATATATATATATATATATATATATATATATATATATATATATATATATATATACGAAGCACGGCGGTGACAGGCGGCACCAAAACTCGTGCCCATATAAATGCTATCTCAATAAAAAAACTTCAATATTATGTTTCGCTGGGAGGCCAGCCTAACGAATATAGCCCAGAAAATCGTACATCACGAACAAACGGAAAGCTTTGTGAGTCAGGCGCCTGTTTCTCCGTGGCCATTTGGGCTAACGTGCGAAGCGTAATTAGACCTTACCCATGTGCGAAACCAAACCGAAACTAAGGTCGCCAAATATTTGAATCCTTAGTTTCAATATCTTACGTCATGCGCGACCTTCTAAAACTTTCTTTCATTGTGTTATGTCATATTATCAAGTCCTGAACCGTGAAAAATTTTCCCGTAATTGCTCCTTCACACTAAACAAAAATAACCAGGAACGGGAGTAAACAGCTTGTCCTCTAGCGCACAACCTTTTCTGGGTTTTTTTTTACTACGTAACAGTCAAGGCAAAAATTTACTCTCACGCTAACCGAGTTTTTGAACGTAGAAACGGCAGTAATTATTTACCCCCCTGGAGGTTTTCAGCGAGTATACGCGGAGTAATTTTTTACTCCCTAAACAATGCTTTCTCGGCTTTTTTTAGAGTTATTTTTAAAGCTCATTCGAGGTTTACTGTGGCTGGGTAAACATTAGGCTTACGCAAAATGCAGACATCGCTCAATTTATTGAGCAGTAAACGAGGACTCACCCTTCGAACTTATAACATTGGAAGCACGTTTTCACTCGTTGAGAGCGCAACAAGCACAGGCACAAGCGCGGGAGCAGAGATACTCGAAAGTGCGTTTTCACTTGGCCGCCTTCCACCAAGACCGGCGCTAGGACAGCGAGCATCGCTCGAACTCAGCACAAAACCACGCCGCACTGGTAACACTCGGTGTAGTTCGCCGTGTCGTTGTCGTACTGGTTGACGATGCGGTCAGTGGAACGTTTGCGACCGTAGTTTCCGTGCTTTCCCAGAACTCGGCGGTGCCTTCGAAACGACGAGCTGCCGGAGATGTCACGGTATCACGTTCTAGTTGGCGGACGCCGGCGTACGCGTATCGGCACGCGCCGATACGCGTACGCGCTGATCACGCTCACGCCGTTCACACTCACGCCCCGAGACGTCGCGTCCCCTCTTCCGCGACCGACGCTTTTGACGAACAGTTGCTTGCAAACGCGCACCATGTGGCTAGGCCTAAATAGTCATTCGAGGGCTATCACGGCCTCCACCCCTGCGCCACGGCAGTTTGGAGTTTTTTACCACGTCACGAGGTACGTAGTTTTGATCACGTGGCTTTAAACTCTAGACTGGTTTTTTTTTATCACGTGACACAAAACCCCCTACGTAGTAAAATAGGGCAATAACGTCCTTTTACTACCTTTCTAACAGGTGGTAGTAAAACTATGTCATATGCTCCTTTTACCTCAACAAGACGTAGTAATTTTGAAAACAAGGGAGTTTTTAAGGCTCATGAGCAGCAAAAACCCAAATATCGGGCAACTTTTGCTTACAGTGTTGCAAAGGCGAAGGCACGGTAGAAAGGCTTAGCTTAGACATAGGCACATTTCCATCAAAGGAGATCTTCTTGCTTCTATTCAGTCTACATTTATCTAGAAGCTTTTGTGATATTTTGTTTTGTTTTTGTTTTTAACAGAGCGCTGCGTAGGTCAAAGTGACTGGCCCATCTTGGGCTTTCAGCGGGCGACCTGCTTCTTGAACTCGGGTGATTCTGACAAGTTGACTGCAGAAGTGCGAATTGGCGATAAAACATAATGTGTATAATTGTGACCGTTCAGACAAATTGGACATCATTCAGAATACCTAAAGCTGCCCAGGCGAGTGACTTGGCTTTCACCATGACCAAGCGGCAAAGAGAGGTTTGCCCTATAGGAAACTAACTCTATCCGCACGCAAGAAACTGTATATGCTCTGAAATGAACAACTGAAAGCGCAGAGACAGGGCAGCATTTTTGCTTTCCTCAGCGTAAATCTTGCCCCGCCACGGTGGTGTAGTGGCTATGGTACTCGGCTGCTGAACCGAAGGTCGCGAGATCGAATCCCGGCCGCGGCGGCTGCACTTCGATGGAAGCGAAATGTTGAGGCCCGTGTGCTGTGCGATGTCAGTGCACGTAAATAACCCCAGGTGGTCGAAATTTCCGGACACCTTCACTACGGCGTCTCTGATAATCAGAGCTGGTTTTGGGACGTTAAACCTCAAAAAACAAAACAACAACATCAGCGTAAATCTTAAGTTGCAATGGCAAGTATAAAAGCCACGATTGATTGTTAACATATAAACAGAATAATAAGTGACCCGCAATATCAATATATTAATCATTTTGTATAAACACTCAATGTCGTGAGATAAGGTCAGTGGTGTGCCTTGAACCTGTTGGTGTAGACATACGATTAAGATTTCATCTTGATCATCACATCAGGGTACCACGATAGTCGACAGCTTACTGTTGGCTATATTCGTACGTTTGAAACATCATGCTTAACTGCACCATTCTTGGTTAGCACGTAATACTATTCCTTCCAAAAATGCCATCTTACCACTAAAGTCGATAGATGCAAGAATAACGCAAATTTGCGCATTCCAACTGATAGTGCGTCATTCACAGGCGTCCTTATATCTTTATCTCGCGAAGGACGTACTCATTAAATGGAAGCCCACAGCCACAGTCTTCACAATGGACATACAAGGAGACGGTCAAGGCAATTCATTGAGTATAAACGGCATCCTCGCTTAACTGTTCATTAAATTAACGTCTATATAATTGGCATGGTTAAGTCATTTTCGCTTGTTTGGCACGTGTTACGTCACACCAGTAAGCGATACGTTTATTGCACCTACGCATGTAAGCAACCGCCAGTAACTCTGGTTACGATCAACACGGCAGCGCCCATGCACAAAGCACAAACGACCGTCCGCTTTAATTTGAACTCGCGCTTGGTTCTTGTCCACTGTCCTGTCACCAATAAGCAAATGGTGAAAGCGGCCAGTCCAAGCTGAGGACAAAACATCAGGTACGTTTTCTCGCTATTATTGAGATCACTTGTTCGTCCAGCCCGGCCTCTGAAGCCCACACAGAACCGATAATTTGAGAGTGGCTCTTGGAAACTATGCAAAGTGATCGCAAGTACCTTGCGGCTTCGCTGTTTGCCGTGTAGGCTGTGTCCGAGACGCAAGGCGCTCGCCCTGGTGAATACCGCCATATTTATTTTTACCAGCGCTGCCGTCTGCTCGCCTTCACCCGCTCTATGACTGCGTACAGACGCCATGGAGACGCTGAGCCGACGAAGTGGCGCGGATGAATACATGTTGAGACATTTGCGCCCTTCGTATTGGCTGAGCAGCCCTGCAGCTTCCACGGTGCCGAAAGGCACTTCTCAGATGGCGTACAGTCTGTCCAATACCTTTACTGCGACATGACAATATTTCATATACCAGTGCCTCTAAACATTGACCGAAACGATTTCCATGCCTCTTAAACAGGAATGCTTCTTTGGCAAGCATTAATTTTTTCACTCTACATAGTTTGTTTAGATTACCTGGTGCTCAGAAAACGAAGCTCGCCTTTGTGCGACTAGAGATCGTCATAATAAAGTGCACTGTCATACGTATGTACACTGACTTTCGTCGCTTTCGCTTCCATTACGCCTAGCCACCTCTTCATTTCAAGGCACAGGCGTCAAATGGCTCAATGCGCGATGACCTTGAAAAGGTCATGGCGTCAAGTTGAATGGTACAAATGGTATCACGTGACCTATATGAAAATGTGTAGGAATTTTTATACGTAATCACGCGTATTGGCAACTCCCGAAAACACTGCTTCATCTCGTAACACTGCTAAAATAAACAAAGATGACTACACTATCCAAGGTCACGGCGGATCTTTCGTTTAGCGCTGGGTTGAAGTTTCTAGATCGCAGCATTAAATCGCAGGGATTTTCCGAAGGTGAAAAGGTACGTGCGGCTGATCACTTCACATTAAATCCGTCTGAATGATTTCAGTGACGAAACGACGTAGAAATGGTTGCACCTCGCGTACGAATGTCCAGCCTGTTCGACGACCCGCTTCAGATCCCTTTTGCAAATCAGGAACCTTCCAAGCGAGCCGGAGGTTGAGGTAAGCTAATGTTTGTGTGTAGCAGGCCTTCCAGATAGGTGCGTTTATTGCCAAGGAATTCACTTGCATCCTTAGCGTTGGAAAGCGAGATAGTGGTATGGTGCCGACGTCGAATCGCCGAACGCCCAAGCCATAGCGCAAGCGCTCATTTGCAGCTGCTCCTATATTTCTTGCGAACAGATGAACTGGCAACGTGTCATGTGGAGCGATTAATTTAATGTCTGGGTTTTTACGTCCCAAAATTAGCTCTGATTATGAGAGACGCCGTAGTGGAGGTCTCCGGAAATTTCGACCGCCTGGGGTTCTTTAACGTGCACTGACATGTGGAGTGAGAACACGACATTGCCCGCGTACATCGCCTAATAACGTACGTGTGCGCATCACACCACCCGCTTCACTACTATGTTGCATGCGTTGAAAAGTAAGTCAGCGATGATATTTCTGCCGCTTAATTTGAGCATTAGTAGCGCGATGGCTGGCAAGGAAAACGAGCGTAGTCAAATTTCGCGAACATCCCACTACACATAACAGCACCTGCCTATAGATGAAGGTGCACATGCAATTTGAGAAGCCCATGCGATAATAAAAAAATAACACACACACGTGTATAATGTTCTAGTTAACGAGGAGAAAAAAGTCGCCATGAGTGAACTGCTAGGAAAAAAAAACAGCATAGTGCTTGTCAATTTCTTGCCGAGTGCGCGAGTTCCTTATTCACGGCGCCTATATCGTCGCGCGTCGTCTGCTTCTATCCGGAAACGATGCTTGCAGCCTTGCCACCGCGATAACACACATGCTTTTAGGCAGCCGACAATATTCGTTTTACTTTATTTTTATCTTTTTCATGTTGGTGCACTGCCGCATGGCGACGATTAAAGTACTAAGCAGCTGTTTCTTTAGCGCGCCGTAATGCGAAAATGTGTTGCCTTTGTGGGCCGACCCTGGATCGCCTCTTTCCTGGCACGCCCACAAGGTGGCGAGAATTTAGTTAGAATCGCGAATAGGCATTTCCTATGCAGACTGAAATGCATATACTCTTCACTTGTGGCGAATACCCACATACCACAGCCCGGTATATGCAGGTATACGTCACACGTCATCTTTACATGAAAGGATAGCCTGCTGCGTACTTGGTATAGCAATAAAAAGGCACACGTTCTCGCATACGCCGTTGAGAATGACGGCCTGAAGGCAGCGCGTGTTACTTATCGCACCAAAGCGTCTCGCACCAAAAAGGATATGTTACAAAAGTATGATTCATCAAGTGCGCAATGCATTATTAAATACGCACAAGGCTCACGCCTGCAAGCGTACTTCTGTATCTTGATTGCCCCTTTATATTACGCACCCTGCTGAAGGCCTATCCCAGTGCAATTAATAAGTAAATAATTTATTTGTATGCGACATCTTCCCAGGAAACCCTCTGCTGCAGATACATGTAAGGTCTTCGGGCACCTCGCGTCGGCCAACGCTTGGGCCGTTTCTCCAAGCTTAATTTGTCGCGTTTTCAACATGTTTTCGATATGTCAGCCTAGAGCGAATGAGCTTCTGTTACTGCATAATTCAACTCACTCAAAACTACTTATTAGGATCATTCTGAACTTGAGTCTAGCTTGAGTCTAGCGCCATAATGAGATCCATAAGAGTTCAGTTCTCGGCTCGACCCAGGATCCGGCACTCGTAGACTCATTACGATAGGCGATTACAGAAATTCTACAAAACCAGAGACCAAGAGAGAAAGAACGTGTAATTAATAATTACTGCGGTTTTCCGTGCTCAAACCACAATTTGATTATGAGGCACGCAGGGATTCGAAATTATTATTTACCAAGCTGGGCGCCTTAACCTTCACTTAAATTTAAGTACATGGGTGTTCTTGCATTTCGTGCCCATCATTGACCACCGCAGGTGGTACGTGAATCCGCATCGTTTGCCTGCTGAGCTACCTTGTGCAATCGCTCTCAGTAGTTAAAAATTTTAAAACACTTAGCGCGTACGAAAGAAAGAAGGAATGAAAGAAAGAAAAATGACTATGAACGACTACTCAGTATAGAATATATCGCTGCAGCGTAGTTCCGAGCCTCAGTACGTAGAATTAAAGAAGATACAGGTGCTGTTCACAGTACATGACTTCAACGCTGCAAAAGCGACATAAGAATATAACTACCACTATGTGAACAAGCACACGCGGGTCATCCCCAGACCTTTACATGTCTTTGTTGGTAAGTTCTCTTTATGCTTTCGTTTGTTTCCAGAAATGATATTTTTCCTTGATTGTAAACCGCCTTTTTTGTCCTCCTTGGTAAAACTTACGACTTCCATATGTGTTTCAATACTGTTGAAGCAATTCCTGCAAGCTCACTGCTATTTGTATATGTAGCATCATTCAGCCGTGCAGCCGCGATTTCGTAGGGGCATGTTGACTCTTCAAGCTATGCCGGCGCAGCTTCTACAATTCTGGCTCATGAGAATAAACTGCACTATTATTATTATTATTATTATTATTATTATTATTATTATTATTATTATTATTATTATTATTGTTGTTGTTGTTGTTGTTGTTGTTGTAGTTGTTGTTGTTGTTGTTGTTGTTGTTGTTGTTGTTGTTGTTGTTGTTGTTGTTGTTGTTGTTGTTGTTGTTGAATTCTCTGCTGAAGTTCCTAAAATTATTTTTTTCAGAGTGTTTTGGCATCTTATAAATACTCTGAGAGAGGAGTTCTTTTGCTGTAACTTAAACACATTTCCAAGTGTCTTTCTCTCGCTATTTTATGTACTTGGAAGGAAAATTCTGTCCCTAACGTGACTAACCCGACCAGCCGCTGCAGGCACAATCACTTTGATCGGCATAAGAAGGCGATAAGACTACGTACAACGAAATTCCCCCAGGTTTGAGTGCGCTCAGAATTGAAAGACCCGCGCCATCTTATGTTCTGGTCAAACGATGGACCCAGGGATACGGCACTCAAAATTTAAACGGTGCACTCACACACAAAGGAAACTGGATCCCCGACACAGGCAGCAAAGTTTGCCCCAGCGAGACGAAACGTATCATGCTATCTTTTTAAGTGCCCTCCACTTGACTCTAATTGCCCCGCTCTTCTAAGTACCCCGGTCGGCCAACTCGTGCCGCATTCAATTCCCACTGTTGACTACGGCGTGAAAGATACGCCTTTCTTATACAGTGCCGAACTACAAAACTTAAGAGCCGTCTCGAGTGAGAGTTGAAAGCGACGCGTTCGCAGCGGCCTACCGTTTGCCTTCACCCACGTGTCCCAGTCTGATTTCGACACCACCAGATGGGCTCACCTTTTCACAGCTCACACGAGAACGTATCACGAGATTATGTTTAAAATAGTGAAGCGATCTTCCGTGTATACTCTCTATTGAAATAATAACTTCAATTCGGCCTTTTGTACGGCGCACAGATGCTTCTTTCGTGCAATACTCGGTAATTTACTTTAAATAGATTTTGAAGTAACTTGTATAAATGTGGTCGTCGAATATTTACGGACAGTGCCGAGTGGCACAGAAGCGCGTAATCCAGTCTCAAGAATGTAGACGCTGTTCGTTCTGATAAATACATTGGTGGTTTGCATTAAGTTATATATACTATAACTATAAATAATATTGTCTACAAATAGTGCTTCTTTGGATAAATCCCTGGAATTTTTGATGTCGCAAACACAAACGGTCAGAGTTCACAGGGAAGCACCAGAATGTCGACCTCATAAACCACATAGGTATATATACATTGGATAATGCGCGCTAAGATTAAGGTTGCTAAGCCCAGTGGCCGTCCAGACTACACTCAAGAGTGCAGAGCGTAGTATGACGCTCTAGCCAGGTGCGAAGATAGCGTCGATGTAAATTGGTGCCCGCATATATGTGAAGGAATCCCCGAAAGGGAAAGCGCCGTAATGCTTGGTACTGTGCAATCAAGAAAAAAGAAAAGAGCCAGGCCTGCGCAGAACCGCAGGACAGTGACAGCATAAGCAAGAGGAGAGACGTTCTTAGACGCCATTTTAAACGCTTGGGGAAAAGAGCGCAAGTAGAGGTGGTGGGCATCCCGTGCTCCATAACTTATCATTTCGCCATGGAGGGAAGTGCCCACTACGCCATAATTACTGCGGTATTGTAACGTGCAAATCTGTATAACTGCACACCTTAGAGAGTCTCTTGACGTTGTTTTCCCGAGAACGAGCCGAACTCTCGGCCCGGCGCCGACAGCGAGCTGCGGTTCGGGCTTCTCTCTGCACAGCTGTTTGTTGTGCCCAACGTTGCCAGCCGCGCGCGTAGCTCTGCGATTCGCTTCTTCAGCAGCGGTCCGCACCTTGCGAGGAGGCGCCGTCAGGTATATCGAAGAGCGAAGTTGAAGTTGAAGTTGAAGTTGAAGTTGAAGTTTATTTCACCACATTTTTACATATTTTCTTTTACACATTTTTACATACTTTACATTTTTTTACATATCAGTCAGGTGGCTGTCGAGCCTGCGCACGTCGCCTGCCGCGTGACGTATGGCACGATACGACTAAACTGCTTCACGAGGCACCGCTTCGTAATAATGATGACGGAAAAGTCGAAGAGTAGTGTTTCATAATGATGATGTTGATGATGCCTCTGTAATGGGTGCAAAGCTACGAAGCATGCACCCCTGTGTTCTTTCAAATGATTCCTCGAACTCGTTATGCAATCCACTTTCCGCGACGTGTAGTGGCGTATTATTATTCTGCCACGCAACAATACATTTGCTAATGAGATTCCTCGGCAGACGTTATTCCTGTTTAGGTCTTTTAGCGATGCTTTTGCAACCACAGGCGCAGCTATATTTAGAACTACTTTGTATGAGCATTGTGAAAGAACAAAATTTTCAAGGGATTAAATTGCCGGGTCATATGAGATTCGGGTTCTTGCATAAGCAGATGACGTGGCCTTTTTCTGTGGTGATAAAATGAGTGTAAGAACTGTTCTTGCAATTACAGAAGATTTTTGTGCGGCTTTTGGAGCCAGTGTTAACTTTGGAAACAGCTCAGGCTTTCGTTGTGGACTATGGGCCACAACGCCGTCACGCTATGCAGGAATTAAGCGTAAAAAAGACATACGCTATAAATAGCGTATGTCTTTTTTCCACTCAAGTGTCCCTCTCCCACAGTACAGGAACAGTAACAATCACTGGTCGGGAGAAGTTAAGAAGCTACAAAGTAAAGCAAACTCATGGAAAGGGCGCAATTTGTCAATGGCCCCGCCACGATGGTCTAGTGGTTTTGGCACTCTGCTGCAGATCCGAAGGTCACGGGATCGAATCCCGGCCGCGGCCGCTGCATTTTGATGAAGGCGAAATGTTGAGGCCCGTGTGCTGTGCGATGTCAATGCACGTTAAAGAACGCCAGGTGGTCGAAATTTCCGGATACCTCCACTACGGCGTCTCTCATAATCAAAGCTGGTTTTGGGACGTTAAACCCCATCAATCAATCAATTTGTCAATGTTTAGTCGTGCTGAAGTTTGCAATGTGTTTTTAGTTTCACGTCTCATGTATGGTGCTCCAAGTACTGCACTGCTCACGACTCCGCATTCAGGCACTGCATCGTGTATTTGCATTATTTATTTGGAGCTCCAGTTACGAATACATGAGGCGCGACAATCTGTTCCTCCCACTTGAAAGGGGTGGCCTCGGATTAGTCCATCTCTTTAAGCGAATTGTTTCTCGACTGTTTTTCTTTCGAGAAAGCGACCATCCATTTTGGCGTGAAATGCTACAGGTCCGACTAGTTCAGCACCTTCCTATTATAGTAGTTTCATCAGATGTCGTAGGTACTTCACAGGCTCCTTGGGCGCTCCTCGAGGAAGTTGTAGACTCATTCCTTTTCCTGAAAGTTAGATTTACCCTAGAGTATATTTTCGCCGCGAGCAGAAAAGCCATTTCTGTTGCACTGGTGGACTCGATTTTCCCAGATCCTTTGTATCCGACACCTTATTTAAGTCGGCCTTGTCAAAATGTACTTAGAAGGGTTTCGAAAATGTGTATACCTTCCGGTGTCAAAGCATTTTTCTTTAAACTGCATTCGGAAACACTTCCTGTTAAAACATGGTTGAACGCGCAGGGCTGCTTCGTGCCGTGGTCCATGAACTGTAGACTCCGTCAAAGCAGCAGAAACAATTGATCACTGTTTTATTGACTGTACGGATGCAATATTTTTTGGGACATTCTCCAGCGAACTCTTAAAAAGCACATGGACATCACTCATACTCAATTAAATTTCTACCGTTTAAAACGATTGCTGGTCCTCCCTATGACATGCCCATAGAGCTTGGTTTATGCAGCCTATGGAGATCATACGCCATACGGAAAACCCACGTTCCACAAGATCATTTTACCGTGAAACTGTAGCCTACTTAGGAAGTGTATATGCGGCTCAAGAATCGCCGCCTCAATGGATGCACTTGTTAGACGCATGTGTGTGTTTGCCTGATTTTTGAGAGGTGGAGACGTTCTCTTCCTGGTTTTAACTTCAGTTGTCATTTCCATGTAATGAAGAAAAAAAAAAAACAAGCGTAGCTGAGTGGTAGAATGCTCGACTACCACGCAGAGGGTGTGAGTTCGAATCCAGGGAGAGGACTATACCTGGCGACAACTTTCTGTGGCAGCACAGCCAAGGCTACGTGGGCGGAGCTTCTGCACATGTGTTGATACGCCAAGTAGTCCGTTCGAGCGAGATTTTGATTTCGGTTTTGCGAGCGCATCCATCATGCGTTTCTGAGGGTGCCAGTTTCAAGTGAACCCCGCCCCCCACCCTCCGGCATATGTGAACAGTTTTATAGCGGTATGGAAGATCTATAACTGGTTGGTTATTTATAACTTTAACTCGAAGTAAGCCCAATGTAGTATACGCTGATATGCCAGGCACTCACTCAAATGCAAACGCGCACCTTGTATACAACGATTTGTAACTCCTTTTTTTTTCTTTGTGTGGAAGATCGTGTACTGTGCGGAACCGTAGGAACACTAAAGAATCCCTTTTGTTCGAACAAGCAGTTTTATTTCCTACATTCTCTGGAAGACGGAAAGGAGCTGCGCAATTATACACCTCACATGCAGGCAACAAGCCATTTCATCAATTCCGTTGCATACAGAGTAGCTATTCTCATTTCTGTGACGCAATAACTTAAGTAACTTTCACAAGGCTCTCCTATGAGTTTGGCAGGGAACGCGTCGCCGCTGACGGGTGGCTGGCTATGTTCGCCACCGTCCTACAGATGTGCGCATTTCGAGTTTGGAAGTCCAAGCGAGAGAGACGCACACCTTCACTGGCCGTTGCCAGCAACGCTGTTTTCGAGCGAAGTGTAACGCTCTCATTGCAAAGCGCCAAAAACACTTCCAACTGCAGACCCGGACGCGTATACGCGGTCGCACACAATGCGCGGCATTCATTTTTCACAAGATGCACATTCTGAATGACCGTATCAGCGGCAATAAACAACCCAAAATACCAACCATGTATATCCAATCAAGCAAATGAAATGAGCCATTTATTTTACGTACTCTTCCTAATAGCAGCATTGCTTTCAAGTTCGCGGACTTGCTGAAGACGGGCGGGTCACTGCGGTGTCGAAGTGGTTATCGCGGCGTGGAACCAACTCGCGCTGGTAACATCGCTTGCACGCAGCACAACTCCTTTCCTCAAGATTGTATCCATACAACATGATATTTTGCAACACATCACTGCCTTCGCTTCACTTTCTACGATGACTTCACACCAGCCGACGAACACTGGCTCATGCTCGCTTACGCGCTGCGACGCGAACCTGCTTGGACCGAGGGACGCCATCGCTGTTTTGAGGGTGAGGAAAACGTGGAACTGACAACAGGAACCAGAAAACTAGAAACAGCAAAAAACGAAATTTGATTACAAGGCAGCTTTTCTAACTTTACAATGAAATAATCTTTAACATAAAAAGAAAAAAAATTAGGTGACATGTCTTATGTTGAGCTACGTATCGTGCAAAAGTTAGCGTTTGTGGACTACTTGCGGGAGCATAACAAAATGTGCGCACTTCGGCTCCGTAGCCTTCGCTGTGCTGCCACAGAAAGTTGTCGCCAGGTATAGTTCGCATACTCTTCGGTCCTCGTTATTTTTTCTAAAATTTGCGCGATAGTGGTTACGAACACCGGCGGCGGCGGACAACTACGGCGCCAAAAACGGCCCTTGTTGTGCTCTCATAACAGCTTACGCTGTAAAACGACAGCGCAGCAAGGATGTAAGGGCAATATTGACAACACGTTGCACTTCAAGCAGAGTGGGCCCGAATGACGATTATGGTACGCGTACAGTAACCACCGCGCTCCGTTGCCGCTACAGCCTGCCCAAAAAGGAAGCAGGAAGTTACTCCGGGGAGAATTCGACATGAGGTAGCACTCACACCGAGCACGGTGTAACGACGGAGACAGTGCCCTCAACACACTGTGGTGAAAAAAAAAAATAGCATTCTCTACGAAATTCGCAGGAGCCTCTCTCAGAATTCTCACTTCGAACGTAGCTTTTATTGTGTATTAAGACATCATCAACTGCATGTGAAGTCGCGCATCATATTTAATTGATGACATTTTAATATCATCAATTACAGTTTCTTTTTCATTCCTACGCATGAAAAGAGGTTTAATGAGTTCCAAAACATTACTTTAAAACTGCGTGGCTTATGGTATTTAAAGCAATAACAAGCGACGAAGAGCTGGTTTTAAAGATTCAGAAAAGAATACTTTGATAGTTACGATTTCAGGCATGATGCCAAGCTGACGAAAGAAGACAGCGGAACGTTACTGAAAGAAAGTGGAGAGGTTGGCCAAAGTGTTGTGACTCTAGCAAGCTATTCCACGCTGGCGAAAGGGTTTGAAAGTGCGGTAAGAAAATGAATGTGGTACTCCTACGAGGATTATTTTGATAATAGCGGTTGTAATCTTTACCGTTCTCGTAAAACTCGCCAAGCATACCCACATTGCAGGAGAGAGAGTCAGTCTATTTAAGTGCAGCCAGATGACTGCCTCCGTGATTAATTCGCACATTGCTTCTGTGCAGATCCTATTCGAATTTAAAGCCTCGGTGCCAGACCAGATTGTATATCTCCCAGTGTTTGAAATAATTGTTTTCTAGCGACTTCTAGGTGCATCCGTATGACTCACAATAATTTACGCAATGACGGACCTCAAGAAGAGAATCTCGCTTACTAAGCATCAGTTTTTAGAAAAATATTCTATAAAGTGTATATGTCATATGAGGAGGCTACATTTGTCGCGAACTAGTGTTGTATTTTCATTCTATTTGACACAGTTGGTTTTATTAACCAAATACCGTACCCCCATAAAAGAGGCAACGTAGGGGCTGGATTTGTCCCTTCCTGTCCGCATTGTTACACCTGAGTCAATACGCTCATTTGCCGCAAGGTATGTTCTGCGGGTGGCGGCATGACAAATTCAACGGCTCAAATAAGCCTGAAAAAGAAACAGTGTGGTCTTCTTTCGGTAATTACTATAAAAATTTCGGCTGTATTTTTTTGTGCTACATTTAATAACCTGACTGTAATATTGGGTTCTCGTATTTACGCCTACCTCATTACATACAAGCCCGCAAAGACCGTAGTTTCAAAATTCAAGAATATCTTCCCAGGGCAGATCGTTTTCCACGAGGATTATTGCGGATTGTAATTTGTTACCGGCGGAAATCATCAGCTGTAGGTCGGCTGAAGCACTTTTTCTGTTTTATGCCTTCCGAAAATTTCTTGTGTTGATGCTTCGACGGCATTTTATTGAGAGGAGATCGTTGCGAATTTGGCTCGCATAGGGTTACGTTTATTTTGTAGCTTATTTGCACATGTTTCAAATAACTTACGCGCGATTGTCAAAGTTCTTCGAAAACGAGCATCTACACCGTGGGCGAGGGCACGCACAATGAATACGCTAATTCTTTTTTTTTTCTTGTTCTTTGCGTTCGGTTACGTTATTGAGCTCGAGGGCACGGCTACCGGTTGCACAGGACCATGTTCTTGGTCAATTTTTTTTATTAATTTGCCCGTGGTCCTACCCTGGTGACCTAGTGGCTATGGCACTGAGCTGCTGATCCTAACGCTGCGGGATCGAATCCCGGCCGCGGCGGCTGCATTTCGATGGAGGCGAAATGTTGACGTCCGTGCGCTGACGATTAAAGAACCCCAGGTGGTGGAAATAACCTCGTTTTGATATAAATGATGACGTATTCAGTGGGGTCTTTAAGAAGTTTTTCGCTTTTGTTTTACCATATCGCGGTGCAGCATTGACGCCAGTGACAGATAAATATCCTTATCATCAAACTAAACGCACTTGGTATTTGAAGTGCAGTCATCTGCTGTCACCCAATAGCCGAGATTGGCGAGCGCCTTTCATCTAGGTCAAATAGCCTCCAAGCAATGAATATGTTCTCCTTCGACCTTGTCGTCAGCTTATGAGTGCGTTGGAGCAAGTTTGCATGTACAGTTTTTTGAGATTAAGTTACATAAACGCTGCCCCAGCCTAAGCGGTGATGATGAATATTTACAGGTGAGAAGATGAAGCAGATGAACAATGCTCACACATTTTCTCACAATATTGTCTCACAATATTGTGAGACAATATTGTCTTAGCACAAACATTCACAATATTTATGCTAAGCGTCACTACATCAAGATTGATTTTTTAACAGCGAAGCTGTTCTAGCTCGAAGTTAAAAGTCTGTCGTCCGTAGAAAGCTCGGCGCATCGAGTATGCGCAATGTTGCATTCCCAATTTTGATTACATTGATTTTAAGCGTAGGTTTGTGGACTAGAAGAATGATTTTCGGTTTGATTGGGCGATACAAGCTTGTTTGCTTAAGAAAAAACTTAGCCGCGTATCTGCGTGCTTAGCTGCAAATGTAATCGAAAGACGATAGTCTTCTGCCGACCGTACCACGCTGCGTTAAAACCCCTCTACCTCCGGAAAGGTACCGCCTTCTCTTGAACTGCGCCGCTTCCTCCTCTCCTCGCCTCCGATAGGGCGGCTTTCGTCACGGGGTAGCGCACGCACTTTTTTTTTATTTTGTTTTCTCCGACACTCGGCAACATGTTGGATGCGCCAAGTGCCACTGTGCTGTGTGTTCGCCGGACGCAAAGTGCACGGCGTGCGAAGTGCACGCGTGCGTCTGGCTTGTTTTGTCGCGATGCCGGGTTGCTGTGCATTTGGCTGCTATTCGCGATTCCATCTAAATTCTCGCCACCTAGCGGATGCTCCTGGAACCAGCCGATCCAAGGTCGACCTCGAAACGCGGCATGGTATCGCATTACCGCGGGCTTTAAAACAGCTCTATAGTTCTTTAATCGATACCATGCCGCCTCGACGCAGCCCGTAAAAGAAAGCATCCTCTTCAAAAGACATTTGTTGCGTGCCTCAGTGCGTGCCTCAGTGCGTGCCATCGCGATGCAAAGACAGGCACACGTCGTTTCATCGGTTCCCCAAAGAAGCAGACGACGCTCCGCGCAGGGCAACATGGATTAGGAACTTGCGCAACGGCAAGAAGATGACGGGAACTATGCTAGTTTGGTCCAGGCACTTCCCTCGCGACGATTTCTTCCTCCCCGGTGAGTACACAGATCGTGTGTGCGCGCTGTTTATTATCATGCGCGCTTTTCGAAGAGCCGGAGTGTAGTTTAGGCAAGCGTGTGAACAAAATAGCGACATCGTTTATACGTGTATATCTGGGAACGTTTTCTGAGCGTGCCTATGCTCAACTTGAACCGCGGCAACATTATTGCTAACGTACTTTTGCCTGCATGCATTGTAGTAAGTAGATATAAAGCGAGCGCTTGCCTTCGTTCGCCGCCTTCGTCCCATGCGCGCGCTGCGTCTCGTAATTTGTTTGTCGGTTATGGAGGTAATGTGTGATCGTTTAACATAGCGCGTTTGCATTTCGAGTTCATCTGGTGACAATTCCGGATTTATTGCGCTCGTTGCAACTTTTCAGCCTTCGACCTGTTCACCGCGCCTCTAAGTTTGTCTTCCGGCACCGCGCATAGAACTGCACTCTTTTAACACGTTTATAAGTGACGCATTTGTACTCAATGGAGCAACGCCGCACACAAGTGCTTACATCTTTCGGAGAGGCCTGCTACGCATGAACACCTGCCTTTTTCAATTTCAGGCTCGCTGGAAAGGCTCTTTATCCTCAAGAAAATCTGATGAGGGTCTCCGAACAACTGCGACGTTTGAACGCACAGCGCAATTATTTCCGCTGTTTCGCCGCTCAAATCTATTAGACCGATTAGTATCAGATGTTCGGCAGCAAGAACCCTTTCGCATTCGACGAAGCATCGTGATTCGAACCCGCAGCCAAGAAACTTTAGCACAGCGCTATGCGGAAGCGTGGCCCTGACCATGGATATAGAAGCCATCTTTGTTTTTCTCAGCAATGTTGCCAGATGAACCACTTTTTCTGGAGTTGCGAATAACCGTGACACCCAAGGGAAAAAGCTTTTTCTCATTCCGCACGGAAAATGAAGATCGTCGTTTGTGCTCTGAGGGTATTTTATACAAATAAGGAAACGTTTATGCACTTTGTTTGATTTTTTCTCTCTGTCTTTTTCTTTGTCGTTTGTTTTGCAGTGTCATTTTTAAGAATATGATATCGCCCTGCCCAGAATGTGTTTAATTTTTGGTGTAAAATATCTGTAAATGTCTTATATACATAGGTCGGCAGTGTGGGAGAACACTCACTCGCACTCACTCACCATAATGTTTCCAGGACCCGCACTCACTCGCACTCACACTCCCACTCACACGCACTGGCACTCACTCGCACTCGCACTCACGTCTATAAAATGAGTGCGAGTGAGTGTGAGTGAGTGCACTCATGAGTGAGTGCGCCGACCTATGCTTATATCACTTGTTTTGTACTTTTGCAAATCTTCTATTGCATACAAGTATGGAAATGAAAACATGTTTCAGAAAGATATGCTCGTTGAGCGGGATATTTAGTGAGGCTGCAGCCACTGAAGATGCGCGTTTGAAACACGACACATCTATAGAATGAGTGGGTATGAAGCAAAATTATAGTTAAATCTACTCGGACAAAACCGAAAACACCCACCTACTCATTCTATAGAATGAATTGGTGGATGTTTTCGGTTTTATCAGAGTAGTTTTAACTCTTTTTTGCTTGATACTATGGGCAGGAAACAGATGGTTTAATAACCATGCATAGAACGAACAAGGACCGTTATAACGTTCTGGATTGGACTTTATTAATACGTGATAGGGTGCGCTGTCCTGAAATAGAAGTATGCATTTAGCCTTTTCCTGTTTTTCATGCAAGAGCATTTCCCTCAAAAGGAGTTAACATTTCGAATTTAAAGATTATCGCGGCTGTTCGCAAGCGCAGCCCGTTTCTTCAACAGCCTGCACGCCGCGTGTGCTTGTTTGGGAATGAACCGCTGGCACTTGCAAATGAAGAAAAAAGAAAGGCTGTATGGCGATACATATGACGAAGGGCCCGAATTGCATTGAGGTCACGCTGTGCAGTGTG
The DNA here is from genome assembly GCA_013339685.2 of Hyalomma asiaticum. Lineage (NCBI taxonomy): Eukaryota > Metazoa > Arthropoda > Arachnida > Ixodida > Ixodidae > Hyalomma > Hyalomma asiaticum. The sequence goes on from CM023481.1 coordinate 192,934,620, forward strand.
TTCAAAAAATACATGCCTTGAAATGTGGGAGACCCCCTCCAGCAGCGAGCGGTAATTTCGGCAGTAGTAGTTACGTGAATGCGTTCGTCGACTTCTACATTCAAAACGCACCAGCGCGGCCTTGTAGCAATCAGAAACAGTTTCCGCGTGTAAGAACGATATTGATCACCTACATGGGCAACACCCACGTGGGCATGCAAAACCTAACGACAACGGGTTCAAACTGCGTCGCATAGGCCAAACATCCCAGAACGGCGTACTGCGTGCACAAATCATTGAGCAGGCAGAGGAGAGGTAACGTGTGAAACTTCATGAAGTTTTAAGCGAGTACCTCCATGGGCATTGTTGGCGTTGCTGCAGTTATAGACGATCGAGATAGTTTATACGCACGGGAACTATTCCTTACCAAACGTCCCTTCCGAAAATTGACACCACAGCTGCGATTGAAATATTTCTTGCTGATGCAATAAATAGCATACCGTGTTTACAGATTTCAGTTCAACCCTTTCCAAGTAAATGCATAGTTATGGATATCCGCGCCAGATACACAAGGAAACACTACGCTCCGAAAGAAAGCTTAAACGACGTGCAATTCGCTACAAATTGCGCATGGCTTGCAGCAGCTCTCCTAAGGCGATATTTCATTAAGTAAATCGGATGGCGGGCACACCCACTCCTGCTGAGAAAGTCAACGCAGAAGAGTGAATCATCACATCAAGCCGTATGCGAGGCACGGCACACAGCCACGGCTAGACTGCGGCAGCGGCGGCGCGCAACCGGCTCGAAAGCTAACCGAAAGCTTCTGACGCGTAGCGCGTTCCAGGGGGCGCCCTGTCGCGAGCGGAGAGAAGTTGGCGGAGGGTGTGATGTTTAGAACGGTTCGGCACTTCTGCTAGTGTACAGTGGCGCAGAAAACAGACAGGGAGGCGTTTTTAAACATTTATATCACAAAGTGAAAAATAACTAAAAGAAGTCTGGTGTGGCTGTCGTCGCAACGTACACCACGGCACGCGGGAAAAGAAACGGGCGAGAGGAGTCCCGTGCTCCAAGTCTCACTGTTCCTCAGCGGCGGTAGCGGCGTCCAGGAGATGCCTGGACCAGCGCGGGCTCAACTTCTGCCTCGGGCGTCTCGTTCAACCCCCACGCGTATCGGTTGCACGTGGCGGTCCCGTCCAGCACAGCACCATCTGTGCTGTGCCGAAATGCTGCTCAACACAGCTGCGGTGCGGCAGCTCAGCAGTCGGCGTTCCTCGCCTCACCCGTGACACCACAAGGCACAGCTCTGGTGCGGTAGTCAGGAACCAGCGGCCCACGTCCGAGCCTAGAACACCGCTGGGTACGGCTCGACACCGCTCGGCGGCCCTTGATCTAGCCAGTAGCCCGAACACTGGTACCTGGGACCTCGGAACCTCGGCCACACTGGACCTCGCCCGGCTCTGCGGTCCTCCGTGCCTTGGCACGCACGAGGTATCGCCCGGTAGGACCTCTCGCTCGTCCAGGAGCCCGGGACTGCACTGCGCCTGGCCCGAATTCTGCGAGCGCACCTCGTGCTACCGCGCTCTTCTTTCTCCTTTCTCCGTGCTGGGTGTTTTGCGCCGACGTTTGCGTGGTATTTACCCATGACAGAGGGGAGAGTAGATGGCGGTACTTTTACGAAGTAGAGGGGTTTTACGTTGCGCTAGATATGGACGCCATCTCGCCATCGAGAAACATGAGCTTGTGCAGATTCCCTGGGCAACTGCCAGGTGGCAGCACCAAAACGTCGGCAGAGGCCTGTTTCGTGCATAGCGCCGCATCTTTAGCGCAGCCTAAAAAACGCTAGGGTCTTTATAATTACGTACCTATGTATTTTCTAGTAAAGGAACACGCTACCTAATAAAAACGTATTGATGTTGCGCCTCAGGCGTAATATTTGCTTTTTGATCGACATTATTCACAAGTATGAACGCAGCTACCAGTTCAAGATGGCTGGGTGTTAGGCAAGTGCTCAAACTTTGACCGGGTGGCTGAATCGTGTGACAGACAGACAGACAAAAAGAAAGACAGACCAAAATTTTCTGCGTTCAAGTATCCCAAGAAAGACTATCGTCTTTACAAATCTACACACTTCGGCAGTTTCCCGCCGCAAATTGTTTTCTGAAGCCTGGGCGCCCTTAGTCAAAAAGCTGTGCGCTTCTTGACCACACTGTTCTTTCCGGAAAGGAAAAAGAAAGCTAGTGAAACGCTACTTTATGAGTATTCTATTATACTTAGTTACAGCATGAACCTAAAGAAAAAGCTAAAAACATGAAAAACGGATCAAAATACCTGCAATTCAGAAATATATTCCTGTAGATAATTACACTTAGTATAACAGCATTCTGTGGATGTTAAGGTCTATATTAGCACTTTACTTTAGGATGGTTTTCCTTACTTTATCGAGCACCATTTTATCTGAAAATGGCATTAGAACATTTAAGGGTTTGCCAAAAACGTAACGACTTGAAAATAGTGTGTTAAAACGCCATCTTTGATAATCCCTCATTAGAGGTAATTGTGTAAAATTCTAAGTGAAAAAAAAAGAAAAGGACGTTGCATTATCTCAGGTCCTAACGAGTTACAATGTGTCAAACGTAATCGACTCGGCCTAGCGGCCGCGCTGTTCATCTTGTTCTGCACATCAGTCGCATGTCGTTGAAAAATAATTGCGCCTGACATAGCTACAAAGCAGCCCTCGAAAACAAACAATGCACTGTCTGGTTGCATCGTGCTGCAAGCGCTGTCTTACGACCTGTGACTCAGCGAACATGCGCAGTGGAGTCAATGAAAACAGCGCTCATAGAAACGAAGCTTTAGCAATATAAGCAGCAATATCAATTTGAATTTGAAGGACCCGTATCAGCTTAATATCTGATATGGGTCCTATTTGGACCCAAGATATTAAACTCACCAACCTCTCCTTAAATTACATTTATTAAAAAAATGGTTATGTGCTTTACTCAGGTGGCCAAAGTACAACGCAGCCCTTCACTGACGCCAACAAACGCACAATCGATTCCGTCGCATATGAAAGGATGAAAGAACGTTTTCTCCGTGCTCCCAGGTTAAACACACACAATGGCATTCTTTTGCCAATTCTGTACTAATGACATGGTTAAAGTTGATCACCGAGTCGAGTTATAGTTCTTCGTCAAAAGTAATCTAACCGAAGTGCAACCGACCCCAATACGCTCGAGGGAATAACGAAGCTGACTTAATCTTGTATAGGCCCCGACCACCGCGTGGGCGAACAACTCTGCCCATACCCCTATAAAATTTCCCAAGGGAAGAAAGGGGGGGGGGTGCAGGGGGGCAGAGCCATTCCCGGAATCCGTACCACCCCCTCCTCATGTTTACAATTTACTGGCTAATGTGACCCGAATTTTTTCATGTATTTTTAATGAAATGTCTTCACAAATGTCCAAATATCCAACACAAACTTTGTCACATGGTACGATCGTTTGTGGACGAACTGAACGCCATTATTTTACTCGCATGCACTAGCACCGGCTCAGGTTCACTAATGGTGGCTAAGGTGGTGAAATGATTGCAGATGCTGGCTTTCGTAGTGCCGGCTAGATGTGTGGTACTGCTGGCTATGCGATTTTCTGAGAACAGGGTTCTCCTCCTTCCATTTCAATCCAGTGAGAACTTCGTATAAAAATTTCAAGACTCTCTTTAGCATTTAAAACTGAGAATTTTGACTGAAAACGCCCAACGGGATCGTTCGCGCGCGGGGGTGTTTGGCGTATAACCCGTATCTCAAATGTACTATATGGCCGCAAGGGCCACCACTAGAGAGGCCAACGCTGGGATCGTTGTGAGGTCATAGTTTGATAACCCTTCCTACCTTGCTGTCTTCGCTGCGGAGACGGCTCGTGGAACGTGAAGTGCAGATAAATTGCGCTTTCTAAGGGCTTTTGCGTGTTTATTCTCGGTCTGCGACGTTCGCTTTCCGACATGTGAAGTTCATTACCAATATGCGAAGCATTATTGAACCTCTTGGGGACTATATGACCGCACCAAGAGTGGCACGTTGCATGCAGTCACCTTGAGAGCGGTAGTACACTCTTCTGTGCCGCAGAGCCTCACGTATATGCGTATGCGACCAAACCCGCTGTCAACTCTGTAAGAAACTGCAGGAGGCTTCAGTAGTACAGCTGATAAGAAGAACAAATTAACACGTTTTAGCATAAAAATAACGTGTAAGATATAACACTTCATAAAATACTTTAAATTCGTGTTTTATTGTATTCGCTGCAATCTGTTCATGTATTTCTGTTCAAACAGCCCAAAACGGATGTGCTTGAGGAAGTCGTTTATGTTTTGCTTAATTTAGGCTCATTTTGGTGTTGCTCTTGTCTTTTCACGAAAATTAAGAATAGTGCCACCAGTGTGATTCGGTCATTTTGTATGCACAAGACGTTGCAGCCACTTCTCTTCCTACGAAGGTCACGGGATCGAATCCCGGCCGCGGCGGCTGCATTTCGATGAAGTATAGAAATGCTGAGGCGAGTATACTATACGATGTCAGCACATGTTAAAGAACCCCAGGTGGTCGAACTTTTCGAAGCCCTCCACTACGGCGTCCCTCATAATCATATCATCGTTTTGGAACGTAATATCTCACAAATCATCACTGCTCTTACTTTAATGCTGACTTCTAGCTCGTGAGCTGATGACATGATGTTTGTAAAGCCAGCCCAGCCAAAGTAACGTCGTCCCTTCAATTGCCGCTCTTTCACACTGCGCCCAACAACATGCGGTGCCCCTCCACTCCCTCCGCTCCCCCCCCCCCCCCGCCTTGTTTTTTCCTCCTGCTTAGTTGTGCTATGATTTAACTAGTAACTTCTGCTGCTTTTACCGCAGATTGTCGGTAAGGTGTGAATGTAGTTTTCAACGCCTTTGGGGAAGAATCGCGACCAGACATTCACGATCTGCTGGAACCTCGCCGTGAGAGATAATACTAGGGACGTGGGCATTTATTCTCCTTTTGTTCACTTACAGTTCAGCGGCCTTTTATTATCGTCAATAAGTTCATTGACAAGTCACGGCTGCTAACCGCAGGAGAGTATGTTTACGAGGCAAAGCGCGAGGCAAACACGATCAAGCATATTTATGAGATAAAAAGCAGGCTAACTGTAAATGAACAATATAAAAATAAGAGCCCACGTCCCAAATGCAATAATCCATGGAGATGTCCCAGCAGATCGTAAATAGCTGGTCTTGATTAAAGCCTCCCCAAAGGCATTAAAAACTAGCATTCATACGTTACCGACAACATGGCTAACCTGAAAAGTAAGCTTAGCAGCAGTGAAACGGCTGTGCTTGTTAAATCAGCGCACAACTATAAGTAGAATGGAAGAGGGGAGGAAAGGCGATCAAAGGGCACAGCTATCAATATTCCAGGTCCTCTTAGCACTTCTAAGCATGTGTGGCAATACAGTCCGCTCATTATTCCAACGTGTTCGTTATTGCGCGCTCACCACACGCATGGTATTTCGGCGGCAGACTTTCATCGTTGTTTCACGATCACTTGTATTCGTTTGATGCACAGTGTGGGGAATGTGACCTCCGGAAATGTTTGAATTAGCAGATCGCCCTCCATGGGGTTGGCAGCGCCGGCTGTGGATCATGACTGTAGCAGCTACGTATACATGGGGGCGTCACAAGGCACACCGATTCTTTGTTTACTTGCCCGGATTCTCAGGTCACTTGAAATAACGAACGCCTGGCCATGTTGGTATTCCATTTCATCTAGCGCGCGAAACACACTAGGACTGGGTGCACGCACGAAGGCAGGCACTTTGTGTTTTGACCCCGCCCTAGTCTGTCTAGTGCGCTAGATAGCGAAATTATCAGGTCGGTAACTTGTTTCCTTGCGTATAACCGACATCATAACAAGGGAGAAGCACTCATGGTGATCACAAAAAACGCGCGTCGTGCCATAAGCTCGGGAATGTCATCTTGAAGCAGGCAACAAAACCTGGCAGCCTCTGAGTGCAGTCAGGGCATAGGCGGCGCCACGGCATATCCCCAAGGCCAGCATGGGTAAGCCCGTTTAGTTAGGGAAATATGATGTCGTCCAACGGTGAACGCGCCAGGACATACGACTTGTCGCCGCCAGAATGCGCTCTCACGATAAGAATATGTTCAACTACGCGCTTGGCGGCATTGTTGGCACTAATTTAACTATGTGTATACGACACGCCTTTAACAGGCGACGAAAGCTTGCTGCCTTTCCATTCGCAGCCGCCTTCTTGTGCATAATTCTTCTGCATGCATTGCAGCGGCCTGACCATGTGGAACAACTACTATGCTTTCATGATAGCTTCTTAGATTTGTTATCAGTTGCTTCATGTTGTAATATTCCATTAACACAGTTACGGTCCAACTAGCGAGCCTACACAGTGTGTTCCTGGTTGCAATTTATGTCACGTTGGTTCACTGTAAACAAAAATTATACCATATGGGGGTCTTCAGCAGCTCATGTGCAATTTTACCTCCCTAGCCCGAATTATGAACTTGCTCGACAAGTCGTAACGCGGGATCAATGTTATTTTTCCTTGGTCCTCCAGTAGGCGACATCGTGGGAGGCAAATAGACACATCGCTTCTTTTTACCCCCAAGTGAAACGGGCGCATCCGAGTACAGATACGGCCTTTTGGAGCCGGGCCACTCGACGAAGAGAACTCGTTTTCAACCATCGAGCAGAATCAATGTGGCGACCAGCGCTGCGTCGACGAATTACTTCCGCAGTCATGTTTCAAGAGATCTGTGCGCAGTCAACGCTCTGCTTTTCCGTTCGGCGCAAGGGCGCCTTAGCGCTGCAAAGTATGCCGAACAACACGCACAGCGGAGGAACACGTGAGAAACTGCATCGAAGCTCCGCAATGCAACCAGCGCGGTCGCCGACAAAGCATTTCTGCTATGAGATTTGATTTCAAGTAACCCGCACGTGCTATGTTTTGCTGTTCGCGGCAAGCGCGCCTTAGCGCTTAAAGGGGCCCTGAAACGCATTTTACGCGCATTGATTTTATTGCACATCTGCTTTGTGTGGGACTTGACGATGACCGAAACACCAGTGAAAGCGGCGAAATTGAACCGTAATATATTTTAATTTGTACCTGAAATCGGTTTCCGCGCTGACTGCAGCGCCATACATCAGCAGTTTCTCCGAGCGGGTATGACATCACCATGCTGCTTTGCTGCAGGTTCTGATTGGCCGGAAACAGTAGGGAATAAAAATATAGATCGCACATATCGACAATGCACCGAATATAAGAAATTCCAAATTCAGAACGTGTTTTATGCTTGCTAAAGGTACAAATTTGGGCATTACAACTTCATTTTGCTTGTAACTGACACAAGGATCGCTGTGCGGCCCACGTGGTGGTTGTGGTAGGAAGGCCACAGAGGGCAGCACGGTTCCGGTTCTGCAACATGTAAGCCGCGTTTTGATTGGAAGCAGCATGCACGCCTTGGGATGCCGATATCTGTCGTCTGCTTTTATTTTGAATTTGTAAGTTGAATAACTTGCGTTTGCCTGCATCGATCTCGAAAATTCTTTTTGCATTTACCTCAGAACAATACAACGAACCCGTTTCGGTGCAAAACTCAGCGAGTAAAATATGGTTTCAGGGCCCCTTTAAGAGCCTGTCGAACTGCACGCACAGCGAAGCGCGTCAGACGGGTTTCGTGCTGTGTCGAAGCACTCGTCCGTGCGCCGTCGTTCTAGCGCTTAAGCCGTGGCGGCAGCCATCTTTGTCGCCGTTCTCATCTCGTAAGTGACGTCAGACAGCTGGGGCAGAATCCTGTTTGGGCCACAGTAGCGCGAAAGTAGCTTTTCGGACAAGCCGACGCGACATGAGGGAGTCCGGAGAAGTACAAGGGAACCGGGCGAGGAATGGTGATCGTGGTGTCGTCTATAGGCCGTAGCGTCGCTTTGGAAAAAGCTTGCCCCCGAGGCGGTGATGCCTTGACAGGAGAACTCTCAGGCCTAGGCATCCAAGGCAATAGCATCGCGGGCGTGCGTAATCTTGGTGGGGTGATTGTTGTGCGGAAGGCAGCAGCATGTCGAAGGGCAGGCAGCGATCGCGGCCATACAAAAGGTAAAAGAGTTCAAATCCGGCAGTGTCATGACGTCGCGACTTGTAAGCAAAAGTGATGTATGGTAATGCGACGTCCCGGTCATGGTGATCATCGGAAACGTACGGGGAGCATCTCAGTTATAGTGTGCGGTTGAGGCGCTCAGTGACGCCGTTCTTCTGAAGGTGGCACGCGGTAGCAATCTTCTGCTCGGTATATAGAACAGGAACGGAGGAAACCGTCGATGACCTTCGATGTTACTTACTTCGATGTTACTTACTGGCCTATACGATCAGTAAGCAACTGCCAAGGGTCGTCATTGTACCGGATGACGTCGTAGAGTAAGAAGTCGGTGACATTCTTGGCGCAGCCGATGGGCATCGCTCGAGTTATCGCATGTTGTGTTGCACAATCGGTCGCGACAGCAATCCACTTGTTTCCTTTGGTGGAAATCGGAAAATGTCAAGGAGGTCGAGACCTACACGGAAGAATGGATCCCTAAGTACATAGATGGGCTGAAGCGACTTAGCAGGAGGCAAGGCAGGCGTCTTCCCGCGCTGACAGAGGTCACAAGAACTGACACAACGGCGGACAAAGCGACAGATCCCGGGCCAGAAGCGACGCCGCACGGTGTTGTAAGTGCGAGTGTCGCCAAGGTATCCGGCAGTACGAGCGTCGTGAAGTCGGAGATGGCTTTGGCACAATCTGGTAGGAGTTTCGGACCATCGGGATGGACGCTGCGACGACATAAGGTGCCATTGCGCAACGTAAACATCCGGAGAGAAAGTTAAGCTAGGGCACGTAGCTGTACCGGTCCATCAGTTTTCGAAGTACAGGATCGTGTCGCCGCTTCAAGGCTATCTTTATGTTTTTATGTGAGACAAGGGTCATATAGTCGTCTCTATAGCATGTGATGTGCTGTAATGACTGTTACGTGTAGTGCACATCCTCGTAGAGGATGTCTACAGTGACTAAGTGTACTATATAGCATCGTCAACTACCTGTCATCATACCTCCCTCTATTTCTCTCTCCATTTTGCCCTTACCCCTGTGAGGAGTAGCCGGCTAGAGACTCACTTTCGACGTCGACCTCTCCTCCTTCTATTTCATAAAACACTACCTTCTTCTTTCTGAGTATAGCTATCAAATATTTTTTGGGGTCACGAGAGGTCAACCTCTCCGCTACAGAATTATGTCACGAGCAACTAGCGAAATAAGACCAAAGCAAACTATTCTCAGCGCCACTCGGAAATCAAAGATGCGCATACACGTCGGCAGCAGCGAAACGTTCCAAGCATCACACAAATTTACTCAGCAGCATTCCTCCGCATTCTCGTAGCAAGGAAAAGGCTGGAAATTCCGGAGTGCTGTGCAATTTTGTCCGATGTCACGAATAAGCGCAATTTAGAGAACAACGAAAGAATTTTATGGGTTAGAGAGCTCTGCGGTCATTGGCATGACACACAATAAATATCGGTGTTGCCTTGACGTACACGGCATGGTGCACAGCGCAGAAGAAACAAGGAGAGATACAAGAAGACACAACACCGGCGCTGACTTCAACTGAGGTTTATGGGCGAAACCGCCAGGAACATATGCAAAAGAAATTGCCAGCTCATGAACAGAAGAATCTGGGCCCGTATTCACGAAAACAACTTACGACAAAAAAGCTCTTAACAGAAAATTTCAGCCAATGCTGCTGCTGGACATATCATTAGAGACGCTTCCCGACCAATGGGAAAAAGAACTTACGAAAGAGAAGTTTTGTGAATTCGGCCCCTGGTTCCCAGCATGTGCCCCTTCGCATCTGCCAGGTAATCGGCTTCCTTTTTGGTGAGGGCAATCGATGGCATGCTGATACAGAGGTTACCCAGCTGATGTACCTTATCCGTTTCTATATTGTCTTGGGTGAGTTTCTCGCGATGTTTTCGCGAGCAACTATACGCAAATTCGCATCACGTACCAACTCGCCGAAGCGACCAATTTATCAAGTTACTTGGCGTACGATTGTGCGTGAGCAGCTGACATATCTGAGCAGACGACACTCGGCAGCGGCCTCGTAATCCTGTTACTTCGATGCTGAGCACCTGTTGCAGTGCACCGCGAAGGCGGGCAGACGTGATTTCATGCCGTCTATACTGTACACAACCTGCGTCCTCCCGGCAGAACGTTAAAGAACCCCAGGTGGTCGAAATTTCACAAGCACTCCCCTACGGCATCTCTCATAATCATACCGCGGTTTTGGGACGTACATACCGAGAAATTATTGTTATCATCCTGGCTCAACACTAAATCGCCACTCACCGAAGCTGGTGCGAGTATGGTGAATATCTCCTTAGCTTCCTTGCTTCGTGGTATTTATTGCTTATACGTTAATATTTAAAATTCTTTATATGTATTGTAAACTGTGCGAAATCCGCCCAACCCCCAATATCAGGCCACCCGAGCCCAACCCCCGCCTAGTATCCACCTCACATTAATCCTCAAATGCTGGCGGTCGCTCGGAATTTCTTGCATAAATCGAAGACCCACAGCAAAACGTCTTTTTAGTTCAACATTTGTTCCCTTTTTCTCACGTTAGAATGAAACGTTGAGAACTTACTGAATATCATTTTATAGATACCATACATATACACTCGTTTGCAGGTGGCGAATTACGCCTAAGTATCAGAAATTTCAGTCATCGTATTAGTGCATGCTACTAGCATCTTGTATGAATATAGTGGGAATGCATCGGTAGCATCTTATATTTATGGCAACAGAAAGAAATATCAGTTTTTCATATTACTATTTCCTTCCTCTGTGTAGTCATCACTATGTTTCTGTTCAGAGGACCATCTATAATGCCTCGGACGACCCAGATCCCCGGTAAACCGCCAGAAATATCTGCGAGCAATAGAAAAAAATACAACGCGTACACAGTTGTAAAGTTACATAGTCTGCGTCTTGAGGGTCAAATTTGATTATGATTACTGAGCCTTTGCTACTTTATTCCTCTAAATGCAATCGTTCAGAAGCAGCGATCTGACATATGCTGCATACAGCAAATCTCGCTTTATTAAGTACATCTAAGGTGTATGGAGCATAGAAGAAACGTAACACAGCTCTAGAGGCCAAAACAAGCGCAAGAGAATACCCAACGAAGCTGCCTCAGCGACTCCTAAATGTTGCAGCTGCCGGCGGCGCAGTGGTATAATCAGATGAGCTGAGTCGGCTATAAGATAGCCGTCACCGTCCAGCATACGGTAGTGGCTCACTTTTGCGAGTAAACACCACCATGGCGCATCAGACCTCGCTACTTCTTCTTCTGGTTATGATTTTCTTCGGTGCTTCACTTGGAGAGTTTAGGTGAGTCGAGTTACAACAATTAGAAGAGGAGTCGCTGGTAAAAATATACTGTGTCTAACCCAGGTGATCGTAGCATTGGTGCGTTTATATCATGGCTGTGCGAATAGCAAAATTTTCAGTGCGAGGCGAATTCGAATAATAATGCTTGAGTGCGAATCGACACAAATATTGTTTCGAATAATGTTCGAACATTTTGTAATAATAACACGTTAAATTACAGAGAAATGTACAGGTAAATATGGGCAAAAAAATATCCTGCAGACCCTACGCATTGTGGAAATCGGTGTCACGCGAAGCAGTCAGCGAGGAAATTGCCTTTGACGAATTGTTTGGCATTCAGCCAACTGTGATGATTAGGATCAAGATCTTTGTGGATAGTGTATGAGTATACCTACTCATGAGTGTGGTTACGTGGGCTGACAAGAAATGTTGACAGCACCGTGGCGATTGAATGGTAGCTCATGGTACGACGTAACGTTGGCACTCACGTTAGTGCAGAGCACAGACGTCTGTTTTTGAAGGAAAATGCAGATACAGTGCGTTGATGTGCTGTCATAAGCGTCGTTCGTTGGAGTATTCCTACGAGATCGAACAAAGTTTCACAAAAGCATACTGAATGGTGGCAGAGCATATGTATTGTTATGATAGCGCTTATCACACATTAGAAGCGGAGTTCACGTTGCACAAGCACCATCATTACAACTGTCAGGTGCAATAGGTTTATTTACTGTATGTATATACCGTGAGGGAGAAGCCACCGTAGTCTATAGTGGTACAACGTGCTTGCTTGTCACCTCGGGGGCCCGTGTTCGATGCCTTCCTACCGCTGGTAAGCTGCATTCATGTCTGTGTGCTTGTAATGTCTAAATTTCAACCGCAGGCGATGACAACCGTGTTCCTTCCTTGTTCTTAGAGCGGAGCTCTTTAAGCCGGCCGTACGATGCGTGGGCCGATCCTGGAGGCAATGAATCGTGTGAGATGCTCAAAACAATGCGTGATTGCAGTATCGTTAATCGTGACGTACATGTAGATGACGAGAATATCATGTATAGTCATGTAAAGATCAGTCATTCATATTCGTCACGCATTTATACCTTACCGCCCAATTATTTAGATAGATAGATAGATAGATAGATAGATAGATAGATAGATAGATAGATAGATAGATAGATAGATAGATAGATAGATAGATAGATAGATAGATAGATAGATACCGTTAAAATATCAGTTTCGCCACAAGGGCAGGCAATGAATGCGATAGCAATGCATGATATGATATACGAAGTAAGACAAGCAGTTTTAGGGGCAATCTGAATTGTAGTGAGCGTGTGCTTTATAAGTAAGCATATGCAAGTGCTTAAAGTACCATGCGAGGGTCGAGCGGCAGAGACAACGCCCCAGCAGAGCTCCGAGCAAAGTCATATTCTTTGGATGCCTCCTGGCACACGCTTCACACCGCACGACCGCTCTAATCAGCGTGCGCTTTGCACCATTGAGAAACTTGGCCCAGCACAGCAGCATCAAGCGAGCGCTTTCAGTCCGGCACTTGTAGACGCAATCGCCTGAGCGCTATGTGGCGAGGGCATTGCCGGCGTTGCGACGAAATATATGCGAGGCGCCTGGAACGGAGCACATGACGAAGGCGCTGCTACGCAGTACGCAGCACGTCTGATGTCTGCCAAGATAGCGCAAGCGCCAGCGATGGCGACCGCTCAAAATCCACAGTGACTGCTCGAGCGAACGCCCCCTCCCCCCCCCCCCCAAATCCCTTCACGCTCTTTGAAGCTCATTAAAGACGGGCGGGGCGTTTCCTCACCGCTTTGAGGCAGGCCTCCCGAGCTGCTGTGATGTTATCGCACGCGTCCTCCGAGCGACGGAGATGGCCCGGGCTCGTTTGATCTCTGCTTCAGCCGCGTTCGGCGGCCCCGCTCGCGTGCTTTTACCCGCAGGTAGAACGTACTATGCGCGGCGGGGGGGGGGGGCTGGTTATCAATTTGGAATTTGTGTGGGACATGACGGCGACGGCAAGGACCCGTCGGGACTGTCCATATAATTGCTATCGCAATAAAAACAAATTTGTTGCACGACTAGTGTACTCGCACAATGTCGTCCCTAAATAAAGAACGCGACCCGCCGTGTTGGCCTAGTGACTAAGGCACTTGAATACTGACCCGAAGGTCGCGGGATCAAGTCCCGGTCGCGGCGGCTGTATTTCGACAGACGCGAAGTGTTAGAGGCCCGTGTACTGTTCGATGTCAGTACCCATCAAGGAACCCCAGGTAGTCGAAATTTCCGGAGCCCTCCATTACGGCGTTATCATAATCTTATGGCTGCTTTGGCATGTGAAACCCGAGAAATTATTTGCGAGCTCAAGATACTACTGATACTAAATAAAGAACGGTCAAGTCCTAAAGAGCAGTCTAACGGAGAACTGTGCATATGCATGGGTTAAGTTCACCACAGCACACGAGCGCTAACTTTTGCAGCAATACATTAGGGATATGCGGCGAAGCGTACAACATGCGGGACTGGGCTTCTTGTCACCAGACAGAGCATAATTTCGCCCCTTACTTGGAAACTTTGAATAGTTCTAATAATAAATGTTGCGTACTAGTCAAAAATGTAATAGCAAGCGCTATTCGAAAACTACTAAAAAATTCTAATATTCGCAACAGCCTTAGTTTACATCTATTTCTTCGAATTGCCAAGGTGCCCCGCCATGATGATCTAGTGGCTATGGTACTCGGCTGCTGATTTGAAAGTCACGGGATGGAGAGGGCGAAATTGTGAGACCCGTGTTCTGTGCGATGTAAGCTCACCTTTAGGAACCCCAGGTGTTCGAAATTTCCGGAGCCCTCCACTACGGCGTGCATCTCTTATAATCACAGCTGGTTTTGGGATCTAATACCCCAGAAATCATCGAGTCACGAAGGTATCGTGTGACATCTTTTTCTAACTGAGCGCATGGAAAGATCTGAACGAAAGGAGAATGATTTTGCTTGAATTATTTTGTCAGTTGTTAGGAGCGCTTGTCCTGTGCTTCCTCTTCCTCGTTCTCGTGTAGGGCGCTGACCTCAACACAAATATTTCTGCCTAAGCTTAGTACAGATCAGAAAGCTTCAATGTCATGGCAACTGTCATTACGGCACCTATCGTAATCGCAACTATCATGGCAAGCAAGACACAGTTCCTTTCTTGAACACGAAAGTTCACTTGTTCTTACGACCACTTGCTGGTGACGGCAGCGCCTTTTTACACTTAATAGTTACGAGGTCTGTTAGAAAAGTATCCGACTTTTTTTTTTTTTTTTGCGGACACCTGACGGACGGTCGGCTGATGCAAGTGCGCTTGCATCAGCCGATCTTGAACCTTCGTGCGCATGCACGAATTTTTTTCCTGCCTGCCAATAGTGTCAGTCGCTGGTACGCAGCGTTTGAGTGAGGTAGTGCGCAGTGCTCTCGTCGGTTTTTTGTTGTGCTCAACAGGAAATTGGCGCATTCATCACGACAATGCTCCTGCACATTCCTCGCACTTGATTCAGACTTTTTTGGCGAAAAACCAGACCCCTGTAGTTCAACAGCATCCTGCGACTTCTGGCTGTTTCCCAAAATCAAGAGGCCATTGAAAGTAGCGCGATTTCAAACAAGAGAGGGCATTATGGCTGCAACGACAGCTGTGCTAAACTCGTTCCGAAAGAGGCCTTCTGGGAATGCCTCCAGCAATGGCAGCACCTCTGGGAGAAGTGTGTGGCTTCCCAAGGAGACTACTTTGAGGGTGATTAAGTTTCCAACGCTCCAGTTATGCCAGTTTTTTTTCTTCGGCCAAAGGTCGGATACTTTTCTAACAGCCCTCGTAGCACCATATAAAATTTAAAGGAGAGGATAGTCTTGCGTTCGATGAGTTGGAGTTCTGAAGTTCAGGCTGTAACGAAGACTGCAAATATCTGGGACGCACAAGCGCGATGGGCGCACTCGATGTGGTGTGGTCAGTGTTCTACGCAAATGCCAACGTCTTCAAGCAAGTGTTGAAATGCTCTCGTTGCATTATGATGGTTTTTTCATTGCTATGAGCCTAGTGCTATGGCGAGCGAGAACCTTATATCTAAATCCTATCTATGTGTAATGTGCCTCGGACTATGCTTCACGAGGCAAAAGGAATGCTGCCCATTCGCTTACATTTCTTCATAAGTCAAACTGTTGCGAACGCAGTCGCCACGTTGTTTAATGTGCAAAAGCGCATGGCGAAATTCATGTTGTGATGTATGCGTGCGCCACTTGAGCATCACTTACTTTAACAAGCGGCGTATGCGCAAGGGTTACGTGAACACCGCACCGCTAGAAGCTCACTGGAGTTTTCTAAGAACCTAACACAAATAAGTGTTGCCTAAAACATACGGTACATGTTGAGGGGCTTTTCATGTCCTTTATTTTTTTAAATATTTTATGTTAATGTATTCTTATGTCATTTGATGTGTACGCATTCTTGGCAAATCCCCCAGAAGTGGTGTGTTGCAGTGCGGCGCAATGTGGATCAAACCATGAAATATATTAGATATATATCATATATCCTGGCCGCGGTGGATGCATTTCCATGGAGGCGAAATGTTGAGGCCCGTGTGCTGTGCGATGTCAGTGCACGTTAAAGAACCCCAGGTGGTCGAAATTTCCGGAGACCTCTACTACGGCGTCTCTCATAATCAGAGCTGGTTTTGGGACGTTAAACCACACAAATCAATCAATCAGATATATATCATATTCCCCTTTAAATACGCCTTTCACCACCATTCCTTGAAATGGCAGTAAGGATACACCTATTAAAGCTGATAGCGCACACCAAACACAGACGAAGAAAAAGGAACGAGACGGGACACAGCGCTACTGACAACTCAGTGATTTAATTCGCGTAGTCACATTATATGTACATATCACACCGCGCAAAGGGAAATTGGAGAAGAGAGAGGGCACACACGACCCACGCGACAACCAAGCAAGCAGCTGACGCGATAAAAACAGCATTTCTTTCTTTGATAAACGTATTGATGTGCGACTAACAGCGTCTCTATAATTTCCACTGCTTAGTTATCTCCCTCGTGAGCTGAACAGTGATTTCTGGCCGGTGACCGAGGTGCAGCGAGGTGCCAGCGCAGCGAGGTACCCCGACACCTCGCTTGAAGAGATGCTTTACCAACTGACACACCAGTATATCCTTCTATTTATTTTATTTATTTATTAATACCGTCGATCCCAACTGGGATCATTACAGGGAGGGCACGCACAGATACGAACAATAGCGGTGTGTAAGGAAACTCTAACAGTAATTAAAATAAAAATGTAGCAGGAAATACAATACAACACAGAAAATGAAAACGCAATAGTAAATACGCGGTAGTACATGGAGTAATCCTAATGAGCAACAAGATCTAATGAAATTAGGTTGGCAATTTGCGTGGAAAAAAATAGAAAAGAAAGAACACTGCGCTCAGGAACCACCAATAATAATACAAGAGGTTGATGGAATAGACGCTAAACAGGAGGCAAAATCTAGACTATTGCATCATAAGGAAGGTACATATTGTAAGGTGATTTAAATAGGATTTCCCAAAAGTTTGTCTTTCTGGTGTTCGTAGAAAAAAATCAAAACAAAACAAACAATCTAGAATCTAGAAAGTAACATGTCAAAAAAAAATAAGGTAGCAAGCATTTAAAATATAAAAATTGCAAAAGCAAGAGTTTATGGTAATGCTGTTTCATAATTGTGAAGCATGTTATTTGTTTTCAAGCAGTTTTAGAAAGGTAGTTATTGTTGTGCTGTTCATTACATTGGCATCCAGCTTGTTCCACTCACGCCTCATTAAAGGGAAAAAGTAAATGCTTATGACTTTCCGTATATATTGGATATTCGTTTAATGAAAGGGCGTGTTTGTGCCGGGTTGGTCGTGTTTTTGTTATTGATAAATATTTGGAACTGTCTATTTTTATTTCTTTGTTAATACGTTGGTACATCATTTTAAGCCGTGCAAACTTCACTCGGTTTTGTAAGGTGAGGATACCAGCCTGTTTTAGCAGTTCCGTTGGCGAATCTGTTAATCTCTATTTATTGTAAATATATCTTAACGCCTTTCGTTGGACTGCTTCCAGTTTATTTACGAGTTCTTTTGGTGAAGGGAACCAAACAGCGTTGGCGTATTCTAAAGTAGATCTCACAAAGGTTTGTTATGCTAATAGCTTTGTGCTTGGGAGGGGGGGGGAGGGGGGAGGGAGCAAGGGGTGAGCTAATTTGAAACGCCTAATGAGAAAAAAACAACTTTTTTAGTGCGGTCGAGGTAACGCTGTTGACATGGCGTTCCCATCTAAAGTCGTGAGTTAGCGTTACGCCGAGGTATTTGTACCCCTTCACTCGCAGCGCTGTTTATGGTGTACACTCTTAGCACAGTAACCTTTAGTTTATTTTATAGGTACACAAAAATGTGGAAATATGCTCGTTTACTAAAGGTTCAAGTGCTTTAACCTTTAGTAAAGGAGCATATTTACACATTTTTGTGTACCTGTAAAATAAACTAAAGGATACCGTGCTAAGACTATAGTTGAAATCGGATCTGTGTCTTTTTCGCATATTTCATAGAGCAGCTGACGTTTAATATTCGGTGTCATTTGCCAATCTTTACACCACTTGAATGCTAATGAGGCCCGTGTGCTGTGCGATGTCAGTGCACGAACCCAGGTGGTCGAAATTTCCGGAGACCTCCACTACGGCGTCTCTCATAATCAGAACTGGTTTTGGGACGTTAAACCCCACAAAACAACAACAACAACTTGAATGCTAATGACAAAGCGTCATTCAAAGTTAGGTGATCACTATAGGAATTCATTAGTTGGTATAAAACACAGTCATCAGCAAAAAGCCTAACAGTGATAGGAAGATTACAGGGCAGATCATTTACGTAAATAAGGAATAAAACTGGTTCAAACACACTTGTTTGTGGGATTCAGGATCTTGAAGGATAGGCCGCCTTCTTTCCCATGGCAACTCTGTATCGAGGGTTTATAGAACTTATTTACATGTGATTTCGGTTTACCTTGAGAGGAGTGTACAACATAAACATGAATATTGTGTGAGATTAAACTTTTGACTTGACCGATCTACCACCAATAAAAATTGTCCAAGATTACATGTTGAATTAAACAAAAAGTGGCAAATTTTCATGCACCGCACTTATTTAGTACGTTTGCTCGACCCTTCACTAATGTATCCCTTCACATTGATCCCAGGGTGGGCGTTGAGCTTGCATGACTTCTATTTTGATTTCAGACACGCAGTGCAGCGCACAAAGTCCCGCGTAAACATATATTAACACGTTTATTCTTTGTGTTGACAGTATCCAGTTGCATTGGAACGATCCAAATGTGACAGCCCTTCTAGGATAAGCGCTGGGTGATCCCGTTCCCATAATCCTGGAGAACTACGAAAACGTAAGGCGGACAATTAAAATTTTATGTTCTCTATAAGCACGCCTATTACGAGGCCACTTAACAATATCTCGAAGTGTACTACAACGTGCTTAACGAGCACGCCGAAATATACAGCCCCGCTCAGCGTATTACGTAGGCCTACACCCGGAGGTGCTTCATGGTATTAGCGTGTCATCGCTTAGGAAAAAAGAAACGAAACAGCTTCCTGGTCAGTTCCATTGGTATAGCGAAGATATATACATCGCGTGAACGCACCGATCAAGCCCATGGGCGATGTTTTTGTTTGTTTTCTTACTTGATGTTCTGAATTTTTAATTTTTGACCATTAAGCTCATGGGCCCAATCTGCCACAATAATCGCCTGCCACATGAAACCTCTGACAAGCGGCAGAATTAGTAACTGTGTCGTTAAACTCATTGTTACGATGTGCTGCTAGAGTTCGTGCTGCAACATTCTTTACCTTTCATTGCTTGTACTCACGAATAGATGCAGTACTTTGGCGTCCTTATACCATCGGAACGCCACCTCAATCTTTCAAGCTGCTCATGGATACAGGCTCCAGCAACTTCTGGGTGACGTCAGTAAAGTGTGACGAAAGCATGATGTGCCGTAAGTGACGACGTGCCAACGCATCTCTTTCAGTATGCACTTCTCTCACGATGTGAGGAGGCGGGAAAGAACTGTATCAATACCCTGAAATTTCTGCATCCTTTTACGCCACGGTATATTTACCTACAAAATGGACGTTTTGAATGATTTTTTTTAAATTCTAATATCAGTGAATTGTTGTTTTGTTATGCTATTAATCAAGAATTAAATTCCCATAAATTTCACTACCAATCAAAAACTAAGCAAACACTCCCCTACAAGAAACACGGGGGCACGCGAAGCTTGTTCGGCCCTTTGAAGCCGTAAACAAATTTCTTCCTGCTTCTTTCTTTGGTAGAAAATACAAGTGATTCTTATGGCTCAGATAGTTGACACCTTCTACGGTCGCCGAGCACGCTCGTGTTACGGGCGTCTACTGCTTCATGCATATGAAACCCCACCTTAAAAGGCCCGTACGATCAACCGACAGTGGCTGATTCAGTCAGCGTGTGGCCCTCGATACCCGGAACTCGATGGTTGAAGTCCGGAGCTCGACGAGCAGTTTTTACTTTCTGCCGATCTTATTACTCAATGTGCAAGAGAATAAAGAAGCTCACGCACTGCTTTCGCGATGATAATAGTCTTTAACAGCTGGGCTGCTTAATGTCAAGTCTACACTCTAAAACCAAAGGGAGTGCTGGGCACTCACTTTCGGGAGTACTTTCGTGTCCCATATTTAACTCCTTTTTTCAGAGTAGATCAACCCCATTGCAGGGTACCGGTACTCTCGCCAAGAGAGAGTAGTAGAACGCCTCCGGAGGGGATTCGAAGACTCTTTTTAAGAGAGCTCTACTACCACACCAAGCGGGGTGCTAGTACTCCCAGAGGGAGTAGCAGAGACAAAAAAAAGAAAAAAACAACCAATGCGTTTTTCGACTATGCTACAATTAGCAGGCATTTAATTACATCACACTGAACATAGAACATACAGGCTAACATGACACGAACGCACATACACGCCAGTAACACAACCAGTGCAGCAAAGCACAAAGCCCACAACACACTCGCGATACACCGTCTTACACTGAAGTCCCGTATATATAACCGCTATACTTGATCTGCTATGTAGCGCCAGTGGTAAGGTACTGTTCTGCGTAATTAAACAAAAAGTATGCACAGAACACGGGTATATTTAGCGTTGGCTCATAGGTAGCCGCTCGCCACACAGATCTGTTAATCTAAACGCTCTGAACAAACGATGTCTTTCAGATTAACGCATTCCTATCATGAGCTGGCATTCTACTTTATATATACGGGCGAACGCGCGTTCTCACTACTGGTTCGCAAAGATGTAAAATCCACCTGAGGAAGCGAGTACGAACATAATAGCGGCTGAATTTCATCAACGCCAGCGAAGAAAAGCGGCACCCTGGGCTCCGCTACCACCCGCTTCATTCCGACGGCGTTCCCTTACGAGTCCGTCGAGCAGGTCTGTACGGCGAACAACCGCTGGCGATCACAAAATATGCACTCCTCGTTGTTCGTTATTCTGCACACAGATGAAATATAGTCTCTGCCATCAGAAGTGTTTAGGGTATTATGCTACCAGACTTGCGAACGGGACGGATCGCAGTCACGGTATTTTCACCGTCGACGCGCTCATGGCCGTCATACGGCTCGATGCCGAAGTCGTAGCGAAGCCTTTTTCTTTACATGTGAGTTATATCCAGTGAGTCGTCGGAGACCAGCCGTCGACGATCACAATAGCTTACTGTGTCGCTGAAAGTGTATTCCTCTTCGTTTCGCACACGTAAGCGAAGAATCCGAGGCGTGTAGGCTGGCGGGTTTCACATAGCACGGGTACGGCCGTTCTATCGGGGAAAAACACAGGAGAGGCAGCTCGCTATGACTCCCGTCGGTTGAGGCTCGTAGTCGAGGAAGGCACCGTTCATTAAACGTGCACTGCACGCGTTTGTACGCGAAAGCTTGTACATGGAAGTCGTAGGAAGGCCGCTGCTATAGTTCTATCGAAAAACACTTCACAAAGCGGCTGTTGTCTTCTTCAATCGTCCGCTCCCACCCCAGCCGCCATGTTTGCGGCTGCGAATGCGAGCATCGCATGGGTGTGGTAGGAGTGAAATTGCATTTTACTCTCTCATGCCGCAAGAGGTATGGACATTTCACTCCATCCGACGTTTTGCTAGAGTAGAACGATGCCCTCAAGAGTAGCTGGGTCGTTTCACTCCTGCGAAACCGGCTGCAGTTTTTAGAGTGTACGCGGTGCCGATAGCCACGCAGTTAACAGCGGAGCTTACACGAAGAATCCCGGCCGCGGCGGCTGCATTTCGATGGAGGCGAAATGTTGAGGCCCGTGTGCTGTGCGATGTCAGGGCAGGTTAAAGAACCCCAGGTGGTCGAAATTTCCGGAGACCTCCACTGCGGCGTCTCTCATAATTAGAGCTGGTTTTTGGGACCTTAAACCCCACAAATCAATCAATGAGCTTTCACGAAGAAGTTCAAAACTCTTGCCTTTGACCCACTACCCACACCGCTGCCCGACAGTGATTAAGCGAAGGACAAGAAAGAAAGAAAGAAAGAAAGAAAGAAAGAAAGAAAGAAAGAAAGAAAGAAAGAAAGAAAGAAAGAAAGAAAGAAAGAAAGAAAGAAAGAAATAGACGTGGTCGTCGTGGTCACGCTCACAAACAAGGGCTCAAAATAGGGTCAGAAGAAGTGCATACTAGATCAAAACCGGTTCAAATTAAATAACGTGATTCAGAATAATATAAGGCACAAGAATAATATTATCTAATTGCAATAATTCACAACAATTGATTAAGATTGATTCTGACACGGCAACCCAACACACAGACCGTCGGACTGTGCCGTCTCCAGGATCGGCTCACACATGCACGCATACACTCTCTGACTGCACTGCCTCAAAGATCGCCCCACGCTTTCTGTTCACACGGCCAAACAAATACTCAATTGGTCAAAATTGGTTCAGCGCAGCGATTCATGTGTTTCGAGAAACACGGCACATCATTGCTTTGCACTTGCCCCGGTTTCACGTTAGCGGAGCTGCATTTTATTTGCTGGTGCTAGTGAGTCCAAGCATCAGCGTTTAGTGCAACAGAGCTATAATATACAGGAGAATAAGCACACAGTTGTCCGGGAAGGATGAATCAGTCTTACAATTTAAGTGACAATTGGTGATCATGCTAGCAAAAATGAATGCAGATTATACAGGAGATCGTATGAAGCAAATCTCAGCTACCGAAATTGCGAATACGTGTCTCTCTACGATAAAGAACGGAGAGTGCTTTGGTAACGAGTATGACAAAGCTCTTGCGTCTACGCACCCTGAAGTAGAACAGTGGCAAATCAAAATCGACTGGAAAGGTAGGTAGCCTGTGCTATACGTATGAGAAAAAAAGAAATGTTAACTTGAAACAAATAAAACCACAAATATTGAACAATGACCATAGAGGTTACAAATAATTTCAATAGAACTGGAACTTATCAACGACTGGGGACAGACAGTCCCATAGCCACACAATGATCAAAAGCCGGGCTAGTATGTCGTTTTGAGCATAAAAGCAGCGCATGTTGTTAGATGCTAAAACAGCGCTGCTAAAACAGCGCCGTTTCCCTAATGGCATGTTTACGAAAATTGGTATGCCACAACATGACTGCATGAAGAACATAAATGACAGGTCATAACATGAAAATCATGACGCGCATGTCATGAGTGGCATGATTTACATGCCACGGTCTTGGTGCTCTCCTGGCCGTTTCGCTAATGGGATGTATACGAACATTGGTATACCACAATATGACTGCATGATGAACATAAATGACAGGTCATGACATGAAAATCGTGACATGCATGTCATGAGCGACATGATTTACATGCCACGCGTTTCGTTAATGGGATGTATACGAATATTGGCATGCCACAGCATGACTGCATCACGAACACAAATGACAGGTCATAACATGAAAATCATGACATTCATGTTATGAGCGACATGATTGACATGCCACGGTCTTGGTGCTCTCCTGGTCGTTTCGTTAATGGGACGTATACGAAAATTGGTATGCCACAACATGACTGCATGACGAACTAAATGACAGGTCACAACATGAAAATCATGTCATGCACGTTATGGGCAACATGATTTACGTGCCACGCGTTTCGTTAACGGGATGTACACGAAAATTGCTATGGTACAACACGACTGAATGACTATCATAAATGACAGGTCATAACATGAAAATCATTAAATGCATGTCATGAGCGGCATGATTTACATGCCACGGTCCTGGCGCTATACTGCCGTTTCGCTAATGGGATGAATACGAAAATTGGTATGGCACAACAAAACAGCATGACGATCATAAATGACAGGTCATAACGTGAAAATCGTGACATGCATATCATGAGCGGCACGATTTACATGCCACGCGTTTCGTTAATGGGATGTGTACCAAAATTGCTATGGCACAACACGACTGCGTGACGAACATAAATGACAGGCCATAACATCAGAATCATGACATTGATGTATGAGCGGCATGGTTTCCACAGTCTTGACGATCATAAATGACAGGTCATAACGTGAAAATCGTGACATGCATATCATGAGCGGCATGATTTACATGCCGGTTCGTTAAATGCCGTTTCGTTAACTTCATATGCACCAAACTCGGTATAGTGAGACAACAATGCAAAATCCATTTTACGTGCCTGATGCGTGCTTCGTATTTCCTTGATTCCCACTGCACGTGGGATCTGCCTTTTTTTTTTACATTAATGCTGGTAGCAGCTGCGGACACGGGCAGCGGCGGTGGACGCCAACGCCACCAATTTCGGTCACTGTAAGGAGCCCAAACAGCCTACGCTGTAAAACCCAGCTAAATAGGGGTGGTGCCACTGCAACCCCCACAGACTCTCATCGTTTTTTTTTTTTTTGGACATCTTGAATTCTCAGAGACTGCTCTAATACGGCAGGAGAGGCAGTGGTGTTCACCCCATGCCCTCACCACATGGCACGGCCGCTCAATAAAAAAAAAAGTACGGCCCGCCGACTGCGCTTGTGAACGCGATAGTGCTTGTTTCCTCCGCGATTGCGCTCAACATCGGGGAAAGGACACCGGTTTGCACAGGGAGCTAGCCAGCAGCGCGCATTTTGTTAATGGTCATAAAGTGCCCTTGCCTTAACCTGTAGGCTAATTTTGGCTGCATATGTGCAAGACCCTTTAGCTTACATAGCAGTATGATATTCCCCATTCTTATTACAACTATGACAAGCATCTTATATTCAGAAACAAGCAAACCTGCCTACAGTTTTACAGCTATAGGGACTCTGGCACGAAACTGCTGCCACAGGTGTTTTTCTTTTTTTTATTTCAGATTGAAACGAAATTGTCCACTGCTGTCTGTCGATAGTCTGTGTCATTCCAACGTTCTATTTGCTTTCTCATATTGGCTTTCTTATAATGGGCGATAACATTATTTGAAGCTTGCGCATTTTTTTTGGGCAACAAAGAAAATATACCCTATGTTCACGTATTTATATAGCCTTGTTGCTAACTTTCATTTCACAAATATGTGCGTTTGTGTGCAACTCTCAATCCAGTTAAAGCAATCTTTATTTCAGCTGTACCACCGAAAGAACTAGCGGAAGGTACTTATGCAAACGCAGATGATTGTACGGCAGTTCAGCACAGACCTAGTGTCTTTGTGGCTGGGTTGTCTGAAATATTACAGGCACTTTGGAGTTCTTTTGCAGAAAGTCCGTGGGAAAGGATAACCAACATCCTTTGCAGTGTTTTATCTGCATCGAGGCATGCAACATATTTTTTGCGTTCACGTTAAAGGAGTACTGACACGATTTTGCGGTGGCTCAGAATGTACATTTTTCGTTTTTTACCCATGTATTGTTAACGCCTTCCGCACACGGAAGCCAGGAAACAGGCACAAAGTATTTTAGTTTGGTTTTAAAGTTTTCATCGCCCAGCACTGCAAGCCAGCTCCAGCGCAATGGACACTACGATGACGTATGAGCACAGGGTATTAAAAATCGCCTAAATCGCTGTCAGAGCGACTGGACGATCGTGAAATTATCGTTGTTTGCGTGCCCAACGTGTAATTGACCACAGACGACAGAGTTGCAGCGACACTATCATGAATTGCTGCCCTACGTGACTCAGACGTATGTCTGACTATGTTGACACGTCACTAGGAGACCGCCCCCTCGAAATCGAAACCGAAAGTGGGCTTTTAAGGAAGCTGTATTAAAAATATATTCATTGCCTTACGAGGCACCATGATACTCTTTTGGGGGTTCTCCACGCCAGTGCTTTGATTTACAGCAATAATACGAGAATGTCAAAAATTCGTGTCAGTACTCCTTTAAGCGCGCAACGATACAGCCGACACCGCAAAACAAAACCGCATTTTTTAATATGCCCCGGTCCACCACGACCACATACGTCACTACTGTAACGGATATGACGCAGTAAAATAAACGTATAAGAACAACATACCCCCCTTTGCACGACCAAAGGTGTTCAGTGCTCTACCACTGCGCTAACGCCGCACATGCTCACGAAGCTATATGAACGCGCCTTATATTCCTTCTTATGTCGCTTCGTTCATTTCTACGACGCTCTCGTCCGGCTCAGGGCACGCGCATCCAGGCGCACATTGCCTGGAATGGTGCTGCTATCCAGGAGAGGCGAAGTGGATCACTGCAGCTTTACTTCGCCTCTCCTGGATGGCGGCACCATTAAGGGTGCATTCCAAAGTTCTTCCCTATTGAACGAAGCCGGAAAGAAGCATTATAAGAAAGAACATAGCCGCGTCCGTACATCTTCGGGCGTATGTGAAGCAATTTGACGCAGTATGATTGATACCTTTGGTCGCGCAGCATTTACTATCGACTGAGCCCAGTTATTGCGTAAACTAGTTCAGTTGCCACAATGGGTTGGCCCTTGATGTTACGGAGGCGATGCGGGAACGCGGCTTCATCCACGTCAAACGGTGCCGTATCAGCGAAACACCGACAGCAATGGGCAAGTTCACATCGACGTAACAATAAACATTCAACTGATCAGGCTCAGGCACATTTTACTTTCGTGTTATACCGATTACTTTGACAGAGGGATCAGCCAGATTTTTTTTTTGTACTTTCCTTACCCGGCGTATGGCTTATGGGCGGATTGTTCGCCGTCGCGTTCGCGCGAGAGCTTTAGAGTCACTGGGAAAATTTTAGAGTACCGCAAAAGTAGGTGACCTGCAGGCAACATTGCGCGGCGGCTCCATATTCCTTCCAGGCCGTCACAAGTGGTGCCAGCGCGCGTTGAGAAGAGACGAATCTCTCTGCCTCGTCGTCGTGTTCCGCTCAGTGAAACTGGACTCTTTTTTGCGTGTTTCTTCAAGGAGACACTACAAGCGATTCCGGTATACCTGCGATAGCGATTCCGATGTTCCGATATACTTCAGTGATTACCATACGGGAAGGGAGCCCAGAAAATTATGCTTAACGAGCCAGGCCGCCTCCTCTGCACACTAGACGGACTGGTGGTTATGCACAGATAATAGGCTGAACAATAAGGACATTAAATGTGCCTTGGCACACTTTTAAAACGGTTTCCGTCACAAGTAACATGGCCCATTCACACGACAGCTTTCCCGGCAAAGTTCACGTTTGTGACGGCCGAAACGATTGTTCTTTGTGAGCGCGAGGCCATTGAGTCCAACTCACTATATTAACCGCGCAGAAGATTGTTTCTTGTCGTCACTCCTAAAGGAAAAAAAAAAGAAAAAGCCTTCGCAGATGTAGTTCGGCAGAAAGCGTGAAGCGACGAAATGCCGCTAAATGTCCGCCCATGCTGTGCGCTTGCCGCACATGTACAGCGCCTGGAAGGGATACGGCTAAGAGAGAGACCACGTGACGCAAGTGAACCAATCGCAGCGCCCGCGGCAAACAAAAAACAGATGCGGTACTCCGACAAATTTTTCCACTGACTCTAGAGAGTTCCGATGTGCAGAGCCACCGCAGTCGCGTCTTACAATTCCGCTGTTCACGCGCGTTCCAATGAAGCACACTTTCTTTCAGCAGGCCACATATTCTTTTTTTAATTGAGTGGCCGTGGCTGACAGTGTTGTGCCCTCAGCAACGACCCTGACCTGCAATAGTGGTCGTTGAGGAAACTAAGCCACCGGCTCTGCTTTCATCAACAAGCACGCGGGAAAAAAGACGACGCCGATGAAGAGAAAGAAGACGGCGAGGGAAAGAAGATGGAATCGGCTGATAAGAAGACGGTGACAACAAATAAAAAGGGGAAGATAACGACAACGAAGAAAAAAAACGACGAAAAAGAAGATGAGGCTGAAAAAAGCAACGTTGGAAAAAAGCAGACAATGGAAGAGGAATAACTGCGAGGGAGAAGCAGAAATAAAGTAACAGTGAAAGAGGATTGACAGAGCACGCAGCAAAACCTGGCTTACGCTGACAATGAGCTACGTGGTGGCGGTGAATCAGCGGTTTTAGCTTGGCATACACAATTCTTCTGCCCGAGCCTCCTAAGGGTCGATCATGGATACGTCTTCAGGCACCGATCAACCCAGTGTCCCTAAGGAAGTCTATTAGCAATCGTTGCATCCTAACCGTACGGCTTACCGTACGGTAATGACGGTAATGCCGTACCGTAATCGTCGGCACGTGGATATTTTAGTCGGAAAGATCAGCGCTATAGTTGCTTGGTGAGTACGGTAACGTGATCAGAGGACTGAACTTGCTGGTAAAATTCTGGCAAGGTAAATTTTCCACGCGCCGACAACGACGGTACGACTTACCGTACTTACCGCACGCGTTAAGCCAAAGCTCTCTAATGTCCTCAAAAGTCATCTGCGGAAGGCCGCAATTTGAAGGTTGCTGAGCTACGTGCTCCGTGCAGGCCGGGGACTTTTCTTTACATTGAAGCTTACAGTGGTGACGGACACGGGCGGCGGCGGCGGCGGCGGACACCATCGCGGTCACTGTAAGGACCAACCGAAGTTCGTATTCGGTTCGCTATAGACGATAATTCGCTGTATTAGAGCCGATTAAAGCGAGTGAATTGTATTACGTCATGGGAGCACCTAGTGTGTGTGTGGTATTGCGAACGTCAAACCACAAAGAATGAGTTTCCACTATCCACTAGTATGCATGTTCGCAACTATAACACGAGATCTGCAATCTACCTCAAAAACGTTTGAGATTAAGAATTTCTCAAATATAACTCCAATTCATTCTAAGGTGACTTCGGAAATTAGTACGTTAAAAGCTGACGCATTATTTGGCAAGCGATTCCAAGTGCTTGCTCAAGGTCATTAATGTGACAACATTTTCGAAAACTGGAGCTTCACAATCTCTTGGAATCTCTATGTTAAAAAGCGTTGGAAGAGGTTTAATTCTTCTAAACCTATTCATCGTGGGCGAAGGCGTGTGTCGCTGCTCTGTAATGCGCTAATCTTATTTCTCTATCCTCCGGTGTTTCAGATGGTAGCTTTGCTTTTACTTGCGATTTCTCAGCCTGACATCTTTCTACTGGATGACTGGATAGAGCCTGCCGCTTGAGCTAAAGCGCGCGTATACAGGTGGCCAAACCGGCACACCACCCGCGGAGAGACCAAGCCTACCAGGCCATACTGAGCTACCAGGCGCCGGCAAAGCAGCTGTTATATGCCTGGTTATAACCTCACCTAGTCACGTGGTACTGCAGCGGCGAGGCTTCCAGAGAGCGCAGCTGCGGCGGCTCTCCGCAGCGGATTACGTGGCATGACGTCACACACTTGCGCGCAGGGCCTCCGGCGCTTCACCCTCAGTTGCGACAGAGATGAATTACCTTGGGAGACATAAAGTACAGTAGAGATTTAGCTCTAAAATTTGGCTTTTCTCCATCAAAGAACTTCCCTCCGGCGAAATGTGCCTCCGATTTGCTGATGACATTGCCTTGCTAAGTAACTCTGAAGATTAATTACAAGGCATGATCACTGACCTAAACAGGCAGAGCGTGACAGCAGGCCTGAAAATTAATATGCAGGAAACTAAAGTAATGTTCAATAGCCTTGGGCGAGTACAGCGATTTGAGATAGCTGGCGAGGCATTGGAAGTAGCAAGTGAATATGTCTACTTAGGCCAGGTAGTGACCCGTGATCCGAATCATGAGGCTGGGGTAATTAGGAGGATTAGAATGGGGGGGAGTGCATTCGGCAAGCATTGTCAGGTAATGAATGGTACCTTACCATTGTCTCTTAAGAGGAAAGTGTGTAACAGCTGCATCTTACCGGTACTCACCTACGGGGCAGAGACTTGGAGGCTAACTAAGAGGGTTCGGCTTAAGTTGAGGACGACGCAGAGAGCTATGGAACGGGAAATAATGGGTGTAACCTTAAGGGACAAGAAGAGGGCGGAGTGGGTTAGGGAACAAACGCGTGTTAGGGACATATTAATAGAAAGAAGTGGAAATGGGCGTGGGCATGCTACGTAATGCGAGGACAAGACAACCGTCAGTCAGTAAGGGTAACAGAGTGGATTCCCAGAGAAATGCGGAATGTAATATGCTTATTGATTTCTGCGCGAGGGCGGTCGGCCGCGACGTCATATTAACGCCGTAGAGCGTGGGTTGTCAAGCAACTTTGTGCCAAGGAACCCTGCATGGTTCATGGAGTTCCAAGAACCAATCCCCCCCCCCCCCTATGCGCGCACGCCGTTTTCTAAATATCTGTGCTACAAGTATGTGTAAGTGACTGCAAAAAAGCAAGAGTAGCAAGCAAGAAATTTATTTACCCGGAGTGTACCTGTTCTTGAAGTTGCACCGAAGGTCACCTTTTTCTCCACTAACAAATCGTTGCTTGGCTCTGTCACACTGAGGGCCAGCCTCATAATCAGGGTCAGCTCTTCAGCTTGTAGTAGGCGCTATGTACGCTTTTTTTTATGCTGGCCACATCATCAAGGCCGCGTGCACACTGTATACATTTCGCCCACTGTCTTAGCCACTTAGCGAACATAGAACCGAACATAGAACATAGAACCGAACATAGCGAACATAGAACCGAGGAAAATAGGTCGGTGTGCCGGGGAACCTTGGAGAAGGGCACAGGGAACGTGAAAACCAATTTGAGCACCAATGCCGTAGAGAAACGAAAGATGTTTACACAGCGGCATCATTGTGCAGAGGAGGATCCGTTGAGGCTAAATGCCACCCCCACCTTCTCCTCTCTCTCTCTCTCTCTCTGTATGTGTGTGTGTGTGTGTGTGTGTTCATTTGTTTTGCCACACTTCCAGAAACTTCAGACAACTCATTCTGATTATGTTCCTGTAAGCAGCGGCCTAGTAATCGTCAAGTAAAAATTACCGTGAATATTCATGCTCCGGCTCCGAATAAAATGTTCTCGAAAATCAGTCTTTGTCTGTGTCCCTTTCTGTTCCGTCCCCATATTAACAACACTTCACTTAACACAAAAATGAAGGGCAACGCATTCAATCCATGTCATCAGCAAGGTCTTCCATTTTTCCAAGAGACGCCATCACTTTTTTTCCTTGCTGCTTTCGAGAAACATCGCTCCTTTCTCCTTATTTCCCATGTCTTCTTTTTAAACAGGCACCCCCTTGCCTTCTTCCGCGACCCCCACCCCTCTTTTCCTTA
The DNA here is from genome assembly GCA_013339685.2 of Hyalomma asiaticum. NCBI lineage: Eukaryota > Metazoa > Arthropoda > Arachnida > Ixodida > Ixodidae > Hyalomma > Hyalomma asiaticum. The sequence goes on from CM023481.1 coordinate 192,965,828, forward strand.
TATCACCAATTTACCCGCACTCCTTCAGTGCAGCCTAATCACACCCATGTCAAATAAAAACTCAAAAGCTGGCGGTAAGTGTGACTGCAGTGAATAACTGCATGACACCAGAAAATTAATTTTGCCTTAAACTTTTTTTTTTCGATTTTGTCCTGTACCGCCAAAATATACGTTTTTCAACTACTAAAATTCATTCAACAAATAGAACTTATGACTGATTATTAGCAGGTCGCGGACTACGGCTAATGTATTAAAATCCGACACAGATAGACGGCTAGCATTTTATATGTAGGCACCAAAGACACATTGGCGACGACACTCAGCTACGATAATAGAAGAAATTAATTGCACTTGGAATTTTTCTATTTTGTTCTTCATGTCTCCATTGCTGTGCTTTCCGTTCACAGGACCATTTGTAACGCATCGGACTACCCTAATGAACTGTCAGAGATTGCAAAGACGAAGAGAAATTGTGGAATGCTTGAAAAATTGTGCACTTAGAGTCTGTGTCTTGCGAGTGAGGCTTGATGATGACGCTGAGCTAACAGTTATGCCGAGTTTCTTTAAAACCAAACGCCCCAAACCAGCAATATAACATCACCTGCACGCTACAAGTGCCGTTTTGTGCCAAAAAAGTGCACATCCGTTGGTTACGACCTACAGCACGGAAGGAAAGTAGCACGTTTGTAGAGGCTTGGAGAAATTCCGCCCAACGTAAGCGTAAGAGTATGCCCGACGAAGCTGCCTCAGCGACTCCCGAATGCTGCCGCTGCAGACCCTGCTGTGGCATATTAGATAACGGCTGAGCACTTCAGCGACTGCAGCTGCTACTGCACAGGAGTCAGTAAGGGGCTTAAAGTTAGGAGGAACCTCCACCATGGCGCATCAGACCTCGCTATTTCTTCTAGTTACCACTTTTATTTCTGGTTGCCTTGGGCAGTTTAGGTAAGTCATCATAATAATTAGAAAAACCGACGTCACGGGCAAGATACTGCCTATCGGCCAAGAGATCCTCGTCTCAACATATTAATACTTATTTCTCGGAGCCATCAAGATATCATACGTCTTTCTCTCACAAAGCACCAACAACGAGGCCTTATAGAAAAGAGGATTTTTTTTTTACTTACTCTCGTCAAGTTTAATGGAGTTTATGAAGGATTTACATATAAATTGAAGGGAGAGCCAATTGAAATATCTCCCGCTGTACAGTGTGCCTTCATCCATTTACATTTCTTCGTAAGACAATGTATTCCAGAAGCCCTCTTTCCCTGTCTAATGTGCAAAAGCGTACGGCGAGACCCTCAGCATGAGAAATACACGGGTTAACTAGCTGTGCATGTGCAAGGATCCCGTTAACACCATATTTCAATATGGTCATCCGCGTTTCTATTATTTTTTTTCAAATTCCTTGCAACATGACATACCTGTAGTCAACCTATATTTACAGGAAGTCTAGAAAGATTATTCACTTCCGATGTGGTTCGGCCTCCTACCGTATCCTGAATGCGCACAGGGAAAGAGAAAACAAACAAGAAAACAGAGGGCAAATTCAACACGGCTTTTTTTTTTTTTCGTTGATGCTCTGTATCACTGCAGCAGCCGTCTTCGCTAATGCATCTGGATCAGCTAAAATTTGTATTATGGTCAACTATGGCGACTGTTTCTTTTGCGCATGCGATTCCTAGAGATTATTTATTTATTTATTTATTTATTTATTTATTTATTTATTTATCTTCTGTAATACTACCCTTGGCCCATCCCTGAGCATATGCATGCGCCACTGCAACAAATGAAGAATAAAATTCAATTTACTCTTAATTAAATGCGCAATATTTCTCAGTGAAAACACCTATGTCGCTACCCTCTCCAAAAGCAAAAATGGTGCGGTACCTTCGTTCTTATGACAGCGCTGTCATGAGGACTCCCACTGTACATCCACCTGATTTCGGTATGCATTTTGAGCATCGTATAGTGCATTCAAATAAATGCAGCGCGATGTTAAAGGTGTGACTTGTTCGGTACATATTTAGCGGCAAAAACAACATTCCATAGGAGTGCACGTTTCACTGGACGAAAGTAAATAAAATTCGACGCCACACATTTATTTTGTACAAAATTTAATTAACCCATCCCTAACGCTTCGCCGCATGCGGGTTTGCATTGCAAAACAGTTTTTGTCCCGTACTCGCAGAATCCCTAGCAGTCAACGTCTCTTCGGAACATCTTAATAAGTTTATTCGTTCTTTTTGCAGTATCCAGCTACACTGGAATGATCCCAATGTCACATCGGTTCTGGAACGGACGCCTGGTGACCCAATTTCCATAATCCTGGAGAACTACGAAAACGTAAGACAGCCGAGAATTGCTGTTTTACGTTGTCTTTAAGCGTGCTGATAACAAGGCCACTTACGTACATTGTGGTGAAAACTAAGTATACAAAATTCTTAGCGAGTCCGCAGCAAGCTGCGTAAGGGGGGAAGAAGGGAGGAGTGGTTGAGGAATTTAGCGCCTTATCACATAATAAAATCTAAACGGCCTCCTTGTACACTCAACTAGCACAGTGCAGAGAGATGTAGCGCTGTAATGCCTCGTTCACACTGGTAAATCCGGCGTCTACATTCGACGGAATTCTCTTGCCGCTGAAAACCGCGTAGTTCACACTGCTTACCGCCGCGGAACCGGCGCCGCCGGAAAGTGACATAGCGCCATCTGCCGAGCGCAGGTCGAACCTTTAAAAAAAAATGCGGCATGGCCCGGATGTACACGCGGTTCCACCGGTTCTACGCTCGTGCGGATCTTGTCCGTTTTGTTTGTGTGCCTGAGAAAGAAGCGGTACTGCTAGGCTGGCTGCGAAATACGTTCTGGTGATGTATGACAGGCGGAAACACCACCAGCGGTGGTGTGCTCGTCCTGGAATACATGAACGCGAGAAGCTTGGTGACGCCGTGAAAGTGCTATTCGTTGTGCGAAATTGTGACGTGGACACGTGGATTCCTACAACGAGTAAGTTGAGAATGGCTGTTATTCGTGACACTACTCAACGCGCGGCGTTCCCCGAAGAAAAATGGGTGTTTACGATCCAGTTGGATGTCCAGACGGGCTTCGAATACAGAGACAATCGATCCGAACTTGGCCGCCATTTTTCGAATTTGTGACTCGCGCTCCTATTGGTCCGCGGCGGGAAATCCGGCGGCAGCGGCCGCAAAAATCGCTCCCGGAGCGATCGGCGCGGATAGGGCTGTTTCGGCGGATCTCGCTGTCGCCGAACAGGTTTCCGCGCTTCTCCGGCCGCCGGATTGCTCAGTGTGAACGCCCCATAATGCTGCCCCACCACGGTGGTCTAGTGGCTTGCGCACTCTGCTGGTTGACCGAAAGTCGCTGGATCGAATCCCGGCCGCGGCTGCTGCATTTCGATGGAGGCGAATTTAGGCCAGCGTATATAGTGCGCGATGTCAGTGCACGTTAACGAGCTCCAGCTAGTCGAAATTTCCGGAGCCCTCCGCTACGGCGTCTCTCATAGGCGTCCTTTACATCTTGGAACGTAACACCCCAGAAATAAATCAAATCAAACGCCGTAATGCTCCATGCAGAATTTTTTTTCTGCTCAATATGCTGAATTTGCAATTGAACAGTCAATTTTCGGAAGGCAAATGAGCTCTGCGGAAACCCGCTAGGTGGAGTAACGTTTATGAAAGGGGAAATTAGCATCCACCCGTTTTGTAGCACAAGGCTACAAGGAAATCCATACGGATATCTCTTTGTAGCCTTGCGCTACAAAACGGGTGGATGCTAATTTCCCCTTTCCATGTTCGGAAGGTCTGTGTGTGTGAGCATACCTCTGACAAGGTGCGAAATTGAGAATGCACCTGTTGACCTTGTTTCAAAAATGCGAGAGAGAGCTCATGCTATACCATGCCTCATTTTCACCACTTAAAAACAGATGCAATACTTTGGCGTCTTGACCATCGGAACCCCGCCTCAGTCTTTCAAGCTGATCATGGACACAGGCTCCAGTAACCTTTGGGTGCCGTCGATTCACTGCGACGACAGCATGCTGTGCCGTGAGTGACGACGTACGAACTTATTGTAACACATAGCTCACAGCTATGTTAAAGAACTAATATTGACATGTGTCATAAATTTATATTACAGCAAACGTGACAGTAAGAGTGTATGGGGTGGCGGCGGCGACCGGAACAAAGTGCATAGATAGCCTACGATTTACGTCCCCTGTTGCAACATGGCATAAGCTGCAAGCACGCAAAATACGCCTTTGAGACAATTGGATGATCGGTAGACCACAAAATGTCCCTGGTACTCAAATGCTAATTTAGATTTCAATTCGCAAACACATCCAAGCCAAGCTTAGTCATGCGCATGGTTTGCGCGTTCACAGGCAAATATTCCCATTATTGTTGCACATTACAAACAGTACATACTGTTAAATAACACCGTATGATATCACTATCTTAACAGCAATCATAGTCATACAAAAATATAACTATCGAGACATACGTCTTTTGCTAATAACACAAAAGGACTAACTGAAACCATGGCATGACCCCTGCAATTATTACGACTGCGTGCAAACATGTTTCCCCTTAGGAGACATCTTTGCCGGCCGTGGTAGCTTAGCAGTAGGGTATTCACTTGCTAAGCCCGAAATCACGGGATCGATCACCACGGCAGCTGCATTTCGATGGGGCGAAATGCAGAAAACAACCGTGTACTTAGCTTTAGATGCACGGAATCCCAGGTGGTCAAAATTACTCCACTACGGGGCATGCCACGCAACCATGTCATGGTTCTGGCACGTAGAAAACCCTAGCCATTATTACGAAACATTTTGCGAGCTCTTAGAATCAGGTCCATCTTATTAGTTCAACGATGTCCGCCGCGCTGGTCCAGTGGTTATGTGGCTCGGCTGCTGAAGCGAAGAACACGAGTTCAATCGCGGCCGCGGCGGTCGCGTCTTCGATGGAGGCGAAAATGATAGAGACCCTTGTACTTTGCGACGTCAGTGCAACCCTAGGCGGTCAAAATTTCTGGAGCCATCCTGTGTGGTGTCCTTCATAAGCACATCGTCGTGTTGGCACGTAAAACCGCATTAATTATTAGTTCGACGCTGTCCCTTTCACTGCTTCTGAAAAATAGCGTTCAAATATTAAATTCTAGATATTCTTGTTTCATGAAATAGCTTAACTTCAGCACCTGCGTTTACTATAAGGCGATAAGGCTTGTGCAATCCCAGTACTTTTAAATTCAAAGCATTTCTTGGCGAACTTGAGCCACTTTGACCTCCATCTACCTACCTAGCCGCCAACGTTTCGGTGCTCCCCTGTCTTGTTCACGTGGTATGTCCCAATTTTCGGGTCGTGGGGTATGAATGTATGACGAACACGAATTATTGGTCTTCGCATCATAACATGATGTACTCGTCAAGTATATGTCACGATTAACTAGACTGCATTCACGTGCAGCTCATACCTTCATTGCTCGGCCCACGGTATGCTGGTATGTGCAGAACTGTTTCAATATTATAAGCCTGTGGCAGTCAACGACCAACCAAAATTAACATTTAATTCATCGTTAGAACCACCAAATATCATGAAAGTCATGCCATTTGCCGTAGGTTGCGATTGAGATGTAGACGTAAAAGGCACACCGTCACACACGCAACGTACCCGGCGGTAAGGGGGTATCGAACCTGGGCCACTAAATGTGCCAAACAGGCACGCTACCACTAGGTTGCAGCGCGGCTACTCCCACGTGGTATATATATATAAAGCTATTGCACCTGAATTTGTCATAATTGTATTTGTGTAAGGTGAGTTGGACTTTTAATGCGCTTTAAGCGCTATCATATAGCAATGTGATAACCGATGCATATGTTCAACTATCACTCGTCATGCTTTAGCCCAAGCTTCGTCATTTCCGCGCGAATATTTCAATCAACGACGTTTACAATTCGTACATAAGCGAACCATATAAGTATTCACATATGCGGACATAAGTGTGTGCACTAAAGCTAGTGCCAACGTCACGTCGTCCCATGAACTAACATTCAGTCTCCACGGTGTTGTAGACGTTCCTGGTTGACCCACGTTAAGCATACGACTACTCATGCGCCTTGCGCATGTTCCTTGATCCGACTCGTAACACGTAAATGAATGCGAAACAATTCGTCATATAGGCATTTTCTTTCCTGACTGCTTCGCATGACACCGATTCCCGCAATGCGTGGGATTTACATGATCTTTTATTGTTCTTACCTTCATGATGCGTCTCACATAGTGTGTTTAGTGTCTGTATTTCAACCCAGCACAACAGCCCTCGTCTATATACGGTCTGTTTCTTCGTACGGGTGTTCTCTAGCTGCCCTTCTAGTATTTCGTTGAATATTGCTGACGCTTGTCTTGGTTCTCTTAAATGTTATTTACGTATCATAACTTGCGTATAAACAAGCATTTAATCATTAACACGTCGTCATCGCATGGCAGGCCCAAGAAAAAAATACAAATCAGCCAAGCTAATAGATCGCACCGCTCTGCTCAACACCGGGAAACTTTCCCTTTCGTAAAACTCCCAAGACATACTCTGAACAAGCCGGCCCCCTGCTATAACTACGTACCTAGGTTACCAAACAATCGCAGCTACACCCGAAGCACCGGCAATCGATACCAATATCTTTCACTAATGGGATGTAAAGCGCCAACTCACAAAACGATGGAAATGACAAAAGCTGAACCGCCAACATAACACCCGTACTGCCATGCTCAATGCTAAGGCAGAGGAATACGCAGTCGACATCGCTAATAAAGATTGGTTCAGGAAATGCGACTCCGTTGCGGGAGTACATAATAGCAAATCTTCTAATACCTCTTGTGCAACCTCAGTGGCTCAGATCCTATTAGAGGCGCGGCGTGAAGCAGCCTCCAGAGGACTATCAACCGCTTTCCCGGCGACAACGAGGACTTACTTCGTGCCCTGGAGCTGAAATACGTCAACTCCGCGTGGCATCAGACACCGATGATGATGGCCCGGGCATCCCGAATCTCTCTCAGACGTTCACGGTCGCCGAAATTAAAGAGGGAATAGAAAGCGCGACGTAAGGCACCGCCCCGGGTGCCCGACCGCGTATGAATATTCTACCCTCGCACGAAGACCGCGCGCGCTTTTCTATTCTCGACACCAGGTGCCACCTCTCGGCGGGGATTCCAGGCATGAGATGACAGATTTGTGTGTTCATTTACACTTGATTGTGGCGCTTGTTTGGAGCTTATTTGTGTTGCTGCTGCTCGTGGTTCCGTGAGTAGCCACGAAGTACAAAAGCTACTCGTCAAGGCGGCATGGTGCCATCGTCGGCTGCGCGAACCAGTGCAAGCGCGAGCTTCAGATGAAATCGGCACCTGATTTTCCACAACACCATTGCAAATTGTTTGTAGGAAACCTCAGCATGAGACACGTAAACGTTTCGCTTTAATAACTGCTGGGGCTTGCATGCAAAACCGTTATGTGATCATATGGTTCACGTCGTCGTCGATGGTTCCTGAAATATCCACCACCTGTATTCGAAACTTCCTCCGTATATTAAAAAAGGAAGAAAGTGCCGTGAACCTCTTGCAAATATGGCCAAATTTGGGCGCACCACAACTTTTCGAAGTGCGCATGCATTCTCTATATGGGCGCTCACCTTGGAGAACTGCATGCACTGACATCGTGCACTGACATCGCACAGTACAGAGGCTTCTAGCATTTCACCTCCACCGACATTCAAGTGCAGTGGCTGCGGTCTAACCTGCGTCTGTCGAGTCAGCAGAAAATCACCGAAAACACAGCTCCAATGGTTTGGCAGAAAGTAGGTGATATAGGAAGGCAAATCATGGTCATTGTTGCATGGTAGAAGGGCTCCCGAAGGGCTCTTTTAGGGGCGAAGCTCCTCTTAGTCTAACCTTGTCAGTCGTCAGGCGTAACCCGCGTGCCGGGAGGCACGCGCTCGCCCTCGGCGCGTGCCGCCCGGCGCGTGCCTCTCACTCTCTCTCTCCCGGCGCGTGCCTCTGCTGTCTTGTGAGAGAGAGAGAGAGAGAGAGAGCGATAGGCGCGCGTTAGCTATGGAAACGCTCTTAGAGGAACGCTACCACCTCGCAAAGAAGGAGAACGCGCCCTCACCCGCGAGAGACAACGTTGGCGCAGGCAGCGTCTCCTAGCGAGTTTCTTGATTGAGAAATACCGACTGCTCGCGTTGGAGAAGCGTTCACCGGCAACCCATAAGCACTGGATCTTGACTTGCAATGAAGTGCCGGTGGGAGATTTCACTTGTGCATAGTTGAACCAAGAGGATTCGTAGCGTGCGCGTTAACTAAATTAATCCGGAACTCGGCACGATCTACGATGAACCTCCCGAGCTTCGCCCACTCATCATCATTCACTCCGTGGATATGCTGTAATTTTTTTTTTTGCTTATAGTGTTCAGACGACCGCACTTCGGTCACGCATAAATTAGCCAAGGAGGCTATTAGAAAAGCTTCCATATGGGGTTCGAAGGAAAGCAAACAGTGCTTCGCGGCAATGTAGTTATTTTCATCATGTCCTTCATTTAGTAGGACATGATTTAGGAGTACTTATTTCATCATGTCCTTATGCAAGGTGTGAAGCTCATTTCGAAAACTGCTACGATTTTAGGAAAGTTCTCTGAGGTGCAAATGAAATCTAGGATTACACCTTGCCAGTTTTACTTTTCTCAGCAAATAAAGCTGCGAACAGTGTCGTGTCACTGCAAAGGCTCTGCGACAGCGCGCAGCGACGTTAAAAGCAGATATATGATGTATATTGGCACTCGTTTTCTCGCACCATACCTGATAATTCCCAGAATAGTTACTCTAACAAAGTACCTCGCCTTCCGACACGCGGAAACCGAAGCATACGCCTTCCATAAATAAAAAAAAATGTGGCCCTCATTGCGACCATAGGATGCCATGAAACGTTGCAAAAGTAAAGCGCGGCCCCGCCACTGTGGTCTAGTGGCTATGGCACTCGGCTGCTGATCCGAGGGTCGCGGGATCGAATCCCGGCCGCGGCGGCTGCATCTCGATGAAGGCGAAATGTGGAAGCCCGTGTACTATGCGGTGTCAGTGCACGTTAAAGAACCCCAGGTGGTCAAAATTTCCGAAGCACCCCACTAGGTCGTCTCTCATAATCACAGCTCGTTTTGGGACGTATAATCCCACAAATCAATCAAAAGTCAAGCGCGCCCTCGATATGATGCATATCCTACTGCGTTCGTTAGGGTTACATAAGGCAGAAGTGAACTGAGCATGTACTTAAACCGTTTTAAGTGTCACCAGTCTGCTTAAGCAACACTGCATTACCACTGCTCCTGCTTCTGCCACTGCAGCGATCCGCAGTGCTGGCAGTCTTCACCGCCAATGCTCGCATCGCGGCGCCACCTCCGCGAGAAAATGGCGGCTCGGTTGAATGGTTGCGAATTCTGGTCTATAGGGCTCCTCTCAAACCTAAGCTACGAAACGACTCACATACTAACAGAACAAAACAACCAGCACTGGGACGGCGGAACGCTATATAGTGCGTATAATCCGCCAAACTCACTTTCCTACTAAAATCCGCAAAAAGGCAAGTGTCGATAATTTCCGACCCATTTCCCTCACATCGTGAGCTGGTAACGGGATGGAGAAGGCAATACCGATATGCTAACCTAACATCTGGAAGAACAGGAGCTTATGTCTGTCTCCATGTACGGCATTCGTCCCTCTCTGTCTGCGCAAGACATCCTCCTACAACTGAAACAAACGAACCCAGGTGAACCACTGAAGCGGAGAGGGCCGGCCATTCGTGCAATCAAGTTTAAGAAAGCATTTGACAGCACACGAAACCTTTATCCACTTATATCTTCGTGAGCTCAGCTGCGATCCCATATATATATATATATATATATATATGGGGCATTTATACAGACACAAGAGTCACATCGGCATCCGCATAGATGGCCCCTTAAAGGGGTCATCTAACGCTTTCCCCGCACCCACTTTTTACTTGCGGGTCGCGTAGACAGATGGCAGAGGATATTTTGGCAGGTGTGAAGCCACCCATATCAGTTTAATATTTTATTCGTTTAATGAAATCGTTTCAGCGCCCAATTATCGTGTCTAAAGAGAAGCGTTCCAGTAGTGGTAATTGGTGACTCCAACATTGGCATCACACGAGAGAAGTGGTTTCTCGAATTCATTATTCCGCGATTTTATTTGAAGTGATTTTCAACGTGATTGGGGTGGTCACCCTACTGCTATAAGAGGGATGTGCATTGACTTAGTCTTTACACATTTACAATACAATGAACTAGAGAAAATCAGTATGCCACTGGCAGTTTATCACAGTGATCACAAGGCTGTGATCACGAAGTTTGAAAGCCATGCGGAACTTAAACGGGCATAACTAATACTGTTTTATCGTGTAGAAGCAATGCATGACGACGAATATCGGGCTGTCCGACAGGAAGAACAAGAAGAAAGCGTGTATGGAGTGGTAAGCGGGCGCACGGATGAATACAATGCACAGGCTGTGCATGACGAAGAAGATAAAAAATGTGGTACTATGATGGAGAAGTCGGCGGTGATTCCAAAAATGAACAAGACTAATATGCAGATGAATCCGAAGGCGATTGTGGAGATGTTGAATAAACGAGTGGCATTGCAAATGGTGTAACTGGTGGATATGCTTTGCAATGGCAGTCGGGAAAATGCGGCATGGCTTGGACAGAAAGCCGCTCGGTCGGTTTAGCTCAGGCAAAGCGATCTAATGGCCTTGAAACCTTGAGAGGTTCTTAGCTTTGCGACGAAAACGCCAGCGGCTTCACTGTTCTATCAACGTTAGCGACTTTATGTTACTGAAGCTGGGCTAATTTTTGTGTACAGTTGATCCTGGGACCGCTAGCCAGCGTCACTCGTAGCCATGGCCGCGACTGTGGAACACTCTTTTTGTCAGAAGGCGTCACGTAGTACGTGTTCTTAATGTCAGCTCGCTGCCAACCATTAAACCCTCGAATGCTACCTAAACCCATCAAGTCGGCCAGAACGGGACTCAGACTATGAAATAACGAAAGGGGATTGGATCGAAGGCTCGTTTCCTTGTTAGACACAACCTAATGAATCCAACAGGCAATGAAGCCAAGGAAGGCATGAGGGGAATTATTTGTAGGTTTTTAGCTGTAGCGTAGTAATTATAACATAAATGCGAAGAAATGGAAGTGCGCGAAAAAAACACACCTGACGTCGGTAGGGACCGAAACTACGACCTTTCGTAACCCACGAGTTACGCAAGCGCTACCCTAGACCAATTGCGTACGAAAGGTTCGTTTAACTTAGAAGGGTACAAGGCCGCACCTCAGGCTGTGCGTTATTCTCACGGTATTCTCACCATGTTCTGCGTTTCTTTATCAGTATGTCATAATTCCCGACAAATCAGATTATGAAATCGATAGCTAGCTATACAGAGTCTTCATAGTCTCACCATGTTCCATTCAGGTGCGTGTGTGTCTGCCTCACACATTTTTTTTAACTGCACTATTGCTCACGGCATCGACAGCTGCACCGATGCACGGGGTGTGCTAAAGGAAATGTGCTCATGGCAGTAAAGCTTGACTTCACTGACATCTCTGCGAGGTGAAGCTGTTTTTGTGCTTTCTTTATTATAGAAGCACACTTCAGTGTAATGTTCTTACAAAAGCAACAATGAAGAGAGAGGATTTTTAATGAAAACTGGGCAACTTTATAGAGCTGTATGCTTAGCAGGCCACTTACTGCCTAGCAGGACACTAATGAGGAAAATAGTTTTCCTCTTATCAGTAAACCTCTGTTTCACAATACCAAGAGCGTCATTCTTGCCGCGGGAAAGGGCTCGGTAAGCGAGAAAATGAGCAAATATATAATACTGGTTGTGACGCCGCCTTGAAGCTCCCGCACAAACTCATTGTGACGTCATAGATTTTGAATGCTCCCAGGTGATATGACCCCCATAATTATTAACCAACAAAAATCAATTGCATTGTGTTCTTAGGTGGGAGGTAGTTGACTTATAGAGTCTCATGGAATTCCATTGAGCCTACATGACTGAAATACAAAACGAGTTTGAAATCCGCGACGTCATCCTTGCGCTTAGGCGCTGAGGCTACGGCGCGAAATTAAAAAAAAACGCGAACTTTGACCTGCATTCTCTCTGCTTATATGCAAACCATGATGGCGAAATCAACGACAATAGAATTCTTAAAGAACGCGCCATCCGTATAAATTGATTTGCTATTTCCTTATAGTGCCCATTTAAGCTAACGGAATGATATATTTTTTGATAGACGCAGAAAATACCAGATATACTACATACAGAGAGCAAACGGAAAACAGAGTTCATTTATATGACTGAAAAACAGTCACGCACTTGACGCACAATAAGTCTCTTTACGGTATCTACGGTCCGTCGCAGGCCACAGTGCAAAGTACGACAGCAGCAAGTCCAGCACCTACACCAAAAACGGACGATTCATCCGCATCCGTTACAACGGCGGCATTGTGCGGGGCGTGACAAGTATCGACAACGTGGGCGTCGGTCCGGCCACTGTGACACAGTACAAGTTCTCCGAAATGAACCACGCAGATGGAAAGTTGTTCAGGACGGCCAAATACGACGGCATACTCGGCTTGGCGTACCAAAAGATTTCACAGAATGAGCAGCTGCCACTTTTCGACGCCATGGTTAGGCAGGGCGTCGTGCGAGAGGCTGTCTTCTCAATCTACATGAGCAAGGAACCGAGTGAGGAGAACGGTGGAGAGATCTACTTCGGAGGCATCAATGAAGAGCGCCACACGGGTGACATCCATTACGTGGATGTTAACCAGCAGGCTCACTGGCAGATCACCATGGACAAGTGAGTCATTTCGCCAACTATAATTGAAAATGGCGCATATTGTGCGGTATTTAAAAGCCACTAGCGCCGAGGTGCAGCCAATAATGCAGCCAAAATCGAATACTGCAGTAACTTTTAACTGAAAGAAAAGAAACCTGAATCTATCTATCTATCTATCTATCTATCTATCTATCTATCTATCTATCTATCTATCTATCTATCTATCTATCTATCTATCTGTCTGTCTGTCTGTCTGTCTGTCTGTCTGTCTGTCCACATAGGCAGGCAGGCAGGCAGGCAGGCAGGCAGGCAAATAGATAACAGATTATAGATCACGCAGTATGATAGAGTGCTGAACAGAAAAAGATACGGGTTTGGTTTGGGTTCGGCCCACTCAATGGCGCTCCATTTTAGCTCCGGGCAGCGCTACTCAGCACTACTCTCGTATGTTCACTGGGACTTGTATTTTGTAATTCTTCAGTTAATTTCCTTACCGTTTTCATTCATATTTCGTGCGAAGCGTATCGCACGTTCGCAAGCTATATACGCCTGAGCGTGGAAGTGCGGAGCTCATAGGGCTCGGGCTGTCGGCGTCTCATGAAGCGTGGAATGCACGAGGGAAAAGCCGACCTAATCCTGTCCTCGACTCACTGCTCACACTCTTGGCCGTAGCCCGCTGCTACATTATGATGCTACATTGGAGAGGAAAGAAAAATTATGTATGCGCATTAATTAACCCAAGTTCGTTAAAATCACCTCTGGCTCGATAACCTTACACATACACTGTCCGACTGCACTGCCTGCCGGATCGGCTTACATTTTCTCTTGACAGGGCAAAACAAGTGCATGAGTGCAGCTATTGATGTGTTCCTGCGGGAAACACCGGCGCATCACTGCTTCGCGCTTCCGCAGGTTTTACGTTGGTGTAGCTGCATTAGGGGCTGGGTTTGAATTACACAGTACCAATTTCTTTTACATAAACTTCAGTTAAATTTAGTGAACATAGTTATAGGAGGCATGCTCATCAACACAGATATGTTACAACTGTGGTTCATGGTAACCATATCCGGCCATTTTTGCATCCCTCCATGAGCTCTCCCATAACCGCGTTTCGTTTTACCGCTAATGATACTTAGAACCGCTAAGAGCGTGGAAATTTATAGGAATGTTCGGAGAGCCAAATTTCTAAGCTACAGTCGGGTCTAATAGCAACGTTGGAGAACAACCGTGGAGTTTCGAATAAATCAAATAATACGAAAAGTTTATCGTACTCCGTTCGTCCACAAAACAAACAGGAATTATATACACTTACATAACATACGACAGGCAGCACTACGTCTGCTGCATTATCACAATGAAATTACTAACACAAAGGAGCAGTACGGCAGTGGTGCATCTATAGTTAGAAGTGCAGTGCTCGTTAAGTTAAAAACTACAACATCGCGCATCATATTGACGGAAGATCAACTTGTTGAGACTAGTGAACAAAATGGGCGTAGCTTGCACTAATGGGGCAAGCCTGGACACAGCTGAGCTGGTTGGCACCTATAGGTGCCAATCAGCTCCGCTGCGGACAGAGCGGAGCTATAGCTAGGAGCAGCTGGAGCAGCTATAGCTATAGATGCTCCAGCTCCAGCTGCGGCCCGGTGAGCTTCAGCCCGGTGAGCCTTCAGCCCGGTGTGCTATTGCTGTGGAGAACTTTAAGGGCTGGCCTGCAGCATACCTCTGCTGTCGTCACGGTGGGCCTATCCTGAAGGCAGTGCAGTCAGACTGCATGTATGCTCATTTGTGGGCCGAGCCTGGGGGCAGTGCACCCAAACAGTATGTGTAGGGTTGTCGTGTCAGAAGCGATTTTAACGAGTTTCTGCTAATGCGCCCTGGCTGCCGGGGTTTAACGTCGTCGTCGTGACCACGGTAAAGCAAGCCGACTAGCAGCGACTGACTGTGGGAAACTCAGGGGCATCACCGGATGCTTCGCACATTCGCAGGTTTCACGTTAGCGCAGCTGTCATAATTCTTTTGCTTGCACGAAACCGTTCGTCGTGGTGAACTGTGGCACCTTGCCTCTCAGCAAAGATTCCCGGCGTGGTCTGAGGCTTCGGGAAACGCTTCGCGAGGCACCCTGAGGCCCTGCGAGCGCTTCTCGACGTTTCGGGCTGACCTCAGCGTCAGTGGCGTAGGCAGGCATAGGCTCACCGGGCTGAAGCAACCCCCCTCCCCCCTCCCCTTGAAATTTTTCCAACCGGTGCCCCACTGCCTATCCATGCCGGTCCATCACACATATGAACAGAGGTGCCCATTCTGGGAAGGTGCGGCTATGGGCATTCGCGCCTCTGCGATGGGTTTAAAAACGAAGAACGCGGCTCTTTCAACGCACAAAGGAAGTTGGCTTGTCACTCTACGGCGGGGAAAGTTGTTGTTTGTCTGCAAGAAACGGTTGTGGCAAACGAGAGGCACCTGTCATTCATCGGCAAAAATTGCTGCGATAAGAGCCTGAAAGGGGAGCTTGCAGCCTTTGCAGCACAGCGTCGAGGCAGGCAGACGCTTCTGCAGTGTGTTGGCAATTAGCTCGCTGCGGTGATGATGATGGTTGTTGTTCGGTTAGGAGAGGACGCTAATTTCTGCATCCCATGTAGGGAGCACGGCTAAGCGTCCGTGGGGGTGGTGGGAAAGGGGGGGAAAAAGATAGAGAAGAGAGAAAGGCCGTAGTGGAGGGCTCCGGAAATTTAGACCACCTGAGGTTCTTAACGTGCACTGCCTACGCACAGTACACGGGCCTCTGGCCAGCCCAGCCAGAGGCCCAGCCCAGCCTCTCCGCTCTGCATGATATGCTGCGTACGTGCGATCGTCATGGATTGGAACGTGTGTGGAAGTAACGCCGTTCCTTCGTAAATGTAACGCGTTCCCGTTACAGTTCCACCAATCCTAAATGGAACGATGACGTTCCTTCGTTCTTCACAAAAGGAACTCGTTCCACGAACGCCGTTTCATGGAACGACGTTCCGTACAAGAGTGCCGCCGAGATCGAGCCTTGAGTCCCCGCCTTGCTGTTAGCAGTCTCGCTCACTCAAAAGAAAACCATGCGCAAAACGCCATTCCTTTACTCTCTTTCTTCGAGGCTTCGACGAGGGCGAAGCTTCCCTTTCGCCAGCGCAGTCAATGCGGCCGCTCGATGTAGCTGGAAGGAAAAATTTCCGGCTTTCAACCAGCCATGTACGGCAGCGCATGCCGAACCGCAGCCAACCGAGAAATTAGTTTCGTCCCTCCAGGTCCCGCCGCCACGGCTCCCTTAGAACTAAGACACTGTCAACGCGCGCTTTGCTATCGCCGCTTAGCGCACTGGTTCTGAGAATGCAGTTACGGCTCCCATGTGTGGGCCTCGGCGCCACTGGCATTTTGTACTCAGGAGGCCGCTCGGCAAAGCAAACGAGCAGTGGCAGGTGTGCTACTACGGAGGCCAGTTAGTCGCAGGCGCCCGTAGGGGGGCAGGGAAGCGCGCGCGGTGAGACCGACGACGTGGGCAGGGATATCAGTCTTTCGCTTTGTCTGAGCCAATCTGAACAGCAAGCAAGGGTCGGATCTGAAGGCTCGGCGCCCTTGACATCTTTCACTTGGCATTCGAAAATCATGGAACACCATCTTGCCTCCTGTGGCACCTAGATTCTGTTGCAATTAAGAATCACGTGCAGGTATGGTTTATTTATTGTTCTTTCTTATTAGCATAACGAAAAGCGAGTTTTGTATTCTAAGTGTAAATAAATCAGCCTATCTGTTACTTTGTTGTTTACCTTAGGCATTGTTTTTACCATGTCTGGACCTCATAAGAATTAGATCCACGCTCAGTAGCACGCGTGCACGTTTCTGCTACTTGGTTTGTTCTGCTGCGAACCTTTCATATGTTATATACGTCATTTTTGTTGCAGACGTTACTTTTTGGTTCACGTCCGATGAAATGGTGCATGTGAGGATTTATTTATTTATTTATTTATTTATTTATTTATTTATTTATTTATTTATTCCTACCTTCATTCATTCATTCATTCATTCCCTACTCATCAACGTCAGTTTGCTATCGCATGAACGTGGGCCTGCTGTACAAAAGTGCGGGTATTATACTGCACGAGTAGAAAGAAAGCAAGGAACAGAGACAAGAAAGAGCGCCGTTCGACACGAACCAACTAGCCTGCAAGAAGGTTTTACTGCTGTACAAATTGAAGAGACAATTAAAGCGTATTCCTTATACGCCATAATATAAAAGGAAATACGTTATCTAATTTGCAGCAAACTCATCAGATGGCCATAGTTAATTTCCCCGTAGGTGTTTAAAGGGCCGTTGTCGGCCCCTCGATGACTCAAGTGCACTGTCGCAGCACGAAGGAAGAGTCGTTCGCCGGCGAAGGGAATGTTTTATTGAAACACCAGAGCGTCTGTCCCGGTCCAAGCTCGAACCTACGCTCTTTCGTTACTCCTAGAAACATAACTTTTTGAACCATTCGATAAACAAAGAGTTACAAGCGAACTAACCACACACAGAGTCTACAAAATCTCAACCGATGGCGCCAACACTATTTCCCTTTCCCATGCACTAGGAGTGGCGTCTCACCCTTGATGTGCGCTGGCACAGGCAGCGAGGCTCGAACTCGTACTTATACCTTTGTCTGCCCGCCGGAAGGAGCGCTACGCATGGCCTTCCAGGATTCGTCACACAAGATGTCAGAAGATGACCAGCCCGTGGAGCCATGAGTAGCTTCGTTTCAACACGCACCGAAGGTATAATAGACAAACGAGGGCCCATCTATCACTAAGCGGAAGCGGTCATTTTCGTTTCCCAGGCCCGCTGACGGCGACGTTGAAACTAGTTACCCCGAGTGGGTGCTCTTTCGTCGGCAACCACCTGGCGGCATGCCTTCCCGTATGAGTACAGGTGCTAGAATACCTTATAGCATGATGTCTAGCACCTCCTCCTCCTAGCGAAGCCGACCCGTGTTCGCTTTTTTCTGAAAACCGGCCGATACAAAGCGGCCGCGTTACCCTACGCTTTTCACTACCCGCCTGCAACGGTCTACAAGCAGCAATGCCAACCCTCTATGCCTCGGACTGCCGTGTAGTTCGATTTCTTCACACCGAAACACATTGCGTGCTAACATAAATAACAAAATAACGGTATCATCAATGCTTTAAAATTGTAAGAACTAAGCAAAAGCAATATATATCCAGAGCTGTCTGTCAGGCTATTATAAAGCACTAAAACGAGCGAAAAAGTTTAGGATCAAAAATGATGACGATATATCTGGAAACCTTTTTCCAGCATTTATAGGCGTCGGTCAAGCGCAAACTAGTATATGCGAACGTGAATCGAAAGATCTATTTGTAGGTTTCAGTGTTAAACGCATACTTGATACTCACAAGCATTTGTGAATGTGAGTGACTTTCTATTTGCACATCTGAAGCGCACTATTTTCACTGCTCATTGGAAGATCCATTACGTGTTGCACTTGTCATAGACTATATGGTCGAAGTCTCAGTTGGATGTGCGTTCGGTGCTCCCTGAACATATGTCTAGAAGTGTAGCTTTTCATGCTTTTCAGCTCCAGATAATCTGCTGCTATTGAGGCTCACATTCGCAAATTCAGGCTGCATGTTTTTAATATTAAAAATCTTCACGTAATTTCGCCTCACGATTATACGACACTATACATATTTCAATTTTAAAATCAAATGTAACGTAAAAGTAACGACACGTTCCAATTTCCGAAATGTAACTGGAACGCGTTCCTTTCTGATTAAAGGAACTTGTAACGGGAACTGATTACAAAAATGGGAAGGAATGAGGTACGAGCTTTCGTTCCTTTTTTGGAGGAACGTGTACAACACAAGAAACTTACGAGAGTGCGGAAGACTTACGCGGAAGAATGCATAGCATATGACATGTATTTTTACAAACAGCAGCTGCGGTCGACGAACTGCCCCACAGCAGCTGGCCTGTATATGCAATTTAAGCAACCGAGAACGTTACCAAAAGAGCCTTCATTGACATGGGCCGTACGAGTGCTGCATGTTGCGTACTCCTTGTAATACAAACATCTGACGACACTAACGGCGTACGTTTTAAGAACGCAAAAAAGAAACATGGCGGGAGAATGAACAATCACTGTGCATCAGTATTATCGCAGCAAATCGGAGGTGATCACCAAGGTGCGCCGCCCAACCCCGTTTCCTCAAGATATGCATCCTGTAGAATATCTTTCAGCTGTGCTAGTTAGTCAACTCGTGTATAATGGCTAAGCAGCAGGCGCTTCTTTTCGCTGGTAGTTGGCAGTTAAGAAATCTATTGTCACTTTTCACTGCTAGTACGCCGATTTCCATGAAATTGGAGACAGCGATGCAGTGGCGCCGTTATTGTTCTTTTTCTATTGTGCAATACCTGCATCTTTTTTTCTTTTTGGCCTTTTCTCTAGATTGAACATCCTTTCTGTACCTTTCATTGCACTAATTGAAGAGTTCCTTCTCATTTATAGCATCGAAGTCTCGGGCACTAGACTATGCGTCGGTGGCTGCAACGCTGTGGTCGATTCTGGAACATCCTTCCTGAATGGGCCTAGAGGAGAAGTGCAAGATCTGCACAGGGCTATCGGAGCTACGCGCATTGGTGCGGGATACGTACGTATGCCAATGGAGAGCTCGATCATTCCAAACTTAGTGCTCCTTTGGGTGTGTAATCTACAACGTTCATGAAAGCATTTAAAAATTGTGGGCAGCTCGCACTAGGGGCGCAAGGCTGGGTCACGACGGAGCTGGTGGCCTTCCTCCTTGTCCCCATCCTCACCTTCCCTTCCGCTTCCCACCTACTTGCTATACTGTACTATACATGGGTATGCTATGCTTTACCCTAGACCATCCTCATTTCCCTCTTCCTCACCCACATCACACTCCTCCTCACCCTCCCCTCCCTTTCTCACACGCTTCTTATGCTATACACCGGCGCTGGAGGCCTTACCCTTCTCCATTCCCCCCTGCTCATCCTCACTTGCCTTTCGGACGGGTTTGCTACAACACACAGTACATGGGCATGCTATGGTTTACCCTCTCCCCTCTCATTTCCCTCTTCCTCGCTCTCACATCATCCCTCCCCGCCCTCAGTTTCCTTTCCCGCCCCCTTGTTATACTATACTATACAAGGCTATATATACTATACTCTGTGCCCTCCTTACCGTCCTCCTCAGCCTCTCTTCCCTTTCCCACCTACTTGCTGAACCAAAGTATGCACATGAATATGCTTTGCTATTCACGTTGTATAGGGGCTTTCTTTCCGAAGCAGCGTCAGCCGCTAGAGCGGCACTTGGGTAGAACACCTGCCTGCCACGCAGACGGCATGGGTTAGATTCCCGTTCCAACTCTGCTAGCGTTCCTGAGATGTTAGTATGATCGTAAGGTAGGTTGCAGCTAAAGCGTCCTGCTCTTGTTGCGCGGAACCGCGAAGCAGACTTTGTTTCCGTTTAGCGAGAGAGGACACTCTGGCTTTGTTCTAGCATCCCAGCGGCGCATACCCGATATGCCCAGTCTTCTGTTTCCGAAGGACGTCTTACGAATTTTACCTCGGCCTAGAACAGCTTCACTGTTAATATTTTTTGTATTCAGAACTTGTCGTTTCTGTGCCATTCAATCGAGGTAGCGACACGTGTCCCCTGACCTAAGCAGTAATTTATGCGCCGTCAATTTTTTTCGTAACCCTAAGAAGTGCATCCAATCACCGCCGTGCACCAACGCTCTAAACTCTCACTGTCTCTTTTACATACTTCACCACCCCCTCCACCCCCCCCCCCCCCACAACTTCCCTTGCCGCGATGCTTTTTTTAATTTGTTTCCTGGATCTTTCTTATGTTTGAAGATGTGGAATTATGCAAGTGTTAATCACAGACAAGTTGCATTACATGTGTTGCTCTACCTGCTCTCAAGTCACTGTTGCATTTACGTTTTCTTCCAGCAGCTAGATACCGAATAAAGTTAAGCTTGAGCAAGACATTGCATTACAGCGGCAACTCTGTCAATTGAAATACACATTTCCCAGGGAAATCAGGCGTCGGCAATAGTTCGAATAATGCAATAAGTCTAGGAAATTTCGTAGTAGACATTAAAATAACGGAAAGGAAGGGAGATTAGCCAGAGAAAATACGCTGACCTCGTAAAACTTGGCTTGTTACATGTACTTGCGTTGATATCACCCAATAGGAATTTTCTGTAACGTGGTCTATAACATAAAAAATAACGTAGATGTTCTTACCTAGCCTGAAGGTACCAAGCGAGCAATAACAAAATACCAAAACTTTTGGCTACCCCATTCATGTGCACATTCCGTCTTGGGTGTACACATTCCATCTATTAGAACCGTACTTCTTTGCTCCTTAGCTTTCACTATCACGATCTAAGAACTACCGTATTTTTAATGTTTGCAGTATGAAGTCGACTGCAACGGAATAGCAAACCTTCCAGCAATCATCTTTAATCTGAACGGGAAAGCTTTTGCATTGCAAGGAGAAGAATACACCATAAGGGTAAGCCATCTCGTACTTTTTGTCACGAAGATAAAATGTTATACTGCGACGGCATTAGGGGTCCCGAAATTGCTTTGCCTTGCGTCCGTCCTGCCCTTTACATTCGTTTCTTCATTGTGTCGTCATCAACATCACGCAGCCATGGGTTTTGTTGACTTCCGAGTACATCGTTATACCCATACAAATTCGTCATTGCCAGAGCGTCAAGAAAAATAAATACCTTGCTGATCCCGCTGTCAGAGGAATCGGTAAACATGGAAGTGGAATGTGTGTTCACATAAACAGTTGAATGTTTATTGTACATCGAGGTGAACGTGCCCGTTTCTATCGGTGCTTCGCTGGTACGGCGCCGTTCGACGTTCACGCATCGTCTCCATAACACCCATACTTCAGTTCCTTGTGGTAACTGAAGTAGTTTACGTAATAACTGGACATAGCCGATGTAAATGCCGCACGATGAAGGCATCGATCATGTTTACTTGCGCCACACTGACCCGTCAATGCCGTTGCCGTACTTGGACACTTCACGCAGCAGTTTTCTGATTAGACATTAGCGAGATTTAGTATTGCGGAAAATGGTTGCGTTAGCGTTTGCGAGTCACGCACGCTAAATTTTGGCGGAGTGCTATTCGATAGCATTCCATAGCTCTTTAGTATTCGCAACTCCAGAAAAAGTTGGTCATCTGGCAACATTGCTGAGAAAAACAAAGATGGCTTCCATATCCAGCGTCACGGCCGCGCTTCCGCTTAGCGCTGCGCTAAAGTTTCTTGATTGCGGGTTCGGATCACGATGCTTCGTCGAATGCGAATGGGTTATTGCTACCGAACACCTCATATTAATCGGTCTAAAAGATTTGAGCGGCGAAACAGCGAAAATAACTGCGCTGTGCGTTCAAACGTCGCATTTGTTCGGAGACCCGCATCAGATTTTCTTAAGGATAAAGAGCCTTTCCAGCGAGCCTGAAGTTGAAGAAGGCAGGTACGTGTTCATGCGTAGCAGGCCTCTCCGAAATATGCAAGCGCTTGTGCGCGGCGTTGCTCCATTGAGTACAAATGCGTCACTTATAAAGGTGTGAAAAGAGTTCAGTTCTATGCGCGGTGCCGGAAAACAAACTTAGACGCGCGGTGAACAGGTCGAGGGCTCAAAAGCTGGAACGAGTGCAATAAATCCTGAATTGTCACCAGATGAACTCGAAATGCAAACGCGCTAAGTTAAACGATCACACATTACCTCCATAACCACCAAGCAAATTACGAGGCGCAGCGCGCGTATGGGACGAAGGCGGCGAACGAAGGCAAGCGCTCGCTTTATATCTACTTACTACAATGCATGTGGGCAAAAGTACGTCAGCAATAATACCGCGGTTCAAGTTGAGCATAGGCACGCTCGGGAAACGTTATATACACGTATAAACGATGTCGCTATTTTGTTCTCGCGCTTGCCTAAACTAAACTACACTCCGGCTCTTCGAAAAGCGCGCATGATAATAAACGCGCGCACACACAATCTGTGTACTCACCGGGGTGGAAGAAATCGTCGCGAGTGAAGTGCCTGGACCAAACTAGCATAATTCCCGTCACCTTCTTGCCGATGCACAAGTTCCTAATCCATGTTGCCCTGCGCGAAGCGTCGTCTGCTTCTTTGGGGAACCGACGATACGACGTGTTGCTGTCTTTGCATCGCCATGACACGCACTGAGGCACGCAACAAAGGTCTTTTGATGAAGATTCTTTCTTTTTCGGGCTGCTTCAAGGCGGCATGGCGCCGATTAAGGAACTATAGAGCTGTTTTAAAGCCCGCGGTAATGCGATACCATGCCGCGTTTCGCGGTCGACCTTGGATTGGCTGGTTCCAGGAGCGTCCGCTAGGTGGCGAGCATTTAGATGGAGTCGCGAATAGCGCGAGACGACGACGCGCCGCAAAACGCAAGCACGCAAACCTTCGCTGCGCCATCTAAATGCGAATAGTGAAAGCGTCAAAGCAGTCGGCCGTTGTTAGTAACTTAAAGAGCAACGCAAGCGCAAAAAGAATTATTAAAAAGAACATCGTGCAATAATAATTGCGTAAGTGTTGCTGTAGTCTGACGAGGCAGAGTTTCGCTTTCGTTGTGCATGTGTAATGTGGTCAAACTAGAATCCACAGCGAAAAGGTCGTTGTCTTCTCGAAACGAAAACCAGCAACACGATTTATTGTGAATCAGCTAGTCCCACAACGCAGCAAGACGACACGATAGATGCGAAACGGGCAGCCGTCAGCTGTAGGGAGCCGCCAATGCTCTCCGCGCTAAACAAACTTAGCGAGCGTTTTGCGTCTCCGCTAAATTCGGAAAATAGCGAGCGATCGCTAAACGCAAAGCTGGAATAGCGTGCGTACGCATGCGCAGTCTGACCCAGCTAAATTTTAGCGTTTAGCGGGGCGCAACTTAAGCTGCACTAAAACTCTCTATTTTTAGTATAACGGGCTTAGCGTAATAGCGTAGTTATCGGAATAGCAGGATGGAAATGCGCATGCGCAGTACCGTAGACGGCCGATACGATTTAGCGTGTCCACGGAATTTCGTAGATTAACGTTACCGTGTTTTCGTGTTTATCGTAGTTTACGTATAACATGGCGGCGGTTTCGGACGTCCGCTTCCAATTGAATTTGGCGTTGCTGTGGCAGGATTCACTTAGTTCGCAGCAAAAAACTGTGTAAAATGGCTTCGATTTGCCTCCAGGTAGCTTCGGCGACGCAGCATTAGGGATAACTTAGCCGAATATTCGAGATCTCTTCCTATTTCGAACGTTGCTAGTCCTAACGAGGGAACAACTGTTTACATTTCTGTAACATACCAATTTATGATCTTGGCGCTTGGTTCACACACATATTTCTCTTTAGTCTCGAAAAGTTGGAATGCCGCTGCACGCGGGAGTGTTAGTGAACCTTTTAAGTTTTGTTTCGTTTCACTTTCTTTAACGCATGCATCCTTCGCTAGATGGTGCCACAATCGCAACCACCGGGCTGTAAACGCTATTCCGTTAAACTAAAGCTCGTTTCTGCAACGAATGTTTGCGGTACGGTAACGCTGTTCCCTTAGTCCCGCTATCACGCTAACGCGCTAAACTAAAAATATACATTTTTAGTTTATCGGGCTTAGCGTAATAGCGTAGTTATCGGAATAGCGGAATGGAAGTGCGCATGCGCAGTACCGTAAACGGCCGATACCGTTTACCGTGCCCACGGTATTTCGCAGACTTAACGTTACCGTGTTTGCGTGGTTATCGTAGTTCACGAAAAACATGGCGGCGGTTTCGGACGCCCGCTTTGATCTGAATTTAGCGTTGCTGTGGAAGGATTCACTTCGTTCGCAGCAAATGACTGTGCAAAATGGCTTCGCTTGCCTTCAGGTAGCTTCGACGACGCAGTATTAGGGATAACTTAGCCGAATTTTCGAGATCGCTTCCCATTTCGAACGTTGCTAAGCCTAGTGAGAGAACATCTGTTTACGTTTCTGCAACATGTCAATTTATGCTCTTGGTGCTTGGTTCGTATATATTACTTGTCTTTATTCTCGAAAAGTTAGAATGGCGCTGCACGCGGGAGTGTACGTGAACATTTCAAGATTTATTTTTTTTTACCTTTTTTAACGCATGTATCCTTCGCTAGATGGCGCCACAATCACAGCTATCGGGCCGTAAACGCTTCTCCGATCAACTAAGCCCCGCCATGGTGGTCTAGTGGTTATGGCACTCGGCTGCAGATCCGAAGGTCGCGGGATCGAATCCCGGCCGCGGCGGCTGCATTTCGATGGAGGCGAAATGTTGAGGCCCGTGTGCTGTGCGATGTCAGTGCACGTTAAAGAACCCCAGGTGGTCGAAATTTCCGGAGACCTCCACTACGGCGTCTCTCATAATCAGAGCTGGTTTTGGGACGTTAAACCCCACAAATCAATCAAATCCAATCCGATCAACTAAAGCTCGTTTCTGCAACGAATGTTTGCGGTACGGTAACGCTATTCCCATAGCCCCGCTATCACGCTAACGCGCTAAACTAAAAATGTCTAATATCTATTGTCATCACGCTCGAAGAGTAGTCAGCGTTAAAGCGCCATCCACGAAGAAAGGTGACCGGTGCTCTATATACCGCTGCGCTATCAGCGCACACGCCCAAGCTGTACGAACGAGGCTTATATTCTTTCTTATCTCACTTCTTTCCCTCTTCCTCGACGCTCTCGTCCGGCTTCGCGTCCGCGCGTCTAGGCGCACTTTGAAACGTGCCTTAAGCGGTGCCGCCATCCAACAGATACGAAGTGAAGCTGCAGTGCTTCACCTCGCTTCTCCTCAATGGCGGCACCGTTCCCGGCAAAGTGCGCCTCGATTCCCTCGCGCGGAGCCGCGCGAGCGCATCGAGGCCGAGGGGAAGAACCGAAATAATAAAGAATAGGGAGTAATAGCTAAGCGGCTCAGCGGACCAGGGGGCCTAGCGAACGAGTGGAGACGCCAACTGGGCATGCGCGGCACCCTGGGACAGCCAGCGCACTTATGGAGCGTATGCAGCGGAGCGTATGCAGCGTGCTAGCGTGCGAGCGTTTTGCAAGATGGCAGCCCCCAGCACAAGCGGCGGCGGCATGTCGTCGTGTCACGTACCAAAAACGAAAATGTGTTTTCACATAACACTTGTCATCTAATGAAAAATTACTTTTGCGATATCCTTTTCGCAGTAACTTCAATTTATTCAGCAGGTAAATCCTCTGCTCGATCGACAGTCACTCTCACATTGTTCAACGGGTGGCGCAGCAGTACGTTCTGCTGAAACAAGCGGGGCGTCGCTCAGCTATTACTTTTCCTTTCGTCATGCGCTCCGCTGTCCCCTCCGCTTCTTCGCTAGGCCCGCTGGCCCGCTGAGTCACTACAGCTATTACTCACTAATATAAGTCACGTTCGTACAGCTTTGAGCGTTTCCGCCGAAAGCGCAGTGGTAGAGAACCGGCCACACTTCGTCGTGGGACGGGTGGCTGTGAGTTCGATTCCCAGTGCATCAGAGGTCATTTTTATACGTGTTTGTCTTGGTTGTTCTTACATGCTTGTTTTACTTCGTTTACGCCATTGACGTGATGAACCCCGACATAAAACATTTTCGTGTTAAATGTTTTCGCCGCGCCTCCATTGCACTTTCAACCAAGGCCAGGGAAAGACCTGCCTTGAGAGCCGAGTGTGGTAACCTCTAAGCTGACGCTCAGCCACACTTCTGTCGAGGCATAGACTTCGAGATCTGTGGTGCCTGTGCATGCATTTTGGAGGGCCAGAACGAAGATTGTAACGATCGCTGAACTACAGGAGATTCAGACTTTCGCGTGTCTTATAAACTTTTCTGCACAAAATGGTGGCATGTTAGTGCAATTCTTCGTGGATGGGCTCGTCAAAACAGCGCCACCTGCTCAAAGAAGGCATCCATTGTAATGAATATAAACAGCTGCGATCTTAGTACATGGTTCATAAAAACGGATTCATGCGTGGTAATAACGATGATGTGCAGCAAACATGACGCATACCCATATTTATTGATTCTTTTAAATTCTAGACGCTTTAGATTCGACAATGATCACAGAATAACGTTGAAACTATGCATTGTGTCACTTGTCGTCACAGAACAAACATGCTCAAGAATCAATGCGACACATTAACTATCGCGTTCGCTTTTGCCGCAGAATCCTTAGTGACAAATTATCTTTCACATTAAATCTCTCATGTTTTTATATCAATGTTACGGAAACACAGAATTATTCGAATGGCCACAAGGAAAGTTTCAGTAGGATGGCTTACTCTCATACAATGAATATGAACCGTCTTCACTGAGAAGATTCCTAGCCATGGCGGCCACACTTCGATGCGGTCGAAATGGAAAGACATAAGCGTACTTAATTTTTGCGCATGTTGAATAACACCAGGCAATTCATAATAATCCGGAATGCCCCACTACAGTATGTCTCGTAATCGTATCATTGTAATATTTTGCCCCGCCACGCTGGTAATTGGCTGTGGCACTCGGTTGCTGACCCGAAGGTCGCAGGATCGAATCATGGTCCCGGAGGCTGTTGATTTTGGGACGTAAAAACAAAAAAAAATGATTAGTTGCTGGAATATTTCGTTGCTTTTTTTGTAGTTATTGTTCGATGTTAGGAGAACCTTCCACTCACGAGCGGTAGCTTCCTAGAGCCTTTCACTCACGCAACATGCCTGTTATGATCTGCTCTTTACCAGATTCCGATTGAGGACGGCACTGTTCAGTGCTTCACCCGCATATCCGAAGGAGATTCGAGCTCCCGCATCTGGATCTTGGGTGCCGTGTTCATGCGCAAGTACTACACCGTGTTCGACAGGAACCACAACCGCGTTGGATTTGCCACAGCTGTGTAGCTGAGTGGCATCGCCGCCAGTTTGGAAGAACAAGTGAAACTTTCGTTAGTGACGGGACAGAGTGATTTCATGAAAGGCGCCAACGAAATAAAAGCGTCAGCTCGCAACAATACGCCTCTTTCCGTAAATGTGCTCGTGTAACTTGATCAACTTTCTTTCGCATTTGCAAAATTTCCTACGCACTCCTAGACGAGTTACTCAGGAACTCCTTCCTGATTGTGTAAGACGTACGTTTATCTTAATAAATAAATAAATAATAGTAAAAAGGAAGCAATAGAAAACAAGATTAGTGACTAGAAGATTCGAACCTAGGACCTCAAGCGCGAAGCCCGGGATCCTGCCTAATATGCGAACAAAACACGCCGGCAGGCGATGAATATATCTAAACAATGTGTACTGGTGACGGTGGAGTCTACGTGCCAAAAATGTCGGTACATGTAACGGCGCAGATCGCCCGAATTGCGGAGCGGACTGATGGAAAACAGACGTGCCGCTCTTAAGCTGCTCACAGCTGTAGAGTAACGACGTACGAACGCTTGACGGCAGGAAGAGTACCGACCACGGCAGAAACGGAAACAAGTACAGAGTCACTGAACATTATACGTAAGCACTCTGCAAGTTGCTCATCTCCATTCCATGTCGTTCTATGAAGTGACAAGACAGCAACAGCATCAAACACGATGGAGATGAGGCAGTTGCACATGCTTACACATACTTGGACCACTCAAAAGGAGCTTCTGCAGTTTTAATGTGCAAACAGTCTTAGGTTATAAGCTTTTTTATCATTATCAGTCCTTCACAGTGCAACGCTCGATAAAGCAGAGCTCGTTTCACCACGTTCTAGGCATAAAATACATAAAATTTTTCAGACTTGCACTTCCATAAACACCACACTTCAGGGGGTCTTGAACAACCCCTCGCGCTTGGTATTGAAAACGGCTTGGTGTGTATTGAATGCCTCTCAAGAAACGTACAGTGGAAAGAAGTTACACAAGAATATTTGGTGGGAGTGAAGATATTGTGAAAAGCAATATCTACCTTTCCCATTCTTTCTCAACTTGACGGAACACGGAAATGGTGGGCGGTTCGAAATCTCCCCCTCCCCCTTTCCCCTCCCATTCGGTCCACGACACCGGGCTTCATAAAATGTCCTAACAGAGTGGCTGAATGGGCTCGCAAACTGGCCAGGTTGGGTGCTGTTGGCAGCAAACACTTCTGGCCGTCTGCTCGCTGCTCGCCTGCAGGCTCAGTCATGTGCTGGCGCGATATGTATTGTTTCGGCCCTCCGACCCGTTGTCTCTTTCCCTTAGTCACATCGCTCTAAGGCGCATGCACTGAGTTCTCAATGACCTGTTTGTCTTCAATCTTACGCGTACGTCGAAATTAGGCATAACAGCGCGATTACAACATTAATTATTACCGAAGTTACTCAATGAATGACAAGTCATTGTAGGTGTGTTAAATATACTACAGAATTCAAATGCGCGACCTACTATAGAATTCGAACCACGACCCAAGGCACCGAGACCTTCTGAGACTCGAACCCCCAGACCTTGATAGAACTCAAACCCTTCTTGGATTAAAGTGGGTCAAGGCTTATTAGGTGGATTAATGGGAATTCATGAGGTTTGGTGCGGATTAAAAAAGATTAAAATGACTGAAGGTGGATTAAGGTAAAATGACGTGCGTTCTGGTGGATTAAGACGAATTCAGGTTCATTAATGTGAATTAAGGTAGATTAAGATCGAATCAAATGTGTATTAACATTCATTTATCTTAATCTGCCTTAATCTACATTAATCGACATCCACATCCACAAGCAGGAATGTTTCATAACTGGACATTTGAGTTCGGTGTGTCCAGTTTGATCGTTGCATGTGCTGACCTCCACCGACAGAGCGTTCTTTCGAACATTTATGCATATTTATACACAACTTTCTAGCGGAAACAACTTCAATATACTTGGGCTCTGTTATACAGTGTGTACAGGATGCATTTCGTCGTCGTTGGCACATAAGCATTGTATACGGCCGCATGCTACTAGTATTTAGGGGCGAAGCTCCTTAGGGTGTGGGTCGTTCCCTCCTCTGTAGTAGTAGCAGTATGTATGTAGCCACCTCACGCCGCCGAGAGTCTCGCGCTCGCCCTCGGTGCGTGCCTCCCGGCGCGCGAGCTCTCTCACTCTTCCATCTGCTGTCTTGTGAGAGAGAGAGAGAGAGACAGACAGAGAGAGAGAGCGAAAGGCGCGCATTGACTATGGAAACGCTCTTTCTTCGATGAACGCTCTACTAGCTCGCAAAGAAGGAGAACGCGCCCTCACCCGCGAGAGACAACGTTGGCGCAGGCAGCGTCTTGTAGCGAGTTTCTTGATTGAAAAATACCGACTGCTCGCGCTGGAGAACCATTCACCGGCCACCCATATATATATATATATATATATATATATATATATATATATATATATATATATATATATATATATATATATATATATAGGCACTGGATCTTGACTTGCAATGAAGTGCCGGTGGAAGGTTTCACTTGCGCGTAGTTGAACCATAAGGATTCGTAGTGTGCGCATTAACTAAATTAATCAGGAACTCGGCACGATCTACGATGAACCTCCGGAGCTTCGCCCACTCATCATCATTCACTCCGTGGATATGCTGTGAATTTTTTTCGGTGCTTGTCAACCCGTCGGTGACGATCTCCTGATTTTCCCCTTCAGACGGCGGTTTGACATAACGGTGAAGTCGCCATCTGATGACATATCTTCTGAGGAAGATATGTTTAGCTACAGAATGCTTCAAATTTGAAGGCTGAAATTCTTTTCAATAGCTGCTAACGCTTTTTCTGAAAAAATGCTATCCGGCATGATTACAAAACAACCTTCCTTATCGGATAATATTGGTCTAAGCTGCGCACAGTAATTAACCGATTGTCGGGTAGGGTCCGAAGTCCTAACACGGTCACGCGATTGTTTCATATGCCAACAAATAGAAGGTCTACAACGAGCTGTCGACCTCCTGTTGAGACAATCTTTATAGGATACCGTGCAATGTCTAGAAGGCAAAATCATATCACCTTAGAACCATTTTTCTCGTCGAAAACCAACAGCCAAAAAAATCCTCTTTCGAGATAGGCTTTCAGAAATATGAACATGGCAAGTTCGTGTAGCTAGCTACCTGCAGAGGTATTTCTGGCTCATTTCGCGTACGTAATTCCCATCTCTAGTTCAATTTTTAACAGAAAAGACTCCTCGTGACTGCATAGCTTTAAGTATGGATGTGGAAGACCTGTATTATTCGTTGCCGCATGATGGCTTGCTAAATTACGTAAAAGAGTGTATTGAAGATTAAGGGCAAGAGTCGATTTTTATAGACAGCTGCGGAGTTTCCACGGGTGAATGTCTAGAAATGATTTCCATGCACTCGCACTCAAAGTTGGTAGGATACAGAAAAGGCCTATTCTTAGTGATCTTTATTTGAGCAAGTTTGACAGCCGCTTAAAGGAAGCCTTAGGTGACTACGTCATTGTGGTATTTTGTTACGCTGATGATTACTTGATTTTTTAATCCGTTGTCACCTTTGTAAGCGAATAATTTAATGTTAATTGAAATTGTTTAAGATTTACGAAAGAAGTGCCTTAAAGGGCCCCTAAACCACCAAGAAGTCAAAATTTAGTTGTGGTGTTGCTTTTGTGCCGGTGTCCGCAACGAACACGTAGACGCAAGAATCTTTCAAAACGGTGCCGAAATAGCGGAGTTACACGCCTTTGATTATTAAAACGCGGCGCTTGCTTGTTTCGCTCTCTCCTGCGCTGCACCGTCCGCTTTACGGTGCCACCTCCTCGCCGAGAGACCGTCCACTTCCAGTTGAGGCGCCTCCGACGGGCTCCCGCGTTCGAGCTAGTGTTTTGTCGGTGCTGTGCAAACGCCCTGTGCTAGCGCTATCCGTCGTCTTGTGACAGCTGCTGCAGTTTCTAGTCGGCTGTACCTGACTTGTGCCCGTGCAAAGTGTGCCGCTATGGATCCTACGTTGCGTTCTCGTCTCGAAAGACTCGCCAGTAGCATGAACCCATACGGTGACACGCCGTGCCGAAGCACCTGCGCGGTCGTCGTTTATCCATCGCAAACACTGTCGACTTGCGCGCAGCTGAACAGACAGCTGTGTATGGCTCAGTTCGAACGTGAGAGATTTGGCACTTGCGTAGTTACGAAGCGTGCACACGCGAACACCACACCAAGGACACACGACGAGGAAAAAATGTCAAATCCCGCGTGCAGTGGGAATCGAGGAAATGCGAAGCACGCATCAGGAACGTAAAATGGATCTGCATTGTTGTCTCGCTGTACCGATTTTGGTGCATATGAAGTTAACGAAACGGCCGCAAGAGCACCAAGACTGTGGCATGTAAACCATACCGCTCATGACATCCATGTCATGACTAATGTTATGACCTCTCATTTATGTTCGTCATGCAGTCGTGTTGTGCCATAGCAATTTTTGTATATACCCGATTAACGAAACGCGCGGTATGTAAAGCATGCCGCTCATGAAATGCATGTCACGATTTTAATGTTCTTAGAACGTGTCACTCATGGTCGTCAGACATTGTTGTCTCGCCATAACAATATTGGCACACATCAAGTTAACGAAACGGCCGCAAGAGCACCAAGACCATGGCATGTAAACCATGCCGCTCATGGACATACATGTCACGATTTTTATGTTTTGACCGGTCATTTATGTTCGTCATGCAATCATGTAGCATACCAACAAATTTCGTATACATTCCATTAACGAAACGACCAGGAGAGTCCTAAGACCGTGGCATGTAAGTCATGCCGCTCATTACATGCATGCCATGATTTTTATGTTATGACCTGTCATTTCCATTCGTCATGTAGTCATGTTGTGGCATACCAATTGTCGTATACATCCGAATAACCAAACGGCCAGGAGAGCACAAAGTCGTAGGCGGATAGATAGATAGATAGATAGATAGATAGATAGATAGATAGATAGATAGATAGATAGATAGATAGATACAGGCACGGAGGCAAGGGGGGGGGCCAGCCCCCCCCCCCCCCCCCGAAACTTGTCAAGTCAGCCATTAATGCAGGGGTACAGAGGCACAAGTAGCGCCGTGCGCATTCAAACAAATGAAAAACAAACGATAGTCAAGGAACTCACTAAAAACAGCTACCCAAGAACCTTTATTCCGAAAGCACATCAATTCCAAAAGCACGGCTACGCTTGCCGATAATTCAGCGTCCGGCTCCTGAATCAACACCACAACAGAAACACCACACTCTCCCATATGTCTGAGGCGTTAGCGAAACCATCGGCCGTATTCTCAGAAAAGGCATCCGAGTGACTCACAAGCGTACGAACACATGTTCTCTACATATTGCCAAGGCCGTTCACCGAAGGAGAGAGCCCAAGGCACTCTATGCAAATATGCGATGCGAGCTACATCGGCGAAACGGAAAACCTCAAAGAAACATTTCGACAGCACAGGGATGACCTATGCAATTTTTCAACAGATCGGAACCCGATAGCCGAACATTCCCAAGATAGCGACCATCGTATCAATCTCCCCGACACAACGGTCATACAAACTTAAACCAATTATCGGAAACATTTACTGCTTTGTGATTGTGGAAGAGGACAGAAAACTTCGCAAGGCGGGACATTTTAATATATGTAAGACAAGCTTGCTGGAAACGAAATTAATAGAACGAACAAAATGTTGCCACACGGCTTTGAAACCAGAGAAAACGACGTTATCTGGCCGTACTTCGTGCGACTTTTCTTCGTCGCATCAGTGATGTTTAGGAAGGTGGTTGGTTGGTTGTGTCGGGTTTTCTGGGCAAAAGACCATGGCTATATTGCGCGAAACGAGGATTCTCATATACGGTCAGGGCGCTCGGTAGTTGGATTGCTTCGAGGAACAGTGCAACCAATGACTGGACATACAGAAAAAGATAGCGTTCACTCCACCGGTGGATTCCCTGAGGAAGTGTCCTTCTTAACGAGAGGAGCGGTGTATTTGTTGCTGCAGAGCTAGCAGGTGGTATATTGCGGGCGTCATTTATACAGTCGCGTAGTGGCGGCAACTTAGGGAGCATTCAGGTGCTTTGTCTTACTGATAGCTGCGCGGCATGGGAACACGCACTCGTACGGCTTTGCTTTGCCGCAGACGAAGAGTTTTTTCCACGACCGGACGGCGGAAGCTAACCTAAAGCTTAGAAAATGGGACTGTTGTACGGAAAGCGACGGCTTGGACGACTCATTAACCCATTCAATACCCCTGGCACCTCTGCGAACTCCAGCACCCTTATCCGCCGCCTCTGTCATGGGGGCAGGAGCCCGCGTGACGGAAGGAGTAGAAAGGGTAAACAAACAAGCTAACCAGGGTCGCATGCAGTTCTGCGAAGAGTACTGTGAGTCACGTCCATTCCATAGATAGATGACCTGAAAGCTTCCTCAAACGGTACTTCGCAAACCATCGCAAAACACTGCAAAGTTTCCAATTTGTGTTGCCAAAGCACGCCGGCAAGGTCAAATTTTAATCTGTTCAGCCGGCCTTCGAATTTTACCTTAGAGATTTGATAACAGTGCATATCGTTACGCTAATAGGTGAGCCATGCAAGAGAGCAACTTCCCCGTTCTACGGAGGGCGCTTTAACATGCAGCAAAGCCCTCTTGCCGAACGTTCACACACTCAAGATATTGGCGACAATCCCACTGAGTACACCTGTTGCAGAACGCCGCTTCTCGACACTGAAAAGAGTAAAAACATATTTGAGGAACCGAAAAGCTGAACAGCGGCTTAATGACCTGGCTCTTATGTCAATTCACCGGATGGAAGTCAGTGTCGACGAAATTATCACTGTGTTTATAGAGAAAGCGCGACGCACGAAAATTGCAGCATGAACCACTCTTTTCGGCCAAGCTGCATGGTCGTTTTTTTTTCTTTGCATTGACTTTTACTATATTCTAAAAGCACTCGCAATGTCCTCCTTTATTATTGCTTCCTAAAATGAATTTTAGCGTTCTGCATCTTTTGTGTCATGAAAGCATCCGTGTCTTTGTTTGTTTTTTTTTTTTGGTTCAATAAAGTTGTTTTCGTGAATATGTCTGGTTTTTCTTTTAAGAATTGCTGCCATAAAGTGGCTCATGTTCTTCTCGCACGCCTGTAGTTGAGACAAAGTGTGAGGATTTAAGCAGAGAAAGCGCCCGACAAATATTTTTTATTTCGTGCACGTTCGTAAGTGGGCGCATGATTCCTTTGCATTGCTTTTATTTCTTTTTTTTTTTGGCGCTCCTCTTTCCGTCACTGACTCTGTATGGCCCTTCTTCGTCCAGATTACTTGGTTAGAAAATATTCTTTCTCGTACACACGCACTAGCTTTACTGTAGTGTCCAAGAACTTGCTTTCCATCTCGGATTAACTCGCCTCTTGGGCCGCATTGCACTCTGTTCTCTTTCTCGTCTAATAATTAAGCGCCTTCCGTATTTCCGGGCAAGTTCTTTTTTAAGCATTGTATAATAATGACCGTTCTGTTTTGATGCTTTTGTCCCCCCCCCCCCGCTATGTAATACACTGAAAAGGGCCCTTAAGGGTGAATAAATGATGATGATGATGCTTTTGGGCCCACCCCGAAAAAAAATCCTGGCTACGTGCCTGGATAGATAGATAGATAGATGCGCTCAAAGTCGCCGAAGTTCGCTAAGAAATGCTTCGAATTTAAAACAAACAGGCAGGGAGCGCGTGCATTTGCTAGCAGACTAACCGGAAGCTGAAGTTCTTCGACCAATCAGCGGAGCTCGTACTCTTCCGATGCAGTGTTGTACACGTTCCTCCAAAACAGGAACGAAAGCTCGTTCCTCGTTCCTTCACGATTTTGTAACGAGTTCCCCGTTACAAGTTCCTTCAATCAGAAAGGAACGCGTTCCAGTTACATTTTGGAAATTGGAAGGTGTCGTTACATTTACGTTACATTTGATTTTTAAGATTCAAAATAGTCTCGGAAAATTGTCAGCTGAAATTAAGTGACTTAAATGCTTTAAATTCAATTCGAGCTACGTACATTTCGTGAACTTGAGCCTTACCGGCAGCAGATTACCTGGAGATAGAAAATATGAAAATAAATGCTTCTAGACATTTTTTCAGGGAGCACCGAACGTAGTCCCGAATTGTTCACAGCGAATTTGACTCTAGTCTATTACAAGTGCAACACATAATGGGTCTTCCAATGAGTAGCCAGAATAGTGTTCCTCAGGTGTGCAGATAGAAAGTCACTCACATTCACCAACACATGAGACATTGTGAGTAGCAAGCCTACATTTAACACTAAAAGGTATGTATGCTGTAGACCTGTCGATTTACATTGGCATATAATAGCTCGTGCTTCACCCGCGCCTATCAATACTGGAACAAGATTTCCCGATATGTCGTCATCATTTGCTGCCCTAAATTTCTTCCCTCAGTATTAGTAGTATTAGTAATCTTTTTAGTGGTTTAGTAGTCTAATTGACAGTTCTGAATATATTATTTTGCTTAGGTCTCACAATTTTAAAGCATTTGTTATACTGTTCTTTCGCTGTTATTTATGGTGGTGCGCAGCGTGTGTCGGTGTGGAGAATTCGAACTGCATGATCAGCTGATGAGCTTACCGACGACGACGTAGGAGTATCTTTTTTTTTATGGCGTCCTAAGGAGTACGCTTTGTCTGTTTAATTTCTACAGCAGCCCCACTTTCATGCAATAGTGAAATTGCATTAATATGTGGAGAATAAATAAATAAATAAATAAATAAATAAATAAATAAATAAATAAATAAATAAATAAATAAATAAATAAATCGCCTCACGTGCATCATTTCATCGGACACAAACCAAGAAATGATGTCTGAAAGCAAAAATGACGTATGTCACGCTTGAAAGGTTCGCAGCAGCACAACCGCACAACCCAAGTAGCAAAAACTTGCGCACGTGCTACTGAGCATGGCTCTAGTTCTTATGAGATCAAGACATAGTAGAAATCATACCTAATGTGAACAAGAAAGTAACAAATGGATGATTTACACTTAGAACACAAAGCTGTCTTTTCGTTATGCGAATAGGAAAGAACGTTAAATAAACCATGCCTGCACGTGCTCCTTTAAGTTTCTCGCCGATCTTTTCGACACTCCACTATTGTTTGATGGAGCACAAGTCATACATTGGGCTAAACACAGGCGTGCGATGTTGTATTCAGTCGGTTGAAACATCGGGGGTATGGCCAGGAAGCAATCTATAATTCCACATCGGCACTCATTGCAACAGAATCTGATGGCACAGGAGGCGAGATGGTGTTCCGTGATTTTCGAATGCCAAGGGAAAGATCACTGCAGTGTGTCCAGCCTTCAGAACGACCCTTCCTTGCTCTTCAGACTGGCTCAAATAAAGCGAAAGACTTCTACCCCTCCCCACGTGGTTGGTGTCGTCCTGCGCGCTTTCCTGTCGATTTCCTGCACTCCTGCTGGCGCCTGAGAGTTGTTTTGCCATAACTACGGCCCTTTCGTCGACCCCTTTTGTCACAGCAGGAGGGCCAAGTTTTCCTTTTTCGGCGGACGTTGTCGCCCTATCAGCAGAGGCCGGCAGTGTGTCGAGTAGAGTATGCTGCGTCGGAACGGTCGCTTGCAACACGACTTTCGGAGAATCCTACAATTCCCCACTCAAGCAAGCCGGGAGCGTACGTGGAAACACAGCAGCTGATGTCTTCTCAGTGATCTTCAGTTGGACGTTTGACAAGAGACCACGCCACCCTTTTGCTAACAAACCCCAGCCGGCTCGGTCGTACTGGCTGGCCTTGTAGTTCTGTTCTCCAAACTTTCGTTGTTTACGTTTCCGGCTGCTAAGTGTCGCCAGCCCGCACACAGCTACGTTGATCGAGACACTGCTTGCCTGCTAGCCGCGTCACGTTATCTTGACTTCACGGTAACATTTGCCGCTGCTCGCCTGCTTCGCCGAGCGGTCTCCTGCGTAAAAAATGCCGTTGACGCCGACGCCCAAACGTTTGAGCCGTAACCGCATTCTCAGAACCAACGCATTGAGCAAAGCGCGCGTTGTCAGTGTCTTAGTTCGAAGGGAGCCTTGGCTGCGGGATCTGAAGGGACGAAAGGAATTTCGTGGCTGGCTGCGGTTCCGCCTGCGTTGCCGTAGACAGGCGGAAACATTTCGCCCAGCGACAGGGCGCGGCCACCGTAAGGGGGTAACGAAATGCACTTGTGTGGTGTGCTTACACTGGCGAAAGAGAAGTTTCGCCCTCGTCGAAGCCTCGAAGAGGGAGAGTAAAGGAATGACGTTTTGCGTGTAGTTTTATTTTGAGTGAAGGAGACTGCTAACAGGAAAGCGGGGACTCGAGGCTCGGCCTCGGCGGTTGTGGCCCGGCCTATCCGTCCTGCATGTGGACCTGTGGAACGCTTATAAAAGGAACGTCGTTCCCCCTGCCGTTACTGCATAAATGTAACGCGTTACCGTTACAATTCCACCAATTCGTTCCACCAATTCGTTCCTCCAATTCGTTCCTCCAATTCGTTCCACCTTCGTTCCTCCAAAAAGGAACTAGTTCCAGGAACGTCGTTCCTTGGAACGACGTTCCGTACAACACTGTTCCGATGTCACCAAAAACCACAACGTCGTCGCGGCTAACTTTGGAACGCCGCAGATGGTCGGCGAGGCGCAGGGGATTGTTTTTCGAGTTTGTGGCGCGGCCGCGGCATAGAGAAACATAGTTACGTAAAGAGCGGACACACCCGTAGGGCCCTGCGGCCCAGCTACTACCAGCGCGACTAGCGGCTGGTCACACCGGCAGTATTGTCTTCCGAGATTTGGGACGCCTGGTTTAGCTCTGTTTTCGTTTCGGTTTTGACAGCAGCGCTTTCGATCCTGGTTTACCTGGCTGTTAAAATGTTCAACTACGTCGTCTTTAGTGAAGTTTCAATGTTGCATATTTAGCATATACAGGCGTATAAAGTAGCGGACCGCAGCATTTTTACTAAAAAAACCACCATGATCCTCGATGTATTCATGCAAAACAAAATTTTCTCATGTGAACAGCATAAAATTATGCAATCGGAGCTGTCGTTGCTGTAATTGTTTTCACTGTTTAGCCTAAACCGCTTTTCTGAATTGCACACAACAGGAAGCAGTGGTGGCATGGTACAAAATCTTTTATTTTTCATTGTTTACGTGGGAAATCGCACAAAAAAGCATGCCTCATCAACACTTGATGATGTGCATCATATTACAAAGGAGAGCAAGAAATATGAATGGTAAAGCGCAGAACACCAAGTCAAAAACAACAAAAAGAAAAGCACAGAGGCGCTGCGTCTATTCGCTCTAAAACATCCGTGAGAACCACAACAAGAATGGTTTAGCAATAACACCAACGCGTCAAGTGCAACCCACGCTTACGAACAAGCCTCGGCGGTCGCCGAAGCACATATTGTATACTACGCACGCAAAATACACTCCACCAGCGTCAATAAACACCTCTTTAACGATGTTGAACGCAAGAAACTGCAAATTATTTGTGCAGACAAAAGGAAGCGAGTTACTGCAGCAGCGAACCGGCGTGTTTCTGAAAATCGTGGCGAGGTGGGCGTAACCAGCGGCACAAGCGCCACATGACCGGAGCAGCTCGGGCAGCATCAACGTTTCTATCGAGACGGGACACCACAGAAAGGGCGTTGTAGAGAAATATGTGACATGTCGATGCAGCTCGCGGGCAAGGAGGACATTGAGTCACGACGGGATTTCGCCTTCAGGTGTTGCAGAGGTGTAACACAAGCCGAATTTACTGCCTCCCCGCCACACCCTTACTCCCACCTTCAGGCGTTTTAAGCATATGGCTGCCATGGTCATTCCATTTACCAGTGACGTTATTAACTCTTATGTATGAATTCTTCCAGACCTAGCATATTTCGTTTTAAGGATGAGCTTCATCCGGCTTTCACGCCATCTAGTGGGACTTTTCTTCGTTTTAATAACTTGCTTGATGACACTGTGTAATGTAAGCTGCGTCTTGTTCGTTGGATCCAGCTACTTGATAAGTCTGTAGTATTAGATTTCATACCGAGTACTCCTGTCGTGTTGTTCGGAATATTTCCTCCAGGGCCAACGTTGTGGCAGTCAATAAAAGCGGTTATCGAGTGAAACATGTTCATGTTTGTCTATGTACACTTGGCAGCATGAGTCTTAACGAAATTAGCAAAAGAATGTTGGCTACAGTTTACACGGAAGATGAAGTACTTTGCTATTGCCATGAACGCTTCGCCATTCGGGCGAAGCTCTACACTAAAGCGCGAATTGTACTGGACAGCTGTGACGCACTGTTAATTGTATGGAAGAGCGTCGGCGTCACAAACAAGTGTCCATGCCCAGATATAGATCGTTCTTTTCGAGAAATAGTTCCAATCTGGCCAGCATTATCTGCATCATTAGATACTCTACGGAGCTCTCAGGGGCACTTGGTGAGTAGGACGAACGCTCGTAAGAAGATATGGACCATGTGGCTTGTTTTTCCTCCTTCAGGAAAAGCACCGGATGTTTAAGTAGCATTACAAATTCCAAAAAGAACCTTCTGAGCTTCCTGTAATACAGACGTCAAGAAGGCATTGTTGTTATCATAATGGCCAATATCTGTTAAATTCGAAGGGCGGATGGCCTGGATTGAAAAGCTTAAGACCAACTCAATACCTTCATGAAGTCAAAAATTGGTCAGCGTCAGAGCTTTAAAAGGGCAACTTTGTAATGAGTGAAAAGGAACACTACATACGAGTGGCCAAATCTTAAAGAGCGTTTGAAGTGTGAATCTTAAGTCCAGCGAAAAGAAGTTTTGTATTGTACCGGTCTCTGGGAAGACAGTTTCAGCGGTGAGGAGGAACAAAGCCCTGAATCAGCGCACTTTCACTGCCAAACCGCTGACCTGGCAGTGTCATGTACGGACCGCTATATCTGTTAGCGCTAAACGAAGCTAATGACACAAGGGAATCGTACTTGAAGATGATGGTTAGCTTTGGGCATGGAACGCACTCGCACTATAGGAGTGCGTCGACCATGTTGGAGCTTCTGCTAGCAATAACACTTCAAGAACGCGACACACTCACTCTGCATATGCACTTCATGATGTACTATACGTAACGGGCACATGACATGACATATACACGGATGCTGCTACGC
Organism: Hyalomma asiaticum; assembly: GCA_013339685.2. Taxonomy (NCBI): domain Eukaryota; kingdom Metazoa; phylum Arthropoda; class Arachnida; order Ixodida; family Ixodidae; genus Hyalomma; species Hyalomma asiaticum. The sequence continues at coordinate 193,006,921 of CM023481.1, forward strand.
AGTACAACGACTTTTTGTTTCGGCGAACATAGTACACGGCTGCGGTATCATTTCCCACGTGACATATGCTCCAGAAGTATATATGGCCTTCGTGTTCGTGGTGGACAATCCCTTACCCGGCACGCGCGTTCAGACGCCGGCTGTTTGAACTCACCTGCCGGCAGGAGGACATTCTTTGTGGTTCTGTACAACACCAGGCGTGCCGTGAGCCTTTGGCGTCGTGTTTACAGATTTAAGCATTGGCACTAAAGGCGCCGAGTTCCAATTCTGCGATCAAATCATTTCCAATATGTTGATATAAGTTTACTCGTTGTATCTGCATCACGCGCACGCAATACAGCGTGCGTGCGTGATCCAATGGCTGGGAGTTACGCTCAAAGAAATGATACACCCATCCGACAGCAACACGTGGCACGCATTTTACGTATTGACAATTCAGACCATGCGCAGAGATGCGGCAACGTCGAAGGGCCTGTGGCTATATCATATTGCGGCCACATGGAATCTCAGTTTAGGAACAGCAAGCTAGGAACTTTCGCAATATTGTAAACCTTCCTGAGGTTTGTAAGAAAAACGGGAAGCTTTCACTACTGTTTATCACGGGCACGTTCAGTGCGCAGCCTAGCGTATTATCTCATGGCGGCGCGCGTTATATGTCGCAGTGATCACAAAACAGTGGGCCCATTGAACAGATGTCTATAGCTGGGACACTTTACTGAACTTTCCACTTCAAAGTACTGTGATCCGTAGGTATAGAACCGCGCACGCGAATACACGGTCTGCTTATCATAGGACACTCTCCTGACACCTACAACGCTCGCGTTCTGACACGCGCCGCTCACGTCAGCGCTGCAAGTGTTGGAAACAAGATTACAGGGCGCACCACTGGCTTACCTAACGTAAGCACCAGAAAAAAACGCGACAAGGACGGCTTTTTTTCCCCTATTCGCGAAAGTCCGCGAAAGACTGCTCTTTCGAAGTAGACATATGTATGTTGGGTGCACATCGCACAAAACTACGAAGGTTCCCGCGACAGCATCAAGCATTTGCTTCCAAACACCTCCTTATTTGTAAACGTTGAATGTTTGTATTTGCAGGGAATAGAGCGCGAAAGACAAAACCAAATAAAAGCAACAGAAAAGTGCTGACAAGACGCTGACGCGTATCTCCTTCCAGCGCCGTCTTCCAGGTCGTCTTTACTTCGTCCTGATGTTGATCTTCTTTTTAAGAAACTTAAAAGCGCATGGAACAAACGGACAAGAGAGTCACAAATAAACAAAAACAAGACGCTACTTTCAACAAATTTTATCGTTGCGATGCCGTCGCTATACTTATACCATCACCTAATCTGACCACATCTAACGCGCACAAGTTCGAAGTCACCAAGAGTTGACATCTTTCATGATGATGCTGGTCGCACCCAGATAATCAAATTCTTTTTTTTTGTTGTTGTTAAAGCAATTTACGGGCTCTTCAGGCACATTTCATCCATCCTCTTCAAAAGTTTCTTCGAAATTGTTTACCAATATGCCCAAACTGTAAAAAAAATTTCCAGAAGCCATGGCAATTCATATTGAACGTTTTGGATCACTGGCTTTACTCAACAATAAAAGAAAACATAGGTGTTTCGCCACCTGTCCGGGTGTCATCGCCAGTAAGCAAATGGTATCCGACGAAAGAATACATCGTACTTATATCTTGCCATAAACATCCGGCAAGTGGCTACGATTACTATTGCATGCAGATTGTATCCCCAGTGATCGTGTCCCCGATAGTAATTGTGGCCCCTTGCCGGATGTTTACTGCAAAATATAAGCATGATGTATTCTTTCATTGGATTTCATTTGTGTACCGACGATGCCACCCGAATAGCTGGCGAAACCTCGATGTTTTGTTGTTTCGTATTGTTGGGTATTGTTGAGTTGGGCGGACTTGGCTCGGCGTCCCCACCAAGTAACACCCGGGGCTCTAGTATTCCCCTGCCCCTCATAGTTACACCACTGGTCAGAGCGAGACAGCAGAGCTGAGCCCAACAAATTCCACTGTCGACGCACAAAATCTAGGTACCTCAAACCAAATCGCAGCACCACCGCCACCATAGTCAGCATAATCTATTCTATGCCCCCAACAGGACAAGGACCCCACCAAATGATCTCAAATTAGCTGTTTTGCGGCAGCTGATTCGATGTTATGCCTCCCAAAGTGACAATAATGACAACGATGATGATGCTGACAATGGTGGTGGTGGTGGCGGCGGCAGGGATGACGATGATGATGTATGGCTGAAATTTTTTTCCTTCGCAACTCCCAACATTTCTTGTAGTTTTTGGGACATGCAAAAGCGGTAACTCAAGTGTGCGCCAAATTTCCGACGGCAACAATAGGTTTTCCCAATTTCCGTACTTTAGTGGCGTTGCCCAGCAAGTCAGTGTCATATTTCGTGCCATTTACAAACGGCATTCAGCTGTCTAAAAAAGAATGGGCAGCTTTGAAATTCATTACTGACTTGGCAACGTTAACATTTAATTGCGTACTGATAAAAGATAATGCCTGGCTGAAATCTCATAATTTTTGTCCCCTAAAGAAAAGGGAATTGAGACATTTTAGGGCCGAGTAGCACACATTCACTCCCGTCTTCTTCAGTTTGCGTTACAACGCCATAATATTTGGCTTGTAGGCTCACATCAAAGCCCGCACCGCCCCTAGTGCTGACTCGTACCAATATGACGTGGCTATCTGGATAAATTGCGCATATACCGGCGGTTATATCGCCGGCATATCGGTTATATCGAAATTTCCGGAGGCCTCCACTACGGCGTGTCTCATAATCAGAGCTGGTTTTGGAACGATAAAGCCCAGAAATCAATCAATCAATCAAATATTATGGGTGAGCAGATTGAGACAGAGTCTCAACTTGCGCAGGGAGGGGAGTCGTACAGATGGCAGAATTTCTGCATACGTGCACAAGTCCTGCCGTCCCTGGGACTCTCCAGCATCGCTGCTGTAAACACTCGTTGCAGACGCCGATAAGAAAAGTACTTCATAGCGGGAAGGCACTAAGCTTCCAGCAGTAGCGGCTGCTTCAGTCGTCAGGTCGCCACAAGAAGGTTCATCGTGATGGCGTTCCAGGCTACGCTTCTTATAGCTCTCACTTTGATTGTCGGTTCACGTGGACAATTTGGGTAAGTTAGCTTTAACACCAATGAATTGGTAATATTTGTTTCCGCCATATGATGGCCAAAGTAAGGAGAAATGACAATGTCCGATGGCACTTGGAATATATCGTCCCACAAAAGGGTGCTTCAGTCGACAGAACGGCTGCTATAGTGAGGGTGTCCTTTTTCTCCTGGTAATCGATGCCAAAGTGATTTTTTTTCCAAGTCTACGAAGTAAAATCACAGAGAAGAGCAAAGCTGAGAAAATATTGATGATCTTTGGGCCTGCGCTGTTCACGGAGACAAGCAGAGAGATGAAGAATTGCTGATATGCACTGTTGCAGAGCCGCGTTCTCTGAAGGCATGAAGGTGACCACCATAGGGAGGTTTCGGAAAAGACAGTAGAATCCGAAGGAAGGAGCAAAGAGTACTTCATTACTAATTACTTATAATAATAGTGTGGCTTTTACAGCAGTTAGGACTGGGCTACTTATTCGAGCAATGTATAGTTTAGTAAACAGATTGTCATGGTTAAGCACAACAATCTGTTATGCTTAACCATAAGCATAAATTATTGTTGTTATTAAATTATTGTCACAGCATAAATGGCCGAACCAAGCCAACAAAATTAGATAATCAAGTTCTAATAATATTCAAACTGCCCAATTTTAACTGCTCGTGATAAATCCTCCTTCCTAGGATTTTACAACAAGAACATACCGGTCGCATTTTCTGCGCATCTGTGGTGCTTAGTTTTGATATGCCGGTCTTTATTTGGCAATACCTATCTCCAAATGCATGCAATTTTATGGCTTTCTAGAAAATGGTTGTCATAAATTGATACCTTCTACAAAATTTGCATATAAACAATTTTCCTCAATTTCATAATAAAAAGTTAATTAATCACGTCGCAGCGACCTTGAGCCAAATACTTCTCCGTGCCTTGAGCCGGCGGAGAGCTGGAATGCGAGAGTGCGACGCTACGCCCCGCGATCAGCCGCAGAGAGGCGCCGCAGCTGCGCTCACTAAGAGCCTCGCCGCTGCGATACCACATGAATAGGCGAAGTTATAACGGCTGCTTCGCCAGCGCTTGGTGATTGGTGACTTGATCGCTCAGTCCAGTGACCTACCAGTGACCGCATCAGTGGCCTACAGTTTAGAGCGTCCGCCTCTGAAGTGGGAAGTACTAGGTTGGATTGCCATCGCTGCCGGGCATCGATCAGTTTATTTTTCTTTTAGGGGCGAAGCTCCTCTTAGTCTAACCTTGTCACGCGTCAGGCGTCAGTCAGGCGTCAGGCGTAACCCGCGTGCCTCCCAGCGCGTGCCTCTGCTGTCTTGTGAGAGAGGGAGAGCGAAAGGCGCGCGTTGGCTATGGAAACGCTCTTTCTTAGAGGAACGCTACCAGCTCGCAAAGAAGGAAACGCGCCCTCACCCGCGAGAGACAGCGTTGGCGCAGGCAGCGTCTCCTAGCGAGTTTCTTGATTGAGAAATACCGACTGCTCGCGTTGGAGAAGCGTTCACCGGCAACCCATATATATATATATATATATATATATATATATATATATATATATATATATATATATATATATATATATATATATATATATATATATATATATATACAGGCGGGCATGATGGCGAGGAGTGGCCGTTGGCGTTACGTAAAGTCAAGTAGATCCTCCTCCGAACAGTACAAACGGAAGATTTATTTGATGCGACGTTTCGACCGGAGTCCGGTCTTCTTCAGGCATACAATGCATGGGTGGTTGGTGCTATTTATACATTGTGTATGAAGGAGCGAGGGAGAGCTGGAAGGGAAGGAAGGAGGAAAGACGGTAGAGAGGAGATGAGATGAATGCAGCATCCGCGTGGAACTCTGGAGGAGTAGTCTTTTAAAATCATCCTGTCCGGCGTATGAATTATGAGCGGCGCTCTTTGGCGTAAACGATGTTGACGACAAGAGGGGGAGAGGGATGGCAAAGTAAAGAGCGGTTTTTGCGGCGGGAGAGTCGGTTCCACGGCGTACACGCGCTCTCATAGTGCTCGTCGCACCCCCCGCGGCCTCTCCCGTTGTGCCTTCTTGTGTCGTGTCGGCGCCCTTCAGGTATTGGCGCCATCTTGAACCAGACGCCTGTAGCGCGCCGACGACTCGGGGCCCCTCGTTAGTCTTCATTTTTTACTGCCGCACACATTTCCAGAACTGTGATAACCTTCCACCTTAGCTTTCAGCGGAGCCGTGCCAACACAATACGGTTCCTCAAAAAGTTGTCTCGCCTCGGAGCGGGGCGCGCACATGGCCTGTTGCGACGGGGACGCAGGAGACGAGGCGGCGCCACTAAAAGCTCGTTGACAAAGTCGCCGCGACTAAAAAACGTGTGCACGACGGGCAGCGTAAGCGGGGCAACTACTGGAGGGAAAAGCGGGAGGGAAAGAGTCATGAGAGTTCTTGTACGCGGGGTGTCTATTGAACGTGTGAGAATTAAACATTCGTTGGTGATGAATCAGTTACAAAAGAGAGATAGAGATAGACGCCAGTAAGACACTTTGAGAGAGCAGTGATACTGCAAAATATTGTCCAGTCCCCGCCCAGCTACAGTGCGTGACCGCAGGTTTTTTTTTTTTTTTTTTACTTGAGTGCTTTAATTGTTGCAAGTGTGCCTGGACGTTCGTTTATCCCTCTTTCAATGGTATTGAACCTGTATATGAGGTATGACTCGCGCTGTTCACGTTCGCGGTTTGATTTGAATCCCGTTTCCAAGAGTGTTACTGTTAATTTTTCGAATGAGTGGCCGGGAAGATTAAGATGTTTCGATAGGGGCAGAGATGGTGTTGATTTTGCATGGGCTCGATGGTTATTAAAACGGATCCGAAATGGTGTTTCTGTTTGGCCTATATATTGCAAGTTGCACACGCTACATTCGAGTAAATATATCACATTCGAGGAGTCGCATGTTAGGTTCCCTCGTATGTTGACTGAAAATTTTGATTGTGTGCTAGTTGCTCTGCTTGTCTCTTGCATTGCGTTACAGACAAGGCATCTCGGTTTTAGGCAGGGCCGGCATGAGCTATTGGGGGGCGGAGCATTTATTGCAGATTTCACGAGTGTGTCCCTCAGGTTGCGTGATCGTCGGTAAACAACACCTGGAGAGGAGGGAAAGGCGCGTTTTAGACGTTCGCTTTGTTTGAGAATGTTGTAGTGCCGTTTTAAAATCTTGTTTATGTTAGGGAAGTTAGCGCTGTATGTTAGACATAGGTTTGTCCGTTGTGGGCACTGTTGCGGTGTCCGCTTCGCGAGCAGATCGTTACGGTTCAGCGTTTTGGCTTTCCGAACCGCGTCATCAATAACCCTTGGAGGATATTTCTGTTTGCAGAGCATAGTTTTTAGCCTCTCTGTGTTGGCAACGAAGTCCGTGTCCCTTGAGCAGATTCGTTTAAAACGATGGGCCTGGCTGTAGGGTATGCTGTTTTTACAGTGGCGCGGGTGATCACTTTGGTAATGTAGGTACTGTTGCCGATCTGTCGGTTTGCGGTAGAGGGTTGTGAATAGTTTGCCGTCTTCTATGGTTATGGTCACGTCTAGGAAATGTATGGTTGCTTGTGAGTAGGTGTGGGTAAAGCGTATGCTAGGGTGTACGGTGTTGTAGCTGTCAATGAATTCAAGTAGTTCATCTTCGCCGTGGGTCCAGACAAGAAAGATATCGTCAATGTATCTCCTGTATAAGAGTGGTTTCAAGGAGCATCGCGTAAGGAATTCCGATTCAAGCTTCCCCATAAAAATGTTGGCATAATTTGGTGCCATTTCTGTGCCCATGGCCGTTCCGCTGACCTGTCGAAAATAATCTTGGTTGAATTCAAAGGAATTTAATTCTAGGACAAGCCTCGTCAATATTTCGATGGTGAAGCAGTCCGGTGTATTTGGTTGTCTATGCTGTGCGTACATGTTTTTCAGTGCCGCTATGCCGTCGTCGTGTGGAATGTTTGTGTATAATGACGATACGTCGAGGGTGACTAGATATGAGTTTTCTGGCACGGGTAAGCCTGAGATATCTCGAAGGAAATCAGTGGTGTCTTTTACATACGATTCTAAGGTACCAGGAATATGGCTAATTAAGCTGTCTATGTAGCCCGAGATAGGTTCGGTTACTGTACCTATACCTGATATGATCGGTCGTCCTGGGTTACCGGGTTTATGGATTTTCGGAAGCATATAGAAGCGGCCAGGGCGGGGCTGCGCTGGTCGCATCAGTTTATACGCACCGTGGTTTATTCTTTCTGCGTCCAACAGTTTTTTTAGTTCCGTTGTTACGATGTGAGCATGTTCACCAGTCGGGTCTCCCTGGAGGCGTTCGTAGAATTTTGATTCACTTAGTTGGCGGTATGCTTCCTCTATATAGTCAGTTGTGTTCATAACTACAATTGCTCCTCCTTTATCGGCTGGCTTTATTATTATATCTGTCCTAGTCGCTAGATTTTTCAGACAGGCCTTCTCGGGTTTCGTTAGGTTTTCTCGCCGTCCCTTCTGTTTGTGGTATTCTTGTAATATATCTTTTTGTACCGCGGTAATGTATAAGTCCAGGCATTTGTCGCGGCTGCTGCTAGGTGTCCAGTCGTTCGTTCTGTGACGGTACGTCTTTTCTGGGTTTGACGGTCGGTCTAAGAAATATTCGCGCAACCTCAAGTTTCTAGCGAAGTTGTCAAGGTCTCGGAGTAAGTGATATTCGTCGAAAAGCCTTGTTGTTGGGCAGAAGTTTAGTCCTTTCGATAGCAGTTTTACTTCGTCTGGTGACAAGCTTGTGTCCGATAGGTTTACAATCGAAGCGTCACAGGGCGTGTTGACAGACGCGTGGCCTTTCGTAGAAACAGTAGCTTGCCGGGCAATGGCGTGGTAGTCGAATGGAATAATTTCTGGTAGGGTAGGGTTTGGAACCATGTCTCTTTCAAGTTTACGAATTTTTGTGGTAATGAGGCTCTGAAATTTATTTCGCTCGAACTCCGCTAGGAGGTTGATTTCCTCTTCTGAAAGAGGGGTGTTGGAACGCAGAAGATTGTTGGTCGTGTTGATCAGTTTCTTTGTTTGTTTGTCACTGTGGTTAATCGCAATTTCTGTCAGTTTAAGAGAAGCCTCTCGGAGAACATTTTGCCATGCTAAAAGGTCGTGTCGGTCAAGGTTTGTTGCTGCGGGTGCGAGATAGAGTGTCATGCCTTTGGGGGTTATTTTCGCGTTTAGGTACACTTGCAATGTTGCTTTATGAAGTTCATGCCTAATTCGTTTGTCAGAGAGTTTTCTTACTTTTAGAAAAATGGCACTGTAACTTGAAAGCGGAGAACTGGACTTACAGTTTGAGTGTCAATCCTCCTTCGCGTGAGGGGATGATGGTACTGCAGGGGTGCGCAGGTTGTACGTGTGCCCTGTAGGCCTTCGTCGTTGTATCGCCACGCTTTTAGTGGGCGTCGGGTGCCTCACGTCGGCGTCACCTGGGTGTTCTGGCCTCGGAGTCCGCGCTGGGCTTGCGGGGCTTTGTTGCCTTGCGGTAGACTTGACATTCGTGAGTGGCGCAGTGCTTCTTTCGATGGCGGGGGACTGCGTAGAATGCCTGGGCGCAAGGCTTTCCGCGATCGTGGGGTACTCGTCCTCGACGCCACATGGCTTTACGGTGGCGGGGATCTGTGGTGAAGCTGCAGCGCTCGTCGTGTTCAAGCTTTCCTGTGCGGTGGGATGCGATGACCACCCGGGGGCAGCCTGGATTACTCCGCGAGAGAGCGTGTTCTTGAGCATTTCGGCTAGTAGTGCAACCCCCGTGAAGCTTGGATGGAGGCCGTCAGCCGCAAGGAATCGCTGTGGTGGTAATTGGTCGAAGTGGTAATCCACGCAAGACACCTTGCTGGGTCTCCGGCAATAGGTCTTGATCGTCTCGTTGAACTGCCGCGCTTCCCAATTAAATCGGTGAACGAACTTCAGGTTCGGTCGTTCCAAGTGGCGGTTTGGACCCCGGGGCAGCACACAAGAGATGATGGTCTCTGCAGTTCCGGGCGTGCACGGAGCGTGTTGTTGACGAGTCGGAGGAGACGTCGTAGGGACATCGTGTCCGTACAACTCCAGTTCGCTGATCCCCACGTGAAAGAGCCAAAGCGCCAAACTTTCGAGTGTTTATCCTTTCCTTCTTTTCAACAAATATTTATGATACAGCAGAAGCAATTGGGCGAGTTGGCGCATATCCAATAGGGATGAACAGCGCAAGAGACATACCACATGCTCTGCACAGAAAAAAAAGCACTTCACACGTTCATCTAATCACAGCCATTTGTCAAAAGACGGAGGTACTCTGACCTGGCGCTCGTTAGGTGGCTAATCCCTTGTTTAAAAAAGGTGGTCTCTCCTTTTCACTGTCTTATTTCACTCCCTCTCCCCTGTAAGTGCTTCGGATGAGTTGACCCCCGTTCAACAGGCAGTTACCGTTGACACCGAGTTGAATTTCTTTTCCAAAGAATCTATCGCTCAGTCCAGTGATATCATTCCTTAGGTATTTACTTGATCTAGGTTTATTTTCTCTCTTTCTGAGATTTGGCATATTAAGTGCGAAGCATTTCTTAGCGAACTTTGGCGATCTTGAGCGTATCTATCTATCTATCTATCTATCTATCTATCTATCTATCTATCTATCTATCTATCTATCTATCTATCTAGCCGCCTACGACTTCGTGCTCTCCTGACCGTTTCGTTAATGGGACGTATACGAAAATTGGTATGCCGCCACACGACCTAATGGCGAACATAAATGACAGGTCATGACATGAACATCATGACATCTATGTCATGAGCGGCATGATTTACATGCCACGGTCTTGGTGCTCTCCTGGCCGTTTCGTTAATGGGATGCATACAATTGGTATGGCAAAACGTGACTGCATGACCAACATAAATGACAGGTCATAACACGAACATCATAACATGCGTGTCATGAGCGGCATGATTTACATGCCACGGTCTCGGTACTCTCCTGGCCGTTTCGCTAATTGGTTCTACACGAAAATTGATATGCCACAACGTGACTGCATGACCAACATAAATGACAGGTCATAACATGAACATCATGACATGCATGTCATGAGCGGCTTGATTTACATGCCACGGTCTCGGTGCTCTCTTGGCCGTTTCGCTAATTGGTTATACATGAAAATTGATATGCCACAACGTGACTGCATGACCAACATGAATGACAGGTCATAACATGAACGTCATGACATGCATGTCATGAGCGGCATGATTTACATGCCACGATCTCGGTACTCTCCTGGCCGTTTCGCTAATTGGTTCTACACGAAAATTGATATGCCACAACGTGACTGCATGACCAACATAAATGACAGGTCATAACATGAACATCATGACATGCATGTCATGAGCGGCTTGATTTACATGCCACGGTCTCGGTGCTCTCCTGGCCGTTTCGCTAATTGGTTATACATGAAAATTGATATGCCACAACGTGACTGCAGGACCAACACAAATGACAGGTCATAACATGAACAGCATGGCATGCATGTCATGAGCGGCATGATTTACATGCCACGGTCTAGGTGCTCTCGTGGCCGTTTCGTTAATGGGATCTATACGAAAATTGGTATTGCACAACATCACTCCATGGCAAACGTAAATGACAGGTCATAACATGAAAATCATGACATGCATGTCATGAGCGGTATGGTTTACATGCCACGTGTTTCTTTAGTGGGATGTATACCAAAATTGCTATGGCACATCACGACTGCATGTCGAACGTAAATGACAGGTCATATAACATTACAATCCTTACATGCGTGTGAGGAACGGCGTGGTTTACATGCCACAGTCTTGCTGCTCTAGCGGCCGTTTCGTTAACTTCGTATGCACCAAAATCGGTATAGTGAGACAACAATGCAGATCCATTTTACGTTCCTGATGCGTTCTTCGCATTTTCCTGATTCCCACTGATTGTGGGATCTGCCATCTTTGTTGTTACGAAATCTAATGATTCTCTTGAGCTTCTGAAAAATGTTACGTGACGCGGCCTAATGACAACCGTTACAGAGTCATCAGGTAATCAGGCGTTTTCAAAAAGCTAAACAACAATTTCTACCGCTTCTTATTTTGAGGTGTTAGTAGGGATAACGCTAGGTTATCGTCTGCTGCACACTGGGAGGAAAAATTAAACTTTCCCTTTACGAATCTTCAGCCGAGAGGCGCGTATCTTGAGCGCAATGAGCGTACCTTGAGCGCCGCTTCTGTTGCAGCGCGCACTGCAGTGGCAGACGACATGGCGTGGAAGGACACATTTAAAACGTGTTCGCCATCCTGATTGACTAAAGACGCCTTTAACTTCCGTAGTGCTGCATGGAACTATATACCGAAACAAGGTATACACGGGAGGCAGTGAATCCCAGGCTGAAACATCGAAGCAAGGGAGACCAGATTAGCCAAACAAAGAGAAGCCAAAGATACATTTCTCTTGTAATAACTATGTATGGAAGAGTTAAAGCTCGGCCTTTCTTTTTTTCTTACATAAGCACACCGTGCACGTCCTTCCGGATCTTATGGCGTTTTTCACTGACGGATCTGGAGCAGTCACCGAAATCCTGGAGGGAGCGCTCGGATTTCACGAATCCGAATCTGCCAGCGGAGTGTGAGAATGCTCCGCGAGCGAGTATACAGGAAGTCAATGAGCACGTCAAACAAAGCCAACTTCCGCTCCGTGCGTTTCCGTGGCAGCCAAAGACGCCTGGGAAGGCGTCTTTGGCTGCCAGCAGTGTCAGAGTTGTTTACGTTCAATTCAGGCCATTACTGTGCTCAAGCTCTATTACTCAGAGAGGGCACTAAGCGCTAAATACACGGTACGATTCTGGGTACGGTGCCGTAAGCTCCGGCATGAAGCGTACGATGGATGGAGAGAGGAACGATGAGCACATAGAAACGCAGGCTCGGCCGCATTTTGCACCTTGGCATACGCGCTCGTAAGACTTCGTGTCTTCGTCAACAAGCAGAAAAGAAAGAGTTCAGCACTTCCCTGCTCTATAACACCGTTCAAGAACACTCTCGATGAAGCTGTGTGTTCGCGAGCGACCAACACATCCAAACAGTCCTACGTATTTTTATTCAGGAAGGCGCGCAATAAGTAGAGGAACGCTCTACGATGCGGTAAAACGCATTTTGTGCGACTTCTGATCGAGCCAAAATTTCACAAAAAACCCAATACTATAGTCTTACCTTTCGTGGCATTTTGTGCAAAATTTTGAGAGACCGTATTTTTATTCAGGAAGGCGCGCAATAAGTAGAGGAATGCTCTACGATGCGGGAAAACGCATTTTGTGCGACTTCTGATCGAGTCAAAATTTCACAAAAAACCCAAGACTATAATAGTCTTACCTTTTTTGGCATTTTGGGCAAGATTTTGAGAGACCGTATTTTTATTCAGGAAGGCGTGCAATAAGTAGAGGAACGCTCTAGGATGCGGTAAAACGCATTTTGTGCGACTTCTGATCGAGTCAAAATTTCACAAAAAACCCAATACTATAGTCTTACCTTTCGTGGCATTTTGTGCAAAATTTTGAGAGACCGTATTTTTATTCAGGAAGGCGCGCAATAAGTAGAGGAATGCTCTACAATGCGGTAAAACGCAGTTTGTGCGACTTCAGATCGAGTCAAAATTTCACAAAAAACACAATACTATAGTCTTACCTTTTATGGCATTTTGGGCAATATTTTGAGAGACCGTATTTTTATTCAGGAAGGCGCGCATTAAGTAGAGCAATGCTCTATGATGCGGCCAAACGTATTTAGAGCGACTTCTGATCGAGTCAAAATTTCACAAAAAACCCAATACTATATTCTTACCTTTTTTGGCATTTTTGGCAAGATTTTGAGAGACCGTATTTTTATTCAGGAAGGCGCGCAATAAGTAGAGGAACGCTCTACGATGCGGTAAAACGCATTTTGTACGACTTCTGGTCGAGCCAAAATTTCACAAAAAACCCAATACTATAGTCTTACCTTTCGTGGCATTATGTGCAAAATTTTGAGAGACCGTATTTTTATTCAGGAAGGCGCGCAATAAGTAGAGGAACGCTCTACGATGCGGTAAAACGCATTTTGTGCGACTTCTGATCGAGTCAAAATTTCACAAAAAACCCAATACCGTCTTACCTTTCGTGGCATTTTGTGCAAAATTTTGAGAGACCGTATTTTTATTCAGGAAGGCGCGCAATAAGTAGAGAAATGCTCTACAATGCGGTAAAACGCAGTTTGTGCGACTTCTGATCGAGTCAAAATTTCACAAAAACCCAATACTATATATAGTCTTACCTTTTTTGGCATTTGGGAAAAATTTTGAGAGACCGTATTTTTATTCAGGAA